>BDMV01000003.1:14645200-14685682 GCA_008326285.1 Oryza officinalis | reverse complement strand
GTGTGCCAAGGTCTCGTGTCTCCCCTCTCAGTTCAATCCCGGAGAAAACCGCGAAATCGGATTTCAAATCCGAGCCCTAATCCTCCCAGAAACCAAACCCTCAGAAAAGTCCATTTTACCTCCCTTGTCCCGGGCCGTTTTCCCTTCTCGGCCTGGTTCCTTCTCCCTTTTCCCTCCTGGGCCGCTGCCGGCCCAGTCCTCTCTCCCCCTCGGGCTGATTCCCCCTCGGCCTGCCTCCACCCGCGCCATTCCTCCTCCCTGGGCCGCGCCTCCCGGCCCGGTCCGCGCCTGCCCGGCCGCCTCCTCCCTCCCGCTGGGCCGCGCCAGGCCGCTCGGCCCGGTCGCGCCCGAGCCGGTCCAGCCCTCTCCACCTCTCTCTTCTCTCTCTCTTTTCCGTTTCTTCTCACTCCCGAGGCTCTCTCCCGCCGGCGCCGTTCCGTCCGTGACCGCCGCTGGCCCCCGCCTCGGCCCCGCCGCTGCGCTGCGCGCGCATGCCGCCAAGGCGCCGAGCGCGCGCCCCCTCCCCTCTCCGCTTTTCTCCTACCCGAATCGGCAAGGGGGCAAGGCCTCTTTCTTTCCCCCTCTTTCTCTTTTTCCTCGGCGACCGACCGCCGCCGACGTCACCCGGCCGCTTGGCCGCTTGCGCCGGTCCCCCGCTCCGCCTCTCGGCCGCACCGCCTCTCCCGGCCCAAAATCGGCATTTCTCCCCCCCCGAAACCGACCTAAACCCCCTCTAAAAACCCCCCCTCGCCCCGGCCGCCATTGCCGCCCCCGGAGCTCGTTTCCCCCTTCTTCCAACCGTCGCGCCGCCGCCTCCTGCCGTCCGCCGCCGCGAGAAGAGGAGCCGGCGCCCTCGTCCTCTTCCCCGGCCCGGATTCGTGCCGCCTCGCCGCGCCGTGCCGCGCCCGCGCCGTCGGCCTCCTTCCCGGCTTGCCGCCCGCCGCGGTAAACCCCCTCACCTCTCCCTCTCTCTTTTTCCCTCCGTCGGTTTAGGCCGGTTAGCCAACCGTAGGACCCCCTTCGGCCACCGCCGTGGCCGCCGTCGACTTCTCCCCGCCCCGACGCCGTTACCCCCTTTTTCTTTTTCTCCCCGTCGGCGTCGGCTGTCGTCTCAATCCGCCGCCGTCGTGTCCCGCTCCGATCCGAGCCGTGGGCTCGTTCTCTCTCTCTCTCTCTTCCCCGGCGCCTACCGACGCCGTCCGCCCCCTTCGGCTCGCCGCCCTCGCCGGAGCACGCCACCGCCACCGCCGCCGCTCGGGCCGAGCTCTGCGTCGTCGGCCGTCGTCTTAATCGGCCGCTTTCTTCCAGAGGGGAGACACGAGACCTTGGCACACAACAAGACTCAACCGAAGAGCAAACTTTCGCAATTAGGGTTTTTAGCAGATTAGTTTTCCCGCTAACGCCGCGACAAAACGGGCGTTACATACCTCCACTAATACCTATGCTTGAACTAATGCTTTCATCTATGCAATGATTAACACTGGTGGTTAGGTGCACAATCTCTCTCTCCCACACACACAAACACTAGTGCAGTCTCTAAATGAAACATGATGCCCAGAGTCCTAGTCAGGAAAAAAACCCCATGTAAATCAGCCATTGAAACATTGTTGTTGAGAGAATCATGCATAATGTAACTACTAGGATCGAGAAAAAGATGGTACAATGCAAAGTAAGGAAAGATTTTACATTTACTCATAGGTTAGATAATTGAGACACAAAAGTTGCAAACCTTTTTATGTTGTAATTATGTTTGAACAAATGGTCTATAAAGCAGTTTACATTGTAAAAATAAAGTTGTTGGCATTTTGAAAAGCTGACATTGTTCAAACCAATATACATGTAACAGTAAAACAAAAGTTCAGACTTATGTTAAAAGAACTCACATTTAATATCTTAGAAGTGCAACTTTTTTAGCCAAAGTTGGAAGTTAAGATATGTCAGACTCGCACAACAAGGTTCAAAATGAATGAATGTTAATGTTAACAACTAAACCAATGAATGACCAACTATCATCCCCAAAAGAAAAGAATGCATGCAGATAGGTTGAAATGTAATGACTTCTATATTTTTAAAAAACACATAGGGAAGAAATGCACAGGGGCTGAACTACTTTTCCTCATGACAAACTAAAACACTCTGGACCGATTACAAATTTATCCATGAGAAACAAACATTGCCATGACAAATAAATCGATGGCTTTCACACGACAACCTAAATCTCAATTTTATCAATATGCTCTATTTGTTCAGACCTTCTCTTGAACTACTACTACAGGATGGTAATGCCATATAGTAAGAAACAAAAATACTCTGCTCGATACTTTCGTATTGTACAGTCCTACCATAGTTGACAACTTTTCTCTGAAATGCAGCAATTATGAAACTTACATGTACATGGGAATAAAACTAGTTGACAATAAGGAGTTTAACCTATGTGCTTGCACAACTATAACAAGATTATCAGCCAGTGTATTATCCAGAGGTTTCACATGCATATATAAATTCCAGTTCATAACATTTAATTAAGCAAGAAATATGGTTTGCAAAATTAAATTGTGCATGTACTGACATACCCCATTTTTGCTTTCCCACCAGGAATCATCGGCGACAATGGCTGAAGTAAGTGGATCACGACCAAGGCCGATAGCCTGCAATTCCAGCCACACCCACATGTGGAACCGCTTCTTATAGTCGCACCAAATGTATTATAGTTGACCCCGATTCACCACCTTCCTGTACTTCTGAAACATTTTCTTCTTCAAGTTGTCCCACGCCAGAGTCTTGGGAGAGTTGGAGGTGATGTTATAAGCAACAATCTTCTCCACGCAACTCTCAAGAAACACACGGACCTCCATATCGGTCCAGCGGTGACGCCCTTCCGACATCTACTATATCCAAGTCAAGCAACATTGAATCAAAAAAATCGAGTACAGACATGCCGGTAATACCTTCGTTGAGTCGTCGTCGCGGATGACATCCCAATCAATTGAACGGTCGACGGTGGCAGGGCTCACTCTTCGAACAAACTCGATGACGACTTTTGGAGACTTGGCGCAGACCTTGCATAGGGCATGGGCGATATGCAACACATCGTCCTCTGCAGCCTTGGCGCTGCCCGTGTCGGAGGTGACGGAGTCGGAGGAACCCTCGCCGGACTCCAGATCGACGGCCCGGACAGAGGTCAACACGGCTGGAGGGGATTGAACAATCGCCTCCTCCAATGCGGTCCGCAAGAGCTCAAGCTCTCGCTTCCGCTTCTTCCCCCTCGTGTCCATCCGACCAAGCACGGGCTTGGCCTCAAATAGAGGTGGCGAAATAACTTCGCTAGCTTTGCCGCCTTGATGCGCCCAAACTCGCCAGCACTGTGGCACCCGATAGTCTGCTCACAGAGTCGGGCCGGCTGAAAACCTGGCCGGCCAGACAGGCGCCGCTGTCGACGTGCACGGCGAGCGCGCCGACCGGCTTTTACCGCCCTCGAGGACGACGCGGACAGCTCGAGACCACTGATGACAGCTCCGCTGCCGCACGCTTTCGCCACCTTTAGCCGACTGCTGCCGCAAGACGACATGCGGGCAAGAATCGATGGGGGAGGATGGGGATGCAGGCGAGGGGAATCGATTCCTCTGGTCCGCCTTCTCACCTCGACAACCGCCGCGAGGAAGAAAGGGGATCGAGAGAGTTTGGATGTGCATCGCGACAGCGTTGATGGAAAATGCGAGTGGTAAACGGCCGACCCAACGTCTCTACACGCCGTTACATACGCCGCACAAAACGCTCGTCCATTTACTGTGCGGGACCACGCTTCCAGTGCACGGAACACCCCGTCGTTCCGAACTCATCAAACTAAGCTAATCACTAACCAAACTCATCCACAGTACGCCGATGTTACGGCCGTTTGGGAATGTACACGCAGCTTCTAGAACCCTCCATTCTCCCCACGTATAAGGTTAGGACGCGACGCCGAGCGAAACGACCGCTCCCATCCCCAAATGCCAGGCCGCGCTCCGCGATCCAAGCAGCAGCCATAGCCCCCGCCAGCTCGCCGCCGCCATGTTCGGCGTCGTCTTCCCGGACCACAGCTTCCCGCTCGACGCCACCGCCTTCGCGCAGGTGGCGCCCAACTCCTGGGCGCTCGACCTCTCCACGCTCTCCCTCGCCGCCGCCCCGCGCTCCGCCGTCGTCTTCCTGCTCCCGGCCGCCGCCGCCGCGCTCCCGCCGGGGAAGGCCGTCGCCGTCTACTTCCAGCCCGCCGCCAACCGCCCCTTCGCGTTCCTCGGCGCGCTCGGCCCGGGCCGCCCCTCCGCCAGCCTCCCGCTCCCGGAGGCCGGCGACGACCCGGAGCCCCCCCTCGGCCCCGCCAAGCTGGGCGTCGCCGTGGAGGACGCGGCGGCGCTCCCGCCGCCCCCCGACGGGCAGCGCGCCGAGCGCGTCGCGCTCCGCGTCGGCGAGAACCTGTTCAACTTCATGCAGTCGTTCTGCGGCGCCGACGGCGGCAAGCTGGTGGTGCCCACGGACATCCTCGACCGGTGGTTCCGCAAGTTCCAGGAGCGGGCCAAGAAGGATCCCGCGTATCTCAAAACCTTCGACTTTTGAGTGCGAAGGTACAGTACATCCTTCACGGTTTGCATCGATGCCCCCCTGTTCTTCTGTTCCCCTTTGGTACCAAATCGTCAATTGCTAATGTAATTAGTAGTGTTATGATGCTACAGTACAATGCTAAATGCTTGTAACTAATGCTAGTGTTCGTCCAGTAGGACTAAAAATTTTAGTTTTAGATTGTGATCTCACACGAGGGGACAATGAATGGAGATTTATAAGACAATGTAGTGGACTAGGGGTGAACCGTGAACATGGCATACTTGGGTATGCATGTATCCTGAAAGGGCCTAAGCGGCTTAATAGGGTGTTTATACAAATGATGCTGCATTGAACCTGGTGTTTTTGGCTTTAAATTGCCTGTCTATCTTACATTTCTTTTCTTTACTCATCATCGTGTTCTATTTGGTGTGGATCTTTATGATTTATCTCACCTTAGCGCGTGGTCTGTAATGCTGAAAATAACGACATCCTTGTTTTGAGAATGGTCAGGACACGTTAGAATTGCAGTTGTTAATATAGGACTTCAGCTTTAATGCTTTATATGATGGGAGAATCCATTAAGTCCATGGTTGCACATAAAGTTTTTTTTGGGTTAAGTTCTAGATATTCTGTGTTTATCATATTATACTGTTTGTTTATGTGCTTGTGATTCTGACTCAGTATTTAAATATCATTTTCAAGGCAACACCTTTTGGAATAACCATCTTCTGCTCCTATGTTGATTCATCTGTCCATGATCTTTTGCTACGTTTTTGGATTTAGATATCAGATGCAAATTAAGTTCTTAGGTGCAATTTTTTTTTCAGTTCTTGTTTGTGTCAGGCAGAAGAATCACTAAGTCAAAACTTTTTTTTAACTGTGTATCAGAATTTTTTTGACAATTTTTTTGTTCTTGTGGAGCCAATATAATAGATCAGTAGATATTGAAAGGTTTAACCTTTGCTGGTATGCTGTTGTTCCCCTTTTCCTGGGTATGTTTTGCCCGCCTTGAGTTTTTATAATCGCTTATTATGGGTTATGTTATCTTTTTTGTTGCAACAATTTTTTTTTGTTACCCAAAACATACCCAAGCATGAAGTACTGTCAAATTCATCACTATAGTCTTCACTCTTCAGTTTGAAGGAAGTAATTTTATGTTGCGTTTCGATTTTTACGTGGTGATTACAGATCAAGCATTCTCTTATTAGTTATTACATCTTCCTGCGTTGATAAGAAGCAAGCCAGTAATTGAGTAATAAAGAAAACAGTAGCATGACTGAAATTCCCAGTTCTAGTTTATAAACTGTTAGTTATTGTAGTCTGAAAGTAGATGGCTTTGAAATAACTGTGTTTGTGTTTCGGACAACCATTTACTAGTATGAACATGAAGATGTGCACCACTAAATACAAATTATGAAACTTAACAGAAGGAAGCCGAAACAGTAGTACCACTGGTTTGCAGAACTATTGTGACAAGCAAGTAGCCTATGTCTTCTATTTTCTTTTGTTAATGGTCTAGTTTTGTGCATAATGCAGAGGCTAATTAGTTTCGCATGGGCATATCTTTTGCAGGTTATTTTGCAGTTGACTGCAAACGCCATGTCCGCAGAAAGGGTTGGTTAGTAGAGCTTTGTATTTGTACACCATCTATCGGTTCTACATTTCTAGACAGAAATTAACTGTCATTCGGAGACCGGATTCAATCATGGTTGCTAGTTTTTTTTTTTGGTTTCTGTATTTCTAGTAGAAAAGTGGTACCAAAAGCCACAACCACAAGTAGGTTGGGAACTTGCGCCAAAAGATGAAATCATGTTGCCAAAACTGTACAGTAATACATTTGAACTTTTGTAGGAAATTCTGTCTGAACCGATCAGTGTATGTGTAGAATTCATACCTTTTGTAGGAAATTTGGTTCTCAAGTCGTTTCCTGTTCTGCTGTTCACTGGCGTTTTAGCTAGTACTAAAGGCTTGTTCTTTACGCATATCAGTTAAGGCCTCCCTATATCTTTCCATGGAAGACCAAAATGCAGCAAGGGTGTTGTAAAATGTAAACAATTTTGATACCCTGATTTTTATGTTCAGCAGCCATCAGCTGTCAGAGTACTTTCAGATGCAAAGTTGTGTTTTTGGCTAGATGTTTGTCTTTGCCATGATGGTTTTATCACTAATAATTGCGGTTATCATATAAGGCATATCAACTTTGTTCCTGATACCATGTGTGCGGGCGCATCTGAAGAACATTCTATTACACTGACTGAAACGCTCGGTCTTCACCTCAATAATATTTCATCGCCAGTACATCAATATTCGCCCATATCTTCAGTCCTTGACCAACAGTTTTGATCCCACAATTGCTGCAGCTATTGGTAACAAGTCCACTTGCTTCTACTGCATTGCTTAGCCCACTTGTTAGGTTTGTAACATTTAATTTTAATTCTTGCCTATAATAAGTAGTAATCCACAGCTTTCATTCGCAATAATCTAAACAAAACGCTACCTATACCAGCTGCTGGAAATACAAGAATGTTCAGGCCTAAATGGAAGTTAAAAAAATGCGACCTTTAAGTTACCTTCCTGAATGAAGTACAGTATGAACTACGATTTCCATAGCAGTACAGCACGCAAATCAAAGACCTCAGGTTGAGTCTGCAGGATGAAATTACACAGCACCTTTGGATTGCAAATCAACACCAACCTCCTTTTCACATGCAAAACAATGATACACAACTAAATACAAAACTCAAAGAATACCACAAAACGAAAAGAATGCACAACTTAGGCATGCTTCCTAACCAACCCACTGATCAATCGACGTAATTTAGGTACAACAGCACCGCAGATGTTAGGTCATATATCTACAGGCAAATCTTATCTAAATCCTGTCACAACCTGTCGTCACTCATTAGCAATGTCAACCAGTTAATGGCCCAATGTAGTGGATAGTCTTCATTACCATCCTTCTTGCTGAGAAGTCTCCTCCCTAACCAGAAATGCAGCATTTGGAAATCAGGATTATCAGAACCTCAAAAGATCAACTGTGACAAATTCTCGAAAACGTCCAATTGAACGACGGGATCTCAGTGCAAAACCAAAGGAGAATCAGGTTCTGAGCCGCTGATGGAGGCAAAGGATGACATGCTATCCTCCTTCGAAACCGTCGAGAAGTTCAGTGGTGCAGCAGTCAGCCTCCTGTTCTCTTTGAAGTAGTTATTGTACCGTCCAGAATATGAGCGTGGGGTTAGGAGCTCGGGAGTGGCACTGCCTGCAGAAACTCTGCGGGGCGCTGGGGTCATGAACCCAGCTCCATTCCCATTTGGGTGATGGCTGCTTGTCCTCCTAAAGCTGCTCGTCTTTTTTGGACTAGGCTTGGAGCCGAAAATCAGCTCCTTCTCCTTAAGCAATAAGCTTTGCAGTTTCTTCTGGTCCTGTAGTAAGAATTATCAACACATCCAAACAGTGAGGAGTCAACTCTTGTGGTCGTAATGCCAAAGGAACACATGATGCGGTACAATTCATACCCGGTGCCGTCTCTTGTCTTCCTCCTTTTGTACCCTTCTGAGTTTTTGCTCTTCCAAAATGGCAACAAGACGGGCCTTCACATGCAAATTTAATTTATGTAATTCAATGGAACATAGTGTACTGTAATGATGATAAATATGGTAGGCCAGCTCTACGACTTACTCCATCATATAAAAATGGCACACTTCTTTCATCCTCCCACGCAAATGTTTTAGCTATCAAGTTGTCAATCATTGCTGCACAGAAAGTATAGCTTCTAATCATTTTATGTACCAAGTAAGCGAGTGACTATAGATGGATCTATATAAGAAGCAGCAAGTAGACCGAGCTTGTGAATCAGGAAATGCTTAGTGATTACTGTTAGGACTACATCATTGTCTAATAAGATTATATCTATATCCGAACCATTAGCCCAGTTCAACAAATATTTTAGCAGAATGCAACACAGTGTTCAACTGACATTAGTAGCAGACATGGAAACAAAACTCACATGGTATTTTTTGAACAAGTATCCTTGCCTTCTCTGCACGCTTGAGATTTATATGGGCACCCCTACCAGCACTATACCTGCTACTATCCTGCACAAGGACACAAAAGAAACCCTTAAAGATCTTAACTACTAAATCACAGAAGAGATGTGAAATATATGTTGTCAACCAAGGTCTATCTGAATATTCAGAATAATTAAAACAAAAATGAATCATACTTGGTTATATTCCTCAAGCCAAGTTTCTTCATCACAAGCTGATAGCCATCTGTCTACTTTCTCCATGATATCTTTCCTGGTTAGGGACTCTTCCCTCGCTTTTGCAATTTGTGTTTCAATGCTGGAAAGAAGTTCACAAGGATCCACTAGACCTGAACATGAAATTATTTTAGAACATTCAAGATATTCCTCAGCAGCAATTTTCAATTGTAAGCAAGAGAGAATATCAGTAGTATACCAGAATCAACCAATGCAGTTATCTTCTCAGGTGCTGTGCTCATATCAGGCTCCATATGTGCATTACTGCAGATATCTTCTAGCTCTAACCTTTTCTTAAGAACAAGCTCCTTCATTCTACTTGCCTTTTGTTTAGTTAGTCTCTCAACTTCCTCTTCTGTCTAAGAATTCAAATAATTATGCTAATAAGTCCAAATTACAGCTTGTAAAGAAACAAATATCTCACAGATAGTAGCTGAACCTCCTGAATTGTCTCCAGCGACAGGACACTAGGTGAAGTGATCTCTTCCTCAGTAGATCCAAGAACAGCAGCTACTCTGGTGAAGTGTCTCCTCTCTTGTTCAGTTGACTCCATCAAATTCCATAACTTGTGGAGCTTTCCAACAATTTCTTGCAACTGAACAAAATTTCCAAATAGTTAGAAAATATATAAAATGAAAATGAGACACCTCTGTACTCTGTAGTTTTCCTAAGAGGAATCACCTTCGATACTCTAGTCCTCTTTTCTGCTTTGAGCTTAAGGATGGTCTGAGTAAGACCTTCAAGAGTGCTATCACTGATATTCGTTGAATTTTCTGAGTTGGCCCCATGCAAACTTGGATGCACGTCTTTAACTGTCTTTGCAAAATCCATCCCAAGCACAGAGCATAGGCAGTGCACTTCATCGACATATATGAAGACCTTCTGAAGGCGATCAGACTGAACAAGGAGGGAATGAAAAAGATTATTGCTTTTACTAATACAACAATATGGCATGGCAAAGTAAGGATTTTAGATAACAAAAATGAAATAACCTATCCTTTGAAATATATAACTAATCTTGTTCTCAGCTCGTTGGAAGTGACAGTTTATGGTTGAAATAACAGGTAAACAAAAAATGGTTGCAGCACGTAAATGCTTAAGGCATACACATATTATGATATCCACCATTCACTTTATCATCAAAATCTAGTCATATGCGACTATGTGTGAAAATATGTACATTTTGACAAGATACATTTGATTTCCTTTTTTTTATTTTTATTTTGGTGCAACTCATATCCAGATGATGGCTGGGTGGGTTGAAGCAAGTTGAGCACAGAAACATTTTAAGTCAATATCATAGTTACCTTCTCTTTCTGTAAATTGCGAAGCTCTGCTTGAAGATCAGAAAGCCTTCTGGTTGACAAATCATGATTGTCCTTGGAATGATTGACTGGGCCATTGTCATGCTGATTATTGTGATCTGAAATTTGTGTTTTTATCTTCTCGATTTGAGATTGGACAAGTGAGAATTGTTTTATTCTTTCTTCTTTCTTTGACCTGAGATCTTCCAACAGAGGTGTCACTTTGGCAAGTTGCTCTTTCAATGATTGCTTTTCATCCACCTGTAGATGAATATCTCAAATTACTCAGAAATGGAATATACTTATACAGTGATGACAAATATCTAACACAGAACATTTACAATATAGTAAAGCATAATAATTCACCTTTGATTACTTAACTAACGTTACCCTAAACATGCCAAAAGAAATTAACTGGGCCAATGCATGTAGAAGTTGGGAGTCAAGAGACCAACACCTTTACCTTTTTTTCTTTTCTAAATGCCATTACCAAATGGAATTTCAAACAAAGTCCACCATACTATCAATAAACCATGTTGCATAGTCGACCTCATGTGTAAAAGAAAAACTATGCATCATCCAGGTATGCTTAAATTACAAGAAAATATCATATCCAGTGATTCTTCAACCAAGTAGATGGTTCACAATTATAATTCTGGCCAGAATAGAAAATGGTCCTTTGAACTAAGTTCTACACTAAACTAGTTTCTCAAATGTGCCCACCAGACATGACTATGTACCAACCTAGTGACCCAGCTGTGCATGTTGCAGTGATATGATCCCATCATTATTTGAACAAAGATGGCCAACCTGCTGAGGATGGTATATTCTACGAGGTGTCTCATGACACTAACAATTATTTCATACTTGTTGTACAAGATAACCTACCAATATCTGCAGCTACAGACAAATCAAACCTTATGTGCATAAGACACACGAGAACATAATCAAGGTCCCTAGGCACAAGGCTTGGAACAAGAGGCAAAAATAGAAGTATGGGCTGAGTATACCTTAAATTTTGGGGTGATTTCACCTATTGAAGCCACTAAAACTTTAAGCTCTGCTTCTTTGGCCATCAATGACTGACGGAGCTGGGATCTCTCAGCATTGGCACTATCAACCTTTCGACGGTACACACGCATGCACTCTGTTTCAAGTTCTAAGAACATGCGATCTTTATCTTCTTCACGCTCCCCAATCTCAGTCCATATTTGCTAAAACAGAAGTTATGTTAGAATGGAAACAATTGCAATAATTGCATATAAGTTCGTAATATTCAGAGAGAAGAAAATTGTGCAGCCACCTGAGCAGCATTTATGATAGCTGTGAGAGTTTTTTTAATTAAAAAAACAATCTTAGCATATTTGATGCAATTATTCATCTAATTAACACAGTGCCAAACCGGCAATTGATAGAAATTGTTATAGGGCATGTAATTTCATGCCATAAGGAACAAAAATCTAATTTGCAGGCTTTTGAAGAAGCAAGCTGACTGCTCAACCACAGACAACACCGAATGGAGACTGGGTAAATGAAACTCAAATAGGGATATAGAGCATACAAAATATAATGTTCATGACAGAGCTACTAACTTCTCAAAATGTATATAAATGTGTCTTTGCATATCCTAACCAGGCCCCACTTCTCTGGACAGCATTAATGGATATAAATTCAGTTTGTTTTTATTTTCTTTCTGCAGATTCTTTTTGGTAAATAATAAGGGACATAGCATTTTTTTTGCAACGGCAGAGGATTGCAATCTCACTTACAATTCCCAATTTCGAGTACGCCTGATGGTATTAAACTTAAATCATTATGCTCACTGACACATTAGCTGAGATAAATACTACCTAACGTAATATTTCTGACCGTGGTACATCAACAGTGGTATAGTAAGAGCGCTCCTAACTGAATTTACACGAGCGGTACTACTCCAAGTCCTTCAGCTTCAATTTCAGACTTTAGTAAAAAAAAAAAAAAAAGTAAACCGTCGCATCTGCTCTTCCCGAGAATCATAGTAGAAATCAGGAATTTCCGTAAAAAAAACATAGAGACCAAGAAGAAGCTCGCAGTAAATCAAAAGTGAAACCTTTAAGAATGAAATCAACAAATCTGTAAGCAGAAGCAACAAACTCCTGCTGTTCTCGAAATCCTAGCATCTGTTCAAAAGAACGAACCTTTTGGTAGAGAAAACAGTATGCTTGTAATTCAAGAAAACCAAAGGAGTTGAACTTTTGAGCACAATTTGGGCATATAATGTGTGCTCGTCTGGAAAATAATACACTGAATTTACGAAAACACCCATCCAGATTGGCTCAAACTCTGCAATTTCATCCCAAACAAGCAACAGAATCCTACTACTTCTACGATTTAAACGAACAAACGAATCAAGCAAGAAGTACCCTCATATTCCTTCCAAAGAACACCTTCCATTTCCTCTTAAATCCATCGTATTCTTGCAGAGAACCAAATCAAATCAAGGACGCCATGAACAAAAAACCGAACTACGCACCTCGAGTTCGCGGAGCAGCCTGCCGCACGGAGTCTCGAAGCTGACGCTGCTCCTCACCGCCTTGTCCATGCCATACCCGGCCAAGACCATCTCGCCCATCTACTCTCCTCTCCCACTCCTCTCTCTTTCTCCCTCCAGGAAGGAGAAAGAGGAAGCGGCTAGAGGCAAAGGATGCACCTTTCCAGTCTCTCTCTCTCTCTCTCTCTCTCTCTTCCGTCTTCCTCCCCCCTCTTCCTCTTCTCTTCTTGGTTTTTGGTTTCTTGGTTCTTGGCCCAACGACGACGACAATGGCTCTTCTCGCGGGGGCTGCAGCCAGCAACCCTCTCTCCTACCCTCTCCTCGCAGCAACCCTCGGCTCTAGAGAGAGAAAGGGAGGGTGGAGACCAGAGAGATGGGCAGTGGTAGTTGCTGGACCATATATGGATCTCACTGAGCACAGTTGGTAGCACAAGGGAAAGAAAACGAGGTGATAAGGGTGAAGAAACCGAGAGGTAGGAGACGACCACAGGGAGCTGTTTGTAAAATGCAAGAAACTTTTGGGGTGATTTGGATGAAAAAGGTAGTAATAACAAACAAATCTCCCATTTATGCGGTCTGGGGACAGCTTACCCCCATAATGTGGCGACAAATCTGAAGATCTGGACTTACACAAGCACAGAATTTTTACAGCAATTGTTCACCTTTTTATTTCTTGGTTTATTACATAGTATATCACAATTATATATTTCATTAAAAAATGCCCCCCTCAACTCATTTCTTTACAAAGTTTTGATATTTTAAGGGAAGATTTGGCAAAGAAATAGTAGCACACTTTACAGGAATATGAGAATTTTTTATGTTCCAAATTAGTCCTTTAGGTCATTTAGAATTAAAAATGGCTGGGCTTCATAAATGAATTGCCCCCAAAGAAGGACATTCCCTGAAGAAACTGATAAATGACAGGTACATAATTAAATGACAGCATTGTTGCCTGTTCTGAAGCGCGCCAGATTGTGCGACCTTATGAGCAAGAACTAGCCTGAATTTTGTGTGATTAATGTACACATAAGGAGGAAAGGTAGGTACAGTTAACCACAAGGTTTACATGCCATTTACTGCACAAGTAAAAATGTATAGAAGAGATGAGGCAAAGAGATTCTGCTGATCTACTCCAGAGTGAAAAAAGAAAATTCTCTAGGAATAACAAGGTGATCTTCTCTAAGAATTCACATCCACAGGAAGTTTTGGCACCTCGGATGTTAGCCCTTCACCAACTACTAGAGGTTAGGCTAAAAACCATGTAAAATGCACCACAGTTAGATTCCACCATTTTAATTAGATGGGGACTTTTTTTGCAATGTAAATTGCAACAGGTCACACTTGGACCCAATCAATAGTGTAGATCATGTGTGTTGCACAATGGTAAGATCTAAACCGTACAATTAAATCAGTGCATTACTGCAGTGTCGCGATGATTTAAATGCAGGAATTTTCTCAATTCCTGATAAGAGCATTAGAGTTCAAAAAAAACATTAGGCTGTTTTATTTTTATTTTCTGCAGAAACTGCCCTAAATGTTTATCCCCTTTGACAGTTTGTGCCGACCATTAGGCAATATACAGACAGAGTTGACTATAATTATATGGATGCTTGTAATCGAAATGATCAAATGAATCTGAAGTTCTGAACCTACATACATCATCCACATGTACAGTGTGACGAGACATGCCCCATGTGATGCTGAGGTCAACCTCAATAGATTAGCAAAAGCTATGGGATTTAGAAGTAAGTAGAGTGATCTAAACAATGTACTGGATCTAGCTTCACCTGCCCTTCCTGTCCTGATTTCATTGGAGGAGGCTTCTCTCAAACTGCCGGATTTGAGTGTTACCTGCAATGCTTTCTTATGAAGATCCTGCACTTCGCACATATTGATTGCTCTAGCAGCTCTCGTCTCAGTCCTACTGTACTAGGCTACTTCAGATTCTAGATTTTCCTTGTAATTTTTATCTCTTTTTTGGTCCACTTAACCATGATGGTCTATGAAAGGGCATGTAGTCTAGTGGTTGCGGTGATCTGAGTAGCACCCTAAGATCCTGAGTTTAAATTTTCATATAATCGAATTTCAGATTTGGTTGTTTGAGGGGCTAAGTTCCCAATTCTTCATAGAACCGAATTTCAGATTGGGTTGTTTAAATGGCTAAATTTTTAATTTAAAAAAACTGCATATATCCGATTGGATATAAAGGCAAAAAAGCCATAATGGGTCTATCTTAAGCTTTTGACAGCTACATCTTTTCTCAGAATCAAAATATCTTTAAACAGTAAAAAATATTCTTCTCTAAAAAAAGCCATGATGGGTCTATTTGAAGCTACATTTTCTCTCAAAATCAAAATGTCTTTAAACAGTCTAACTTATAGTAAAAAATACCCTTCTCTTAAAAAAACCATGATGGGTCTATCTGAAACTATATCTTCTCTCAGAATCAAAATGTCTTTAAACAGTCTAGCTTATAGTAAAAAATACCATTCTTTAAAAAAAAGCCATGATGAGTCTATCTGAAGCTACATCTTCTCTCAGAATCAAAATGTCTTTAAACGGTCTAACTTATAGTAAAAAATACCCTTCTCTAAAAAAAGACACGATGAGTCTATCTGAAGCTTTTGACAGCTATATCTTCTCTCAGAATCAAAATGTCTTTAAACAGTCTAACTTTTAATTAAGATTATGAGAGTTGGAATCTAGATAATGAGCATATATCCAATTGGATATAGAGACCGAGTAAAAAAAATACCCTTCTCTAAAAAAAAGTTATGATGGGTCTATCTGAAGCTTTTGACAGCTACATCTTCTCTCATAATCAAAATGTCTTTAAACAGTCTAACTTTTAATTAAGATTATGAGAGTTGGAATCTAGATAATGAGCATATATCCGTTTGGATGTAGAGACCGGGTAAAAAAACCCTTCTCTAAAAAAAGCCATGACGAATCTATCTGAAGTTTTTGACAGCTACATCTTCTCTCATAATCAAAATGTCTTTAAACAGTCTAACTTTTAATTAAGATTATGAGAGTTGGAATCTAGATAATGAGCATATATCCGTTTGGATGTAGAGACCGGGTAAAAAAACCCTTCTCTAAAAAAAGCCATGACGAATCTATCTGAAGTTTTTGACAGCTACATCTTCTCTCATAATCAAAATGTCTTTAAACAGTCTAACTTTTAATTAAGATTATGAGAGTTGGAATCTAGATAATGAATTAAAAGCCAGAAACTGATTTTTTCAGTTTTTCAGATTCTCATTAGTTGTTTCTCAAAATCTAAAGCCCCCTAAACAGATCCTTTATTTTCTTCTCAAGAAAGAAAGGATTGCCAATTTGGCATGTGTTGTTTACGGCAGAGAGGTGAGCAGTCTCTCTACCAAGAAGGAATTCAGACATTTCTTCTCATGGTCCATTGCTTCGACATTAATCTCTGCAATGGTACACCACCGCCGTCTCCCCTAGTTTGGTCAAACAAACCTAATGCAGAACTGATATAGGAGTATCCAAGTGCTACTAGTAGTACTATCCTGTCGCAACTCACAATTCACACATGCTTATTTCATGCATTTTCCCCTTTTTTAACTTTGCTGTTTCTCTGGAGCTAGTGTTCGTCTGTATCGCAGACTCGCAGTATGTGTTTGACTGCAAAAGTCCATGAATCCCAACTTCTCAACCTCTAAGAAAGAGAAAGCAGAATATAAGCGGTGTTATGATTGTTTATGTTGTGATCTTGTGATCTTTCAGTTGTACAGATGGACAAGGAGCGAAAGGACAAATGTATCATCTGCCGTGCTTGATGCTCTGAGTCTCTTGCGTCTTCGGTTGAGGGAGCAATTAGCAATAATACAGTACCTTCAGAAACAGATTAACACGTGTAGGACAAAACTTGTACTACTCTCTGAGCCTGAAGGGTTAATCCATGGCAAATATGCACGGTCATTTTATACCTTTGAGTTAATCTTTTGTGTACGTGCTTGACGTCTTCCTGTCCACCTGTACATTTGGGAGGCACGGCCTGCAGGACAGGTTACACTGTACTTTCATGTGCACATACAAACTTCATATATATATTTCTTTCCTTTTCAGAAGGAACTTTTCATGTCTGAACATGAATGTGATTTTGTGTACATCTAATTAGGGTTCTATATTTCGGAAATCAAAAATATTTTAGGGGGTTACCGACAGAAGCAAAATTTCAGAAATTACGGGAATTAAGAGGGGAAGTTAAAATGTGGTTTTTTTTTGAATTTTTCAACCAAAATAATTTCCTATCTGGGGACCAAAATTCCTAAAATTTTCTAAATTTTGGAAATCGCAAACCGAAATATTGAAGGCGAATCTGATGAGTTGATCAATCTAGAACATTGCCGGAGCATCAAACCTTTTTGCACAGATGTTTGTGACTATTAATAAATACACATCAATACATTCATGCCCTCTTCACTTTTGGCATATGTCGAAGAAATGGAGCAAGAAAGATTGCCATCGCCTCAATCGCTAGGTGGTGGCAACAGAAAGGATGAAACAGATGACACGTATGGTTTTCCAGTGAAGTATCGATGTGGATGAAGTGCAGGGTAAGGCAAAATTCAGCTCCAGCCTACACATCATTCGGAAGTTGGCCAAAAATTTGAGTAACAAACAACCCGCTTTGGTTTGTCCCCAATTCCAACCATTTTGAGATCAGAAAATGCTATCATTACTGGTGTAATCTGGACCCCTCAGGCCAATCAGTCCAAATTAAAGTAAATCAAATACCCCAATCATTTGATTTGGTTGCTTAACAAATGATCATATCATTATCTTCCCGGGGGGCCTATCATGTCCACAATTCCAACCTAATTACCTCAAAAGTTTTTCTCCAGTTGTGGGCTTGTGGGTATGGAATATATAGCTAGCTTTTCTTGCAAATTTTGGAGCCAATTATCTTAAGACTGTAGATGTCATTTTTTTAGGTCGCACTCTTAGTAGTGAGTAGACATTGTGTCACTGTCTGCATGCTACTTGCCAAAATGCATGCCACACATTGGTAATGCACTAATACTAGTATATGCATGCAGTTTAAGCTAGGAGAAATACAGATGAGGAGAGAAAAAGAAAGAAATGTGACCCTCTACCAGCTTCAGATACACCTTTCACATCGCCAGCTGTAGTTAGTTCATGGAATTATCATCAAGCCAATGAGAAAGCACTGAACAAAATACCTTTTTCTTTTTTAAAAAAAAGGAGCTGAACAAAAAGCAAATGTCTACGTATGTATCTATCTGCACATTGACAATGATTAGTACATAATTTGGACAGTTCAGATCAATTTGCTGGATATTGCAGTTACAATTCTTCCTCTATTTTTTGTTTGCAATAGTCAATCATTAGACAATCATTTGTCTGTGGGTATGTATATATATATATATATATATATATATATATATATATATATATATATATATATATATATATATATATATATATATATATAGATATAGATGGTGATCAATTATTTATTCAGGTGTTTAAAGTATGAACCTGCGGCTATCTAACACATGCAGAAGCAGTTCATGTTCATCAGTAAATAATATCTGTTTCTTTTCCCAAATACATGCATGAAATGGGCAGTTAGTTACAGGCTACGTATGTGGGCTAAGTTGCTTGCATTGCAATACATGCAGCAAGGGAGCATCTCAACACCCTATCTACAGAACCAAATATATGTAACTTGTAAGTTGCAAGCACTTTGCTTAAAACAATTAAAGTTCCCTTTCCTTTAAAATTTTCTCCTCTGTAACTCACCATTTTCCATACCTTCTACAGAAAAGAACTGAATATTGCAACACCAGTAGAGTAGTACACCACCTATAATAGAAGTCAAGAGGTGACAGTGAAAAAACTATGCCTTTTTTTGCGAGGAAGAAAAAACTTCGCATAATTGGTGAGATTAAAAATGCTTTTTATCCAAAAAAAGTCTTAACCTTCCTATTAGTTAAAAAGCAAAGTTGGGGAGGGAATAATACATGACTAGGAAAAGGCCATACTGTTATATCCCTCGTCAAACGTAAAATTTTGATTTTTTTTTTAGAAAATTGATTAAAACCAGTCCTCTACACCATAAAATTGCGATAAGTAAGAAATTAAAGACTCCACAACGGAAGCTAACAATATACAAGGCTCTATCAGAAACAATCAAATCATGGGACTAATGGGACTCTGCTTAGTTTAAAAATTGTAAAAAAATACACTAGTCAATGCTTCAAAGGTTAAACAATGCAACATGCCAACAACTTACAAATGCGACAAATAATCCCGCCCGGTGGTTTAGTTTACTTTACCGATACCTTCCAAGCTAACATGAACTGATTTTTGGCCATCATTAGGCCTATCTAAACATATCAAATCCTACACACTAGGTCGTTAATCATGATGGCTTGCTCTTCCTGTAAACATAAAAGGGCACGCTAAGATTGGAAAATTGAGTCCACGAAATGGATCAGGCTCCAGGCAGACACTAAACAAAAAACTAAAACCGTTTCGTTTGACTAAAAACGAGATAAAAATTGGCATGAAAATCCCATGTCTGAAACTGCTCTAATTAAAAAGATGTAAGCACAAAGTAGAGAGGGACGCTGGAGCTACAAAAGCATACACATGTGGCCCATCTTGCCGAGCTGCCGGACTTCTGAAATTTTCAGGTGATACATCTTAATCTGACGACAAGAATCGTCGCTTTGGAAGCTCTTTTTCCTTCTCTTTTTTTAGTTCAGAGAGAGATTTCTGACGAGTGCCCTGGTTGGTGGTTGGTGATCCTGGTTTAAGGATGTTGAAGCACACGCCATCGCGGAAGCTCCCGTGCAATGATCTGACAACGCAAAATGACGTGATTCAGTTGGTTGCAGTATAAATCAATTCGGTTTGATGTAATAGTTGTAAAGGCAAAAAAACTGAAGTTTCAAATGGGGCATAGAGCTATGAACTAATTTTGTTCATCCCATTTCAAAATACTTTCTTGGTTTCTGTCTGTCTCTGACTACATGAAGCAAGCTCCAAACATAGTGTTAGTTAAACAATTGTAATTAGAAAGCAAGTTGCATGCTTGGACGCAGACTTCACACCAGATGTTCAATGATATATCCCTTGAGCTGTGTTTCTTCATTCGGCCGTACAGTACTTGGAGCCGGAAAATGATTGGAAATTGCTTGAGAATTTCAATGTTTATCGTCTAGCTATGGACTAGTAGATGCCTGATTTGATGATCAATAAACTCGAATACACGTTTGCTTGCTTCTTCTCCTCAAGAGAATGTTGAGTATTCAATGGCTTGTTGTAGGATGTAGCAATACTCTCTGATCCTTACTGATCAACGACTCTTGGGACCCCTAAGTATGTGTTTTCATTCGTCAATTATCCATCGGATTTTCTTTGAATAAGGAAATCAACGATAATCTTTGATATTATATCTGATCTCATAGAGAGTTGGCGGGTCATCTATCCCTCGATGCGCTGAACAAAATCCATCTGCGTACCGTCATTGTCATCATCATTATATCATATACCGGTCTAAAAATTTTTAACCAGTCACTATATATATCATACAGTTTCATAATTTTGAACATTTCAAGGCTGAAAACCAAACTCAAGTTTTCGTTGTTACCACAAACAACAGGTGAAAGGAAATTGATGGTGTCACTTGGACATGAGGAGAGGGCCATTCGTAATCTCGAGGTACCATCGGCAGAGCTGCATCAGTCACAAAAGCTGAAATATCAGGAGAAGACAATACTTCTGGACATGTTTACAGAATTATCAGTGAGCATCATTCATCAACATATGGCATTAAATGCAATTAGAGAATTACTTGGTAAAATGAGGCACTCATGAATATTAGTTACTACTTCTTAATATCCAATCATGAATCTCAGTTGAATCATCATATACTTCAATTCCCTTGCATTTTCAACATTTTAGTCTCAACAATGTCAGATACATACAGGCTACACAACCTTGTAAAAACATGTATAGCAATACTTACAGTTACATGACAGTAGTGCTTACAACGGCAAAATTGGGACTCATGCTCTACGCATAAACTATTCAATAAGCCTCAGATATTGAAATCTCTCTTGCCCTTCTCTTTCATTTCATCTGGTTTAAGCACATGCATTAGAATAGTCAGAGCAACCTTCATGATTTCTTCTTCATCATATGATGTCGTAAATGTAACTGCCAAGTGCAGATATTGAACAAGTTAGAAACAAATCAACGCTCTTTGCTTAACTAGAGAAGGAAATAACCTAACTAAGCAACATGGTTCTTCTGGACATACAGGCATACGTAGATAGACTAAAATATGCGGCCAAAGCTTACCCCAAGGAAGGATTGGGAACTCCCATCTCTGCTTAGGAACTGATATGACATATGCAGTAACCTGAAAAGAAATGAGACATATCATATAAATCATAACTTGGCAGTCTATACAAAATCTCTGCAACAAAATGTTGCACTAAATAACATACAAGTGCTGAAGCAGCAAGTTGACAGGGAGAGTTAAAAAGCCATGAACTATCTTCAGTCTCATAAAGAATATCCAAAATTTCCATGCAAACATCCATATTTAAAAGATCACCTAATTTTGATATCTCCCTGGCAATGAACAAGAAATTAAGTGGTATATCAGTAGAAACTGTATGGTTAAGCTTCTCATAGATCAGGAAGTCAAGAAAAAAGCAAAAACTGGTAGTTTAATATAATGCTGCCCGGCAATGGTAATACTAATACAGGTAAACAGGATTGCTAAAACAAATGATACCCTGGCAGGACAGTCTTTCAAGGGAAAGGAAGCCTATGGGAAGAGTGGATGAAGAAGCAAAAGATTCTTGATTCTGTAGCATAACTTTTTATTTTATTATTTTTCTCAGAACACAAGTGAATCACAAAACTAGTTTTAAACATGATCTGAGATCATCTATACTAACATGACACATTTAAACATTTCTAGTGCAAAAATTGGCACTAAAAAGTAAGAACTGCTATAAAGAACTGGGCATACACTGATTGCGCTCGGTGAGTAAAATAAATGCAACAGATTCTAGTGATCAATCAGTACAGCTGTCTGTTGTGATATATCATATAATATAATTCACAAATACATAGATGTGGACAGTGGAAATCACTGGAAACCACAAATGCAGATGCAGAAGAGGAGATATGTTCGTCAAGTATTTATATTAGTTCCAAATTCACATTCAGGTTTCATAACTTGGCCCTGAGGCCCTAAAAATGTGGTGCTACTGCTAACTGTCAATTACAAACAATAAAAATATATTAAACAATCCAAAGAACCTGAACTGCACGAGAAGCTCCTCTAGGTATATAAAAGCAATGTTCAAGGACCCAATGTTGTATTCCAATACCTACAGAACCCACAACAGGAACAACAAGAAGATAATCCTTTTAGACAATGGAAGTACAATAAAATGGAGCACGCCATGTAGTTGTATATTTGGCATTACCTCCATGAACACCAGTTCCTGTGGCATTACAGCAAACACCTTTCAGTCACCACAAGAAAACTTTCAAACAAGGAAAAACAGTGCATGGATAACTCACAGCATTGGCGAAATCGCGGCAAGTGAAATGCTGGTCGGCGATGATGCGATCACCGAGCGCCTTGAGGCTCTTCACCGACAGCGGCTTCAGCTCGTGAATCTGAACAGGCAACCAAATGAAAAGAAAAATAAAGAGGGAATGTAATTCCACCTCTCATCATGACATGGAAAGCACACGATGTTTGCTCGACAAATGCTCACAGTATATCACCTTGCTGGCGATCCACACGGCGACGAGGGCGAAGAGCTCCAGGTTGCTGTCCCTCAGAGGCTCGAGCAGCCAGGAGGTCACAGCTCGGCCACCCCGTGCGCCACAGAACCCCATCTTCCTGCAGCGACAGCGAGCAGGTTAGTAAACAACAAGAAACCAATTTAACCCCACAAAAACCAAGGTCTCAACTTGCGCGGTCACCTCGGGAGGGAGGGGAGGAGGCGGTCGGCGAAGAAGGAGAGCGCGGTGTACTTGACGACGGGCCGGAGGTCGAGCCGCTAGAAAGGAATCGCAGCAGAAGGCGGCAGGCGAGGTGAGGCTTAAGCTGTCGGGTCAGGCCGGAAGCGGAGGAGGTGCAGGGGGAGCCCGTACCTTGGAGGCGTGGAGGAGGAACTCGAGGAGGCGGCGGCGGCGGGAGGGGCCAGGCCACGCGCTTGCCGCCGTCCCCGCTGCCGCCTCCACCGCGCGGTCCTCGTCCATGGTGGCGCGTGCGGCGCGGCAGCGGAGGAGTTGGGACGCCGGCGAGATTGCCGAAGAGGGGGAGAAAACGGAGGAGCGGCTGCTCAAACAGGCCTCCAGAATTCTTCAACGGCCCACGGAGAAGAGAGGATAGCCCACTAACCTCATGCTTTCAGCCTGTTTGGCTTTTGGTGATGGACCCTATGAATAGTGTGCTGTTCTATGAGGAAAACGGAAAGGGATCCTCTGACGTGAAGCTCAGAAACGTACATGTCAGTGACGACATCAGAGAAAAGTTCACGTCTTCATGTCAGAAAATCTCTTTCCGAGGAAGACGAGTTTGGCCATATGTTTCTTTCGAAGTTGCATTTTCTCGATTTTGCATTTTATTAGAAACATATGGCTACAGTTTTTTTTTCTAAAATATCAGCTCCCGAAACAATCAAGATTACCACTCGAATTCAGAATAAAAAAATAAATTAGAGCCAAAAACTAAGAAATCAGTTTATTTCATTTTCTCACCGGTTGGCTATTAATAATCTCTCTAAAACAGAACCTACATACAAGCGCAAGAATTATGCGTTGTAAATTTATATACCTTTTCAAAAGAAAAAACACTGTACATTTATTTGTTACACAACAACCAACATGACAAACTCTAGGGATGATAAGATTTGCTTAGTTGATCAATTGTCAAATTCTGAAGAGAAAGACCGCTCAAACTCTGCATCCATGAGGACGCCGGCCATGACATGGACAACGATATCCCGCTCCTTGACGATATCCACGCACTCCGACGGCACGCCGTTGACGACCAGTGCACCGTCCACGTCCCTCCTCCAGGCGGAGATCCTCAGCCCAGACACGGACTCCAGGACGGGCGCCGCCACCTGCTGCCGGCCGCGCAGCGGCGCCACGTCCGCGGCGCGCAGGCGGCGAGGGACGGCGGAGAAGCCGAGCACGCGGGAGACGACAGCGTAGGTGGCGTCGTCGGCCTTCCCCTCGGCCACGCTGTCGTTGGGACTCCGCAGCTTGAGGACGCGGCGGAACGACTCCGGCGAGGGCACGAAGACGGTGAAGGCGAGGTTCTTGGGGAGCATGGACACCATCATGTCGCCAAACTCCCCCAGGCTCGTCGTCATGTCGTCGCAGTTGACCGATGGTGGCGAGGACGACGAGGATCTTCGTCTTGCGATGCTGCTGTCCCGTGACGATGGTGGCGAGGAGAGGAGGAGGAAGACGAGGAAGAGGAGGGTCGTCGCGAAGGCTCCGGCGGCCCCGGCATGGAGGTGCCGTTGCCGGAGCAGCCGTGGCGTATGCAAGAAAAACCTCCTCTTCCTCCTCGCCGTCATACTAATTTTCATGTATAAGGTGGTCGATCGAGGCAGTCTCCTCTCTCCTGTGATCCTGTCTGCCTGCTGATTTGTTCGACGAGAAACTATGAGTCAGCTAGTTCCGGTAATCGCATTGGACAGTGACCAGAGTATCGAGGTAGCCGGCGAGGCGATGTGGGCGCAGGCACAAAGCCACAAACCGCACATGACGGATCTGGCTGTCTTCATCCGTTCCCGATCGGGGCAACGAGCAACGTGACGTGCTCGTAACGCGCGCGCATTTGACGAGGAGAAGACGTACGACTACGAGCTAATTAAGCCGGGACAATCGGAGAATGCTCCAGATTGGTACACCAATCTATCCGCTACTTCAACCAATTATTTATCATATATGTATATACCAATCTTTAAAATATTTTTTTCTTTTAAACTATTTATTCGATCTATTATATCGTTGTATTCGTTGTAATTAAACCTTTACAACAAGATATCAGATATCATATGATTATATTTTAATAAAAGAAAAACATGTGTTTTAAACCGTAAATGTTTCATACGCAATAGTAATATGTTTCAATGTGTGTTTTTAATTTGTTTTACAAAATTCACAAAACTACCTGCCATTACTTTATCTCCTCTCATGCATATATGCATTTTAGTGATCTTCAAAACGATTCTTTTCCTAAACTACTTATCCAATCTACGATCCGATTATATCGTTGTAATTAAATCTTTACAATAATATATTGCATGATTATATTTTGATAAAAGAAAAATATATGCTTCAATCCGTTAACACTCATGGTTTCATATGTGATAACGACATGTTTCAACGTTTGTTTTTACCATGTTTCATAAAATATTTAAATGTTTCAATTGTTAAATTTTTTTCATCATGTATAATTTAATAATTTACTTGTTGATCAATTAAAATATTTGACCGTTCGATATTTTTTTTTAAGGTATCGGATGTCAGATGAGTAGTTTTCTCCGGGCCAATCGCGTCGGCTTGGCACACCCCGCCCCGATCCAGCCTTACGAATCTTACGAATCATTGGGCCTAGAGACGGCCTGCCCGCGCGCGCGGGGTCTGGGCCTACTGTATACGGGCCAACATATTCTGGGCCACGCGAGGTTCAGCACGCGCGGGCAAAGTTAAAGAGGATACCGATCGGGATTCGTGATCGTGCGTGCCGAATCCATCGCCGCGCCGCGATGTGGTGGTTGCTGTCTTGCCGCCGAGCGATGCCTTCACCTTGGCGGCGCCGCGGGGTGGGCAGTGCGGTGCCGGTGCTTATCGGCTTATCGCCTCCGGTACGGTGACCCGCCCGCGGCGGACTGGCGCGCGGTGGCTGCGCGACGGGAAGGTGCACGCCCTTCTTTTTCGCAGATTTGGCCTTTTTTTGGGGGGGTTATGGTTGGCGCTGTACTTGTACATGTCCCGATCACGGTAGATAATGCTCCATTAGCAACCTAATGCTGAAGCATATAGTCTCGATTTTGACCTGAGTTGGTCACTGATCATAGGGAAGATAGATAGAGAGCAAATCTCATGGACTGAAAAGAGGCCGTCACTGGCTCGTTGCATGCTGCTACAACCTTAGTTTTCAACAAGTGTCCTAACAGCACATTCTGGAATTCATTCCGGCACCCAGAGTCACGTATCACTTTTTTGTTGTTTATTTAAATGTTATATTACTTCTATGCAATGGTTCAATGGACTGTATGTCAGCATGGTTGAACCCCTGGCGCCCTCGCCTTATCCTTCTACTCTAGTCTCCACCAGAACATGCCCTTTCCCTTACAGGAAAGCATCCAGAAGCTTTGCAAGGATTTCAGGACAACCGGCAATGTGACACTTACACTGTTACACAGTGCATTACTCATGGCATTGGACCATGTTGATGGGAATGACGAAATAGCCTACGCTTGCCACTTGTATACATCACCTTCTACTTCAAAGTTCATATCTTTCAATCATGCAAGTTCATAAGGTTTGCTCCTTACACTGCCATACTCTTTGTAGACCAATGTTGTCCATGTTCTGAACTCTGAGCTCAGTAAGCTTGCACGCTCAGCTTCCAGTATTCTTGTATCATCTAGTTGGCATATAGCGAGACATCATGCGACATTGGACTACCTATATGGCTGTAGCAGGATATTTTCTAGGGAAGGCAAAGAAGAATTCAGACTTCTCTAGACCGCTTCTTTCCTCTGCCAAGTTGCAGTCTCTCAGAACTGTCTTTCCTTGTTTGCTCAGCATGGTTGTGACCTGTGAGAGGGAGTTGACCTAAGAGCCAGCCTGAAGATTAGGCAGGGGCCTACCAACTTGCCATTCTTCAGACCAATCCACTTGCACAATCTGATAGGAGTCTTGTCTCCTGTAAAAATATGCTCGTAATCTTGCCTGATGTCACCGACGAAAGATGGTATTTGTCATCTACATGCAATGCCAAGCAATACGGTTGAAATATAGAGTTAAGTACATATAGTGAAATGAAGCTCTCATAGGGAACATATAAAAGAATGCAACTTGTCCATGAGCTGCATCTCATGTCTGATATGCTGATGTGATTGTTGAGGGAGGGATTAGGAGTGCAAGATTCACTAACAAGAAAGTTTTTTTTTTGTACTGAATTAACTTTTTTAAGTTTGATGATTAACACAGTATAGAAACATTATCTAGTTACTTATTCATATGTCCATCAACGGCGCTCTGTTCTCATGGGTCTAATGATTCCTCCATTTCCCTTGAATAAAATTGGACCCATATGGTTTAGCAGGTGTTAGGTGATGATGTAAGATGATTGCTAATTTCTTTTATCAGAAACGATAAGAGCTTCATGTGGTTATCAAGTGGAAGCATGGCCAGTGGCCCAATGCTACTGTAATTTAGCTATTTCTTAAAAAAAACCTTGATTTAATTACTTTGTGTGCTGGGAAGAATCTTGAGGGGTGCCCCCTTGTTTAGGACCAAATATCAATTATTCATCAATCAACTGCAGAGTTGAAAGTTGAAACAATGACGACAAAGACGAAAAAAATGTTAATCAACTGTACACACATTGTCTGCCTTCGAATGTGGATGTACATCAGATAGTCCTATGTAGCCTTATTTTTGAAGAAAACTTCAGGTATTTTCATATTTGGAGGTACAGTCTTGATGAAGTAATCTAACCCAATCATTCATGTTCTAATACAGCTACAAATATGTTTATCACAAGATGCAGGTAAAAAACAGATTATTTTAAAAAATAAAATGTGATTGAGAAAATAGATATACATATGGCCTACAGACAAGATCAACGGCTGTTTCTCACTCTGCAAGAATCAAGATAGCAACCTACAGTCAGCAGCCTTGTCTTGGATCACTTCATTTGTTCTGCAGAATACTGACAAACAGAAGGAACAAGCAGCAGGAAACAAGAAGAGGGGACAGTCTTAGCAGAGCCCTTGAATTTAGGGTGGTAGATTGAGACTGACCACCACTAGTAAGTGTGTGTAGTGAGCAATTTGGGATGGGCCCATGAGGCCACGACAATGCCACAATAGCTCTTTTGTAAGGTATTACTGTGTACACATGTACAGCTAAATCCAATGCCGGATAGAAGAAGATTATTAGAGGTTCAGAATACCCAAGATCTGACGGAATTATGGCGCTGAATTTGTCTCACCTCATAAATATTATCCCACTTGTTTTGCGATTTGAATCACACTTGCTTTAGTTTTTCTTCACTTCATTAAGATACTCGCCACTTGCATTGTTCTTCCATTCATTTGTTAAGCTATACTAGCCTGAAGCAGCCAAAAGCAATGCCCAATGAAACGTAACGTTGACGACAGCCTCTATTTACACTTGTTTCATGGCCACATAGCACAAGTCCAATCCTCCCTAAGGCGGTTTTACAGTGAATTTGTGTTGAGCTGTTCATCGAAAAAAATTCTAGACAAATTTTGATCTGGTATTGTGAATTTCTGATCATGAAGAGTACAAATGTAGTTACAGGAAGTCAGGAACCGTCTGTATCCTAGCTATACTGCAGATTATATACGAACATTTACTCAGGACACAATAATCATTTACACCCTCTCTCTGATTCTCTCTCTAGATCTCTCACTCTCTTTCTCTTAGTTGTGTAGTACACTTCGAATCAAACAACATTTCATCGTCTTCTTTCTGTAGTCTCAAATGGTGTCGCAGAATCTCGCGCTGCTGGCGGTGCCGTCGTTCCGGAGCAGGTCGGCGGCGGCGCTCCTCCCGCCGTCGAACCTCTCCGATAGGAAGAAGCTCCGCAGCGAGTTGAGGTTCCTCCTCGGCGCATCCACCTCCACCGCGAACAGCGCCCTCACCGGCCGGTGGTCGGACAGCCGCGACTCGCACCGGTCGTACCGCTTCTGCTTCAGCCCCGCCCCGCGCCACAGTATCCGGTCACACCTGAAAAAAAAAATCAAGAAACGCCGGCGCCGCCGGTTAGCCGCGGATCTCGCCGGAATCTCAGCTTTTTCAGCCGTTTTTCTTTTTCTCCTCTGGCTTACCACGCCGGCGCGCGACGCTTCTCGCCTTTCTTGCCATGGGAGGCGCAGCCGTAGTAGGTGTCGGAGTTGGGGTAGTACTTGTACGTCGGCGAGAACGTGATGGCACCCTCGTTCCAGCCATGGAATGCGCCTCCTTCCGATTCCACCTCGCTTCGCAGCTGTAAAGAATTAATCAACAACAAGTTCAGTATGATTGATATTTAATTTGGAGATTGATTGATTGTTTGATCGATCGATTGATTTGGATTCATGCGAGCATGCCTGGTCATTTTCGAGCAGCGTCTTCCAGTCCTGCCTCTCCACTAGCAACCTCGTCTTGGCCTCCGGCAAGGAGATCCTGTAGTTGAGGTCCCCAAGCAGGATCACTCGGCTGCAGGAATCCACAACATTAAACGAAGAATTAATCATTAATCATCCGTCAGATATTCAGATTAGTCAAAGCTAGCCCGCCTGATGATTGCTTTGATTTGATCTGTCCTCGTCATGAAGGCCGGTGAAAGAAACTAAACGAACGATCAAAAGCATGTTAATTAGTACTAGTTAATTACCGTCTCAAATCGATGCGATTTTATACTACGTTGTTGACGACCGGTGTCGGTACATAAAACAGTCGACGATCCGTCAGATATTTGTACTGCTTGGACGAAGTTATATAATTAACTGTGCCTAATTGTCTACTGTATGCTACGTATGCAAATCCCACATAGTACACGTTTACTGCTAGTAATTACTATCTTATGCTACGAAAATCCCAGATACGGCAATACCTACTCTCGATTTTACCGGTACCGTGGACGGTTCAACCACCGGATTAAATTAGTACGGTTGCCGTCGTGTATACAGGCCGTAACAACGGTCGCTGTTTGGTAATTGAGCTGACGGATATACACTTATTTCCAGCTCTTTAATTAGTCAGCGACAGCGATGTTCTTCTCTGCAATTCTAGTATGCTTCGATTTTCGGCGTGCACAAATTTTTTTTTTTGCTAATTCAAAATAAAAAAAAGTTTTTTTTGGTCAAAATGAAAAGAAAAATAGGATTTTGAAGAGGTCGATGAATTATCAAGTGGGAGGTGTGTTTGCTTACTCGTGGTCTAGAATCTTCTGGGGAAGGTTGAGCGAGTGCCCCCGGGGGAAGGTCGTCCGGGAGAGGATCTCCGTGGCGTCGGCGTTGCGGTGCGCCTCGTCGCCGTCGCGGCCGCCGGACGCGAGGTGGCAGCACACCACGCAGAAGCTCGTGTCGTAGAGCCAGAACCTGACGGACACGGCGCCCTGCACGTCCAGGAAACACCCCATGGCATCCATGGCGACCGGTCGATCGGTCGATGCCGTGCGTGTTAGACAATTCCCCTCGCGGCTCGCCGCGCGCGTGTGGCGTGTGGTGAGCAATGGCTGAATGATAGAGGTTCAGGGTAGGTTACCTTGTTGCCGAGGCAGCCCATGACGCCGCAGCCGACGCAGGAGACGCTGGCGCGGCGGACGAAGCGGGCGAGGTCGGCGCGGACCCAGACGGTGAGGAGGATGCCGACCATCTGCTTGCTCACCACGCACCGGTAGTCCCTGGCAAGCTCGCCGCCGCCGCCGTCCCGCACCGGGTGAACCTTCTGCTGCGCCGCCTGCTGCTTTATCTCCCCTCCTCCCCCTGCGGCTGCGCCGCCGCCGGTGCCCTTGGCCTCTCTCTGGTCATGGCAGCTCGGCGCCGCCGCCGCCGACCGGTTCAGCGCCGCCCGCACGAGCTCGTTCCAGCGCATGCCGACGCGCTTCTTGTCCGCGCCCAGCACGTTCCGCGCGCTTAACGGCACCACCTCCTGGAAGCTGCATGCGCCATTTGCGACCATGATCAGCTTGCACTGTCTCTGCTAATTGTGGCCGGCAGCCGCCGCCGGCATGGCCGAGCTCGATCCACTGCACGTATATGGTTGCGTTCTTACCCAAGGACATAGATGTCGTAGGCGGCGTTCCTCGTGTCGAGCCAGTCCGACAGGTCGAGGTCGTCCGGTGGCGAGACTCCGCCGACGTTCCACGTGCTCGCGAACAGCCTGCAAACGAGACGACGACGACGACGTACGTCGCGAGTGAGATCGACTAATCAAGACGCCATGAATCCAAGCCAGCTAATGGCCGGCGCGGCGCGCGCTGCTACATCGTACTGAAAGCTTGACCGATCGAGCGCCATACCTGTATTTGAGCGTCTTGTTGTTCGCTCGCTGCTGCTGCGGCCGCAGCCGCTTCACGCGGCGGCAGGCATCGGCGTCGGGGCTGCATCCATCGTCGTCGAACGACTCCGCCGGCGGCGGCGCCCCGTCGTCGTAGTCGTCATCAACGGCCATCGGGAAGTCGGCGACGAAGGCATGGCTGCCGGAGGGCTTCCTGAAGAGCTTGTTAGCCACCAGCCTCGGCCAAAGAACCTAGCCACACAGTACACGAATCAGCTATCAAACGTGAGCTAACAAATCTCACACCGACCTCATCAAGCTAGCTAAGCTAGCTACATACCTCCGCTTGCCTCTGGTTCTCTAGCATGGCGACCAATCCGTAGGCAGGTAGGTAGGGATGGTGAGGTCGAGGAGACGAGGACGAAGGGAAGAAACTTCAGGCGGGGAAGAGGGAGGCGGCTTAAATAGGCGAGAAGGGCGGAAAGGGACAAACAAAAGGAGTCGCCCGCGCATGTTCATGCACACTGTTAATTAAGCGGTGGATGGATTGACGGATCGACGCTGATCGAGGCATGCATTTGCATGGCGCGTGCGGTGAGCGGAAAAAGGGGGAGAGGGTGGTCGACTGGCGGTGACACGTAGTTGCCCACGAAACGCGCACTTATTCCTATGACACACGTATCATATCCCTATAAACACGTACAAAAGACTAGGTTGATATATCATAAGATAAACAAAGTCACCATGGGCGTTTTGCTATCGACGGTTACGTCGCCTATAACTGAAAGAATAATTAGCCGTAAATGCGAGCAATCGTGTCAAATCTAATCTAGGATTTGAACCCAGGTACGTCGCTACCACTGAAAGAATAATTAGCCGTAAATACGAGCACCCGTGTCAAATCAAGAATTTGAATGTCTCGTTATCGACGGGTACGTCGCCTACCACTGAAAGAATAATTAGCCGTAAATGCAAGCACCCATGTCAAATCTAGAATTTGAACCCGGATATGTTGCCTACCACTAAAAGAATAATTAGGATTTGAACTCAGGTACGTCGCTATCACTGAAAGAATAATTAGCCGTAAATGCGAGCACCCGTGTCAAATCTAGGATTTGAACGTCTCGCTATCGACGGGTACGTCGCCTACCACTGAAAGAATAATTAGCCGTAAATGCGAGCACCCATGTCAAATCTAGAATTTGAACCCGGGTACGTCGCCTACCACTAAAAAAATAATTAGCCGTAAATATGAGCGCTCGTGTTAAATTTAGGATTTGAACCCAAGTGAGCTGGTTCCATCAAAAAAACCTAACCAGTTGAGCTACGCTCACTTCGCTAAAAGCACTTTTGAATGCAAATGGATTCTTATGGTGGGGGTACATATCGTCCTTATTGCTTTCACTTCTCAAATTATTATTCCTTTTTTCCTAAACATTAGTATTTTTGAGCTGTCTTGTATTACCTCCGTCTTAATTGTATAGTTAAAATCCCTTATACTACGGGACGGAGGGAGTAGTAAAAGACTGGGTTACTAGACTACAAAGAGAGATTTCTTTTCAATTATCTTATTGGTCAAATTTTAAATTTTGAATTGCTTAGAGTCCTGTGCACTTAAATCAATGTCCTAGAAATTCTTATATTGTGTGAAAATTTTAAATCTTAGAAATAGTTGTATTTGGAAATGGATGGATTAGATGTAAATACTTCTACAAATTTTTCAATATATTTACCAACATATTTTCTCTATTTTTGAATATATGACATATACAAAGATGTAAGTGATGTTTCAAGTATAATAATAAAATAAATGATATATAGTTTTTTAAGTAATATGAATAGTCAAATATTATGTATAAAAATCATTAGTGTTATCTACTTAAAAACAGAGGTAGTATAGTATAGTGGTGTATTATTTGTAGTCTGATTTTATTATGTACGTGTCAAATCTAATATAGACGTGTTTTTTTTTGCAGAATGGTGTATACCCTTCTTTTAGAGAATGGTCTGTGCATATTCTATTAATGATGTCAAAAGTTTTCACAATTTTTATAGTTATTTGCATGATATTTGCGAGAAATGGATGGGCATCGCTTTAAGAGAGTAGAGTTTTTCTTTTGAATGTTGTCTAGCGGTCAAAAAGTGAATTACAGTAGAGATAAGCACGCTTGTTTGGATAGGGAGGGATATGTTGGGAATCTTTGTATCTCGCAGCTCTGTTCAACTACAGTTACAATGATAGATGTACTGGCTCGTGCTATTGTGCAGGTTTACCAAATCCTTCAGTTTTCCTAATTATCAAAACATCCGATTTTTTTAGCAGCGATAAGGACATAAGATTAACTTTTAGAGATATTTTAGTTGGGGGTACCACATAATTTATTACTATCTCTAATTTTTAATAGATGACACCATTAATTTTTTAATACATGTTTGACCATTCATTGTATTCAAAAAATTATATAATTATTATTTATTTTTCCATGACTTGATTTTTCAGTAAAGATATTCTAAGCATGACTTATATTTTTGCATATTTGCACATAATTTCTGAATAATACGATCGACAAACATGTGTTAAAAGTCAACGGCGTTATCTATTAAAACCGAAAGAGGGTTTATCATTAAAAAATGTGACGCCTCCCAATATCTATCTACTTAAGGATCATAAAATCACTTTATCTTATTTTGTTGTTACAGCAAAAACATACATGGTTCAGCTATTAAATGTTCATCGTGATGGATGAAGAAAAGTCTTATTATATATCCAATAGAAATATTTCTCTGTTAGGGCATTTAAAGATTTACATCTGAAAATTATTGCACCTTTTAGCACAAAAAATTGCCTTAATTTGGCCTTCAGAAAGTAAAGTTTATAGAGTTGCTCCACCCATTGGAAAGTCTAATCTTATAGATTTGACCAATAATTAATCAAATTACTAATTAGTGGAAAAATACACAAACAGATTTATATTTCTACTAAGTGTTTTTCATATATTAGTTTCATTAGGTAATGGAGAACCAACAATTAAGGTGTAGTCTTAAAGACTTTTTAAAATGAAAACATGTCCTATAAAATAAACAGAGGACTTAGGAAGGAGAAGGGAGAGAGTGGAGAGCAATCTAATTAGCATGCTCTTGCAAATAAATATTGACATCTGGCAGCAAATGTTTATCCATCTGACCATCTCGTATTCTCGTGTGTACAACTAACTATTATTTTTTACTAAGCACATCTATAACTATTTTTCTAACACGTGTTTTAAGTATTGTGCCTAGTATTTAGACTCAGGATAGGGAGGTTGACACCTATAGAGTTTTTGGTCTCAACTTGAGCAACTTGTGTTCGGTACCACCTCTTATAACTGGTTAGAAAAATCACAACATATGTTGTCTGTTTATCACACATACGTTTGTCAATATTCAGTTTGACCTTTTATTATCTCATGCTTTATCTTGCTTGTGTTATTAATTCCATATGACATTTGATTATACATATAGATCACAGTGTTATTTATGACTTTACGCGAACATGTAACACTAAATTCATTTTTTATAGGGAGGGACACAAAAGATATGCTTACCTTCCATCTCAGACTTGAAGCTGCAACACATCTAAAACACTATAGTCTGTACTCTATTTAATTTACTTGTTGCTTTTTAGCGTTCTTTTTTTTTCAAAATAATTGTCGCTCATATTCTAAAGTATTTTTAGAGATGTTTTCTTTCCTACCTTTCATCAATGTAGCTTCTAATACCTGTTCCAATATATTTTAATGTTTGCTTTAAGAAAGATGATTAGGATGCAATTAATGAGAGTAATAATGTAATTTGACGTATCTCCTAATTTAATATAATATTTGCTAGAATGATAAGTAAATTGAAATAAAGGGATACATTTGGTTGATATTCTTCCATGGATTTGTGTTAATAGCCCCTCAATTTTACAACATTGTAGGGTTGGTTTAGTTCGGACCTCACACGGCTTAAAATGATATTCATCCCAAAACTTATTCATGACTTTGCTTCATTTTTTTGTTTGCTTCAGAAACAACTTATTCATGACTGATTCCTCGGTAGTCTAATCTGAACTAAAATATGCTTTCTTCCCTTCCTCATCTTTTCAAAGCTTTCAAAATACTTACTTGCTTGGCTTTTGCTGTACGCGTTACGTTCTGAATTTTAAATTTGACATTAGTACTATGTTGTATATACATTGCATGCATATACAAGAGTAAGTGACCTATCGATCATGGCATCATGCAAAAACAAAACTAGGAGAGAATGCAGACGAGCAAAGTTCAGACAATGATGATCTGATACACATCGCCCATGCATAGAAATCGAATTATATATATATATATGGTGGTGGATGAGTTTCTATCACACAATGTTACAAATTTAAGAGACTACTCCATATGATCTCGCATTTAGCTCTTCTTTTTCATCAGATTTTGTTGTCCTTGTTCTTTGTCTATCAGCCGGCCAATCATTGTTTGGAACAGGAAAAGGGCAAAACGCAGTGGGGAAAGGGAGCTGTTCTTGACGTTTAGCCTGAGGCTATACAATAATCATGCAAAATTATCTAACGAACCATGTTGATTAATCCAAAAAAGCTGAGTCATTAGTGACTATAATGATCCCCATGGGTACGGCGATTCCTCCTTAATTACATTTTTATATATTTCGGCGAAAGCTCTATCATTTTTCTTAAAGCAAAGCGACTCCCTACTCATTCCTTCGTGCTACTCTTTTGTGTCTGTGTCAGTTTCTGAATTATCATTGCGCTGCAACCTGCAAGATACTTCCTCATGTCTTTTGTGATTGCCTTCTGCAACCTTCGGTTTATAATTCAGAAAAGAAGATTCTGCCAAGTATTAGATAGCATACATAATAAAGTTCACATAAACACACTAAATTCTGTATTCAAAAAGGGGAGTATATTTTGCAGGTATGTGAAAAAGTCATGTTGGACTATGAAATCTTCTTAGGTTGTACATAAACAAACCTGCAACCCAATATACTAACCCAATGTTGAAATCTATGTCAAAGGTAAGGTCTTGAAGTGTTAGTCATATAGTACTACTTCCCACGTCAAGTGTTAATCAACCCAATGTTGATTTGCATTATCCTTAGGACACCTTATATGTATCAAAATCAACATGCATGAAAATCAAAACATGTACTATCTAATCTATCAATTTAATGTATTTTTATAAAGATAGAATGACAAGGATGTCCAATCCACATAGTACTTATCTTTATCTAGAAAGATATGTACTTACAGAAGAATATTTAATCTAAGCAAAGAGATTCCATAGGGGCATAGCCGAAGGAAAGGTGAAATATATTTTCAGAGTCGATAATATTAGTGGTGCTTTTTTTTTAAAAAAACTTTCATATTTGCATAAGTGAACTTTCCACATTTATCTAAAAGCTTAGCATTTTAGGAACAAGTTGCTAATACATGCAACTCAATACGATCAGGCTCAAGAAGTCTTGAGTTCTAGTTATGGTTGGCACAATTAAAAATTGCACTCCACTTATATGACACGTTTCTACATGACATGAGGCTGGGCGTGTTTAATTATAAGTGAATTGCCATCTTTATCTATCTATCTATCTATCTATAATATTATTAAAATAATTTTAAAAGAAGACACCATATTCGCTATGAAGGCTAGAAATTCCCACATTAATCAGAGAAAAAGAAAAAAGAGTTCAAGTAAAAATACATTCAGAAATAATTGAAATTCAGAACAAAACTAAAAATATATTGAAATAAGAGTCCATGTAGAACACAATTAAAGATTAACTGAAATAAAAATTAAAAATAAAATAAATTCCAAAATTAAAAAGAAGAATTCGAGTAGGAATACATTTAGAAATAATTGAAATTCAAAATAAAAATTAAAAATGTTTGAAAAATATATTATTAAAATAGCTTTAAAAGAAGACACCACATTTGTTGTGGAGGCTAGAAATTCCCACATTAATCAGAGAAAAAGAAAAGAACAGTTCGAGTAGAAATACATTCAAAAATAATTGAAATTCGGAATAAAAATAAAAATATATTGAAATAAGAGTCCACATAGGACACAATTAAAGATTAACTGAAAATAAAAATAAAAAATAAAATAAATTCCAAAATTAAAAAGAAGAGTTTGAGTAGGAATACATTTAGAAATAATTGAAATTAGAAATAAAAATAAAAAAATTTGAAAAATATATTATTAAAACAGCTTTGAAAGAAGACACCATATTCGCTGTGTAGGCTAGAAATTTCCACATTAATAAGAGAAAAAAAAGAAGAGTTCGAGTAGAAATACATTCAGAAATAATTGAAATTCAAAATGAAAATAAAAATATATTGAAATAAGAGTCCATGTAGAACAGAATTAAAAATTAACTGAAAATCAAAATGAAAAATAAAATAAATTCCGAAATAAAAAAGAAGAGTTCGAGTAGGAATACATTTAGAAATAATTGAAATTTGAAATAAAAATAAAAAAATTTGAAAAAATGTTCATGTAGAACACAATTAGAGATTAACTAAAATTCAAAATAAAAATAAATAAATTTCGAAATTCAAAAAATAAAAACAAGAGATCAAGTAAGAATACAATTTACAAACAACCGAAAATAGGAATAAAAAAAGAATATTGAGGGAATAGTAATACAAGATTCATTAAAATTCGAAATAAAAAATAAAATAAATTCCAAACTTAGAAAAAAAAGTTCAACTAGGAATACAATTTATAAATAACCAAAATTCAAAATAAAAATAAAGACCATCGAATGAAGAGAGCACCTAGAACACAACACGAGATTAATTTTCGAATAAAAAAATAAATTCCGAATGGAAAAATAATTATAAGAGTTCAACCATTTCTTTTCCAACCATTTCTTTTCACAAAAGCTTGTGATATGAACGAATGAGAAGCTCCTGAATCAAATAGAACGAGTGCGGGTATGGAGTTGACAGAGAACATACCCATCACCACGTCGGGTCTCCCGTACCGCGAGTTTTAGAAACTCACTTTAATTTTCAAGACACCGACCCAAGTGTCGGGTTTTCCAAGCATTTTGTAAACTCAAGTTTTACCCAGGTGATCAATTTTAAAGTTTGAGGGGAGTCTCGATATTCGTACGCGAGGTACGGATACCGAGGCATCACCTGAGGGGTGACAAGGGTGTTAGGGTATTCAAATATCAAGGAAGGTGAATGCAGCAAATGGGTAGGGCCTGCGGTTGTATTGCAAACCGAGGCCAAGTGCCAAGTGTAACCTAAGTAATGCATAGTTTGCGAAATTAAAATACTTAATTTAAATTATAGGTTCAATTGATCAAAGGTGACTTGCCTTGCTCGAGATCTTGAGCTTCTTCCTCGAAATCCGCGCACTGCGGGTCTTCGGGCTCCGAGACTACACGCGAAACGAGACGACTCAACAAAGCGATAAAAGAAGCCCTATTAAAGACCACTAAGCGTGCCATTAGGTAGATCTCGATTTTACGGATTTACAGGAGGTGGAACGGAGTCAATCGGACGAACGGTTGAAAAGATATGAATTTCCGAAGATTAAAGGATTTTCTGGAATAAAGAAAAGGAATTAATAATTAATTAATAATTCCCTGGAAAAAGAAAGGAAGGAGGGGCTGAATTTAGACTTCAATTCGGGCGGCTAAAAGCAGCCCAAGGATTTGAGTGGGCGCGGCCGAAACAATTGGGCCGGCGGCCCGAAGGGAATCGGCCTAGGTCGATCGGCGCGCGAGGGGAATAGGCCGATGGGCCGGGAGCCGATGGCGGAAGGCCGATGGCCGAAAAGGCCGAGTGGCCGCGCGGCCCAAGTGAAACGGGCCGGTGCGCGAGAAGGCGGCCCAAGGTCGAGCGGGGCATAGCCCACGGACTGCGCGACGCGGGGGAACAAGGCCTGGACGGCCTGGTTGGCGAAGTGCGGCCCAGCGGCGACGCGCGCGAGGCCGGGCCGGACCATGGCGCGGCCCAAGCGGCGAGAGGGCGGGGTGGACCGGGAGACTTGACCGGTCTCCCTTGGGGCCGGGACAGGCGGACGTGGCGTCCACGTGGACACCGCGTTGGACCGAGAGGGGGAGAAGGGGGGGCTCGCCAAGGAGAGGGCGGCTCGCGGCGGTCGGCGACGAGCGCGGGCTCCGGTGGGGCGACGAGCCGGAGCGGGCGGCGGCGGGCACCGGCGGCGTCCGGGGGAGGACTACGACGCTCCTACGGCCCTAGACCGGGGAGAAGAGAGGAGGCGGAGGGGAAAAAAAAGGGTTACCGCGGCGGGCGGCAAGCCGGGAAGGAGGCCGACGGCGCGGGCGCGGCACGGCACGGCTCCGGGCCGGGGAAGAGGGCGGCGGAGGTGGCGCCCGGAGCTCCTTCGGGCGCCCTCGGCTGCGCGGCGGCGGACGGCAAGGACGGCGGCGGCAGCGAGGCGGAGTGGAGCGGCAATGGCGGCCGGGGGCGAGGGGAAATTTGTAGGGGGAGTTTAGGTCGGTTTCGGAGGGGGGGAAAAGCCGATTTTAGGCCGGGGAGAGGCGGTGCGGCAAGTGGAGCAGGGGACCGGCGGAAGCGGCCAACGCGGCGCGGCAGGGTGACGTCGGCGGCGGTCGGTCGCCGGGGAAAAAGGAAAAGGGGAGAGGGAAAAGAGGGGCTCGGCTCCTAGCCGATTCGGGTAAGGAGAAAAAGCGGAGAGGGGAGGGGGAGGGCGCTCGGCGCCTTGGCGGCATGCGCGCGCAGCGCAGCGGCGGGGCCGAGGCGGGGGACCAGCGGCGGGACGGAACGGCGCCGGCGGGGAAAGGCTTCGGGAGGGAGAAGAAACAGGAAAGAGAGAGAAAGAAGGAAGGACGGCGCGGCTGGGGCGACGCGGCTCGGGCGCGGACCGGGCCGAGCGGCCTGGCGCGGCCCAGCGGGGGAGAAGGCGGCCGGGCAGGCGGCTGGGCCGAGACGGCCCAAGAAGGAGAGAGAGCTGGGCCGGGGCGGCCCAGGGAAAAGAAGAGGGAAAGAGGGGGCGGCCGAGAGGGGCTGGGCCAGGGGCGGCCCAGGGAAGGAAGGGGGAAAAGGAAACAGGCCGGGAAGGGAAAATCGGCCCGGGTCAAGGGAGGTAATTTAGACTTTTCTGAGGGTTTGGTTTCTGGGAGGATTAGGGCTCGGATTGGGAATCCGTTTTCGCGGTTTTCTCCGGGATTGAAGTGAGAGGGGAGACACGAGACCTTGGCACACGACAAGACTCAACGGAAGAGCAAATTTTCGCAATTAGGGTTTTTAGCAGATTAGTTTTCCCGCTAACGCCGCGACAAAACGGGCGTTACAAACCAACCCCCCTAACAAGAATCTCGTCCCCGAGATTCAGCACCTAAGGGAGCAGCTCCGGGAACTGGGCACGGAGAAGATCTTCGCGTTCCCAAGTTGCTTCATCCTCTGAGTGGTTGCTCCACTGCACCTTGTAGAACTTAACGGTCTTTCTTCGAGTCTGACGTTCAGCCTCTTCAAG
>BDMV01000003.1:14166483-14643635 GCA_008326285.1 Oryza officinalis | reverse complement strand
AAGCGGCCGGGTGACGTCGGCGGCGGTCGGTCGCCGGGGAAAAAGAAAAAAGGGGGGGGAGAAAGAGGCCTTGCCCCCTTGCCGATTCGGGTAGGAGAAAAGCGGAGAGGGGAGGGGGCGCGCGCTCGGCGCCTTGGCGGCATGCGCGCGCAGCGCAGCGGCGGGGCCGAGGCGGGGGCCAGCGGCGGTCGCGGACGGAACGGCGCCGGCGGGAGAGAGCCTCGGGAGAGAGAAGAAACGGAAAAGAGAGAGAGAGAAGAGAGAGGTAGAGAGGGCTGGACCGGCTCGGGCGCGACCGGGCCGAGCGGCCTGGCGCGGCCCAGCGGGAGGGAGGAGGCGGCCGGGCAGGCGCGGACCGGGGGGGAAACAGCCCGAGGGGGAGAGAGGACTGGGCCGGCAGCGGCCCAGGAGGGAAAAGGGAGAAGGAACCAGGCCGAGAAGGGAAAACGGCCCGGGACAAGGGAGGTAAAATGGACTTTTTCTGAGGGTTTGGTTTTGGGAGGATTAGGGCTCGGATTTGAGATCCGATTTCGCGGTTTTCTCCGGGATTGAACTGAGAGGGGAGACACGAGACCTTGGCACACGACAAGACTCAACCGAAGAGCAAATTTTCGCAATTAGGGTTTTTAGCAGATTAGTTTTCCCGCTAACGCCGCGACAAAACGGGCGTTACACGGCGTGTGTGAGTTGTGGCTGTTGGTGCAGCCGGGGTCGGTGAACGATTGGCAGGGAGCCTCTCGTGCCGACGAGAATCAATTGTTACAATCTCACTGCTCCGGCCGGATGAGACGCACTTTCTCATCCGTGTCGTTGAGAAGCACTTACTTAGATGTTTCTAAAGTCTTAAACTAAAATCAATTGTGAAAAATAACTGGCTTTCCCTTGAAGCTTGCATTAAACACTTATTTCCCCTGACTTGCTGAGTACTCCCGTACTCACCCTTGCTCTATATAATTAAACCCCCCCTCAGCTCTCGAAGATGAAGAGGTGGACCCTGCTGATGAAGAGTCCTTCCAGGAGCAAGCAGACTTCGAGCAGTAGTAGGGTTTCGGCCTTCCCCAAGGCTTTGCTTGTGGCTTAGGGCCAGTCGCCGCTTTCCGCTTCCGCCTTTTTGTAATGCTGTTGTGAACTCGGGTTCTGTCCACAGTTCCAACCTTGGTTGTAATCCTACTCTTAATAAAGAGACCGCTGTGGTTGTGATATTCAGTCTTCCTGTTGTACCAGCGCTATTTCCTGGGACTGGTACAGGCATACAGGTCAATCTGGACCGCTCTATCCTGGTCTCCGCCCGGGGCCAGTTTGGGGCGTGACAAGGTAGGAATGAGAGCTACGGAAAGGAAGGTGATAGAAAAGCTATGGTCATTGAATAATCAGGGTTTAGCAAGCACAGTAGGCTATTTGTAGATTTGTACATTGGTCTTGCTGTCATTTTTCCTCATTTCTGTTCACTTGGTAGCATAATTGATGGTTGTTGTCTATCTTTATACTTAATATTTTTCTTTCTTTTTGTCTCTAGCAAAATGTGCCTTCTATTCTATATTCTCTCAGTCTCCTAGCACATTGCTTATATTATAGTCCTAGATTGCATGAGTGAACAATCTACTGTTATTAGTGACCAGCCAGTAATCAGTCAACATTCGGCAGTCATAACCTAATTAACTGATGCTATGACTGCCGAATGTTACTATGAGTTCATGTACATATGTCCTGTAAACATGCACATACAACGGTTCATCTTCGTAGATAAAATCGTAACTAGATTAATTTACACGGTGCATATATATATATATATATATATATATATATATATATATATATATATATATATATATATATAAACATATAGCAGTAGTGAAATATTATGGTCAATCCCTAAAAAATACTCTCCACTTTGTCTCTCATGCTAACAAAAAAAACAAGGAAGAGAAATAAAATCATAGCTCTAGCTGTGTGTGGTCTCACATAAAAAAAGCACACAAACATGTGTGCATGCATGGGACCTGAGCCTGATCTCCTGTTCCTCCTTCCTTGCCTTACATATATAGTAGGTATTGTCGCTGTGTCTGCCAAGGGGACCAGAGGAGGTATGGATGTGTCTCTTTTTATCTGAAACTGTCAACCTCTGAATACTATGCTGTCGGCAACTGTGCAACTCTGAATAAAGTACTATTGTGTGTTTGTGGGCTGGTCCACATATAGCATGCCTACATGGTACATAGATACATTTCATATTGTTTGCCACCGAAATAAAAATTCTAGTTGATTCACATATATAGCTGAAATTGAAGGGATGTAAGAAGAGTGATGCCAGCCATGTGATGTCATTTATATTGTGTGTGGTAGTAGTTGCAGCAGCATGTTGGGCTATGTCACAGCAGCAGTACTTCCACTCATCATGCATAATACAATGGTGTAAATAAGTTTTTGCTAATTATTACTTCGATGGTAACATTCGGTTACCAAGTATGGTACGCTAAGAAAAACAGTGTAAACACAACCTAAGAAATAGTTTGATTCAGTTTTCCTGCATCCTTTCAAAAAATTCTGAACACCCCAAATATCTAGGTGTTGAGGCTCTGCTTGCATCAGTGCACATTATGGCTGAGAGAGAGATGCACGGCATAGGTTGAGCATCTTCATAGTCCATGCATGCACCGAAGATGCTTAGGTGTGAAGTACTTTCATTGTTTTTCTTCAATTTCATACATCCCTATCCATGTTACATTATGCATTATGTAGTGATAGAAAAAACTGAGATACGCCTCCTCGTTTCTCTGCGTACAAATTTTGTCATTTGTATATCGCCTGTCATTTAATTTGTGCATGTATATGACTGTCACAGGTGAAGAAAGGTGTGATCGCCTTCATGAATGATCCTCTCAAGCACATTGACCTTCAGCACGCAGTTTTCGGCAGACGCATGGTTGTCGGCAACCACTCTGACGTCGCGGGGGCTGCCCAAACCGCACTGCAAGGAGCAGTACAGGGGCATATCATCGACGTTACGCAGCTCGCAACCGTTTATAGACCACCAGCGCCATCTGCAGCACCACCACCGAGTACAGATAGGGGTAAGGGAAAAAGGCTAGCATCGGAAAGTGGTGCCTGGGGGGGTCTTCAAAGAAGTCCCGCAACGACTCCACTGGATAGGCACTTGAAAGGCTTGCAACCCTGCGAATGAAGTCGATGGAGAGCCGTGCAAGGGAGGCAGCTGCAGCTAAGGCTACAGGTGTTGAGGCTTGCTTGCAGTTGGTGGAAAATGATGGACACCGTATTGGAGGTCTGGTATGGTATGCTGCTTGCCGTCTATTCCACGATCCACACCATTGCTTCTGCTTCATTCGACTCCCAGAAGCAGCAGCTCGGCTGGAGTATATCTTTACTGGTGGAAAGAGAGTAGATTCCTCATCTGGTGCCACGAGTAGCTCAATGTTGTGATATCCTGTGTATTAGTTTCTTTGCAGTTCGAATGCATTGTTAGTTATGTAGTGTGTTGTTTTCAAAATAAACCTGTTGTTATGTTTATTACTTTTCGCGTGCTAACATTTGCTACGAGCTGCTGAGTTTATACAACACTTGCGGATTAAACATTCATTTCTATTTTTGCAGTACAGTTGTGTGAGTTAAATTTGTTATGCTCCATTGCTGCCTATTGCAAGTAGTTTTGTTCTACATTTCCTTGCATTACATTGTTGTTTTGTTAGCAAAAGTCTTGAATGTTTACCGTTATTAAATTTGATGCATACATATATGACACTGTTTGTCCTTCTCGGGTTGTCAAATCTTGAAGGAATTCGGCGATGAGTACCGACGCTAGTGGACCGAACTGGACAGGAGGGCACTCTAGCAGCGACGAGGATGATGCCATCATCGACATACTAGCTGTCTGTAACGCCTCGATTTTCGTCAAAAATCCTATTTTCAAAAATTTGGTTCTTTGAGTGTATTTAGAATTTTTGTGCCAAAGATCTCAATTGATCCGTTCCCTTGTGAACCCAGAATCTTGATCATGATATCGTCTCCCGAAAATTAAATTTCCATTATTCAGAATTTGAAGTTCGAGTACTCCTTCCTAAACCTTTCCAAAAACCCGTACGGTTGAAATTTCGATTTCGGGATTTTAACCGTGTTGTCAAATAATCTCCCAACCATTCAGAAAGTCTAAAAATATTTATTTTTAGACATCGACCACCGGACCAATATTTCCTATACGTGTGCACATTAAAATCAATATTTCTGCGCACGTATCGACAGTCATTTCCTTCCCATTCAAGTATTCTGAAATATTTTTGGAATTCTACCGCCCGGCGATTATCTGTCCTTTTTCCTGCACCCGTAGTTCTTTACATTTTTATTAAGTCAAGCAAGTTAATTAGGTTCATCCAACACTCGTTCAAACACATTTCTTTGCCCCCATTTTTTTTCCTAAGCTCCCTGTAAAACCGACGGTTAGGCACTGTCCTGACAGTACACAGTGAGAGTTTGGCATCGTCTCCGTCTTCTCCGCTGGAGTTAGGCACCGCTCCGCGCCGCTCGCCGAGCAAGCCAGGCAGCAGCTATCGCCAGGGGAGCTTGTAGATGGAGAAACATGCACAGGTGCATCAATGGACGTTCTCGTCGCCAAGTTCCTCCTCCCGAATCACCCTGACAGTACAAATACCGGAGAAAACTTACCGTCGAGTACCTCAGCCGATTCACCACTCCATTTTTACCACTCCGAAGCCGATTCGCCGAAGTTCCCGAAGTTCGTCGCGTCGAGGTGGCCGACTTTCTTCTCCCTATTTCTTCTTCTTCCTGCTCAGTCCTCCTCCTTCTTCCTCCCCTGCCGAGCCACCTACCACACCGCGCGCTGCAGCCGGCACCAAGCCGCCGCTCCCAGCCGCAGTCGGCGCCTAGCCGACCGGCCGCTGCTCCCAGCCGCCTGCCCACGTAGCCGGCGCCCTACTCCGCCGCGGCGCTGCAGGACGCGCCGCCCAGGCCGGCGCCGCCTCACGGCCCGCGCGCACCTGCCTGGCCGCAGCCGCACGCTGCCACGCCTTGGCCGCAGGCGCCAGTGCCAGCCGCGCCGCTCGCCGCGCCACCGCCTGCGCCGCGTCGCCCGTCCTGCACGCGCCGACGCGGCCGCTCCACCGGCCGGTCGCCTCCTCCCACTCGGCTTCTCTCTCCCGGGGAGAACACAGAGAAAGAGCAAGGAGAGAGAGAGAAAGAATGAGAAAGAGATAAGAAGGAGAGAGAAGAAGGAAAGAGAAAGAAAAAAAAGAAGAAGAAAAGAAAAGGAAGGTGGGACCCACCAGTGGGCTCCACATTTTATTCTCTCCCCCATTGACCGTGGACTTCTGAAAAGTCTACATCTTGCCCCTCCACTTCATTGGGCCAACCGGCCTAATACTCTATCCACAAGTCCATAAATCATCCCTTTTGTTCCTCGGGCCGAGCCCAAGAATAGACCCCTAAAAGTCCATGTTACGTCCTTCAGGCCAAAACCCATCCACCAGCCCCTTCTCCATAAAAGTTCAGTTTGCATCCCTCTACACCTCAAACTAATCCCTAGAAGTCTATATTGAATCCCTCCTTCATCTCTGGGCTAAAGCCCAAGCCTTCCCAAAATGAAGTCCATGATTCCTCCCTCTTAACATCACAGCCAAGGAATATTCTTGGGAATATTCCTTTCCAATTTAATAAGTTCACTTCCACATTTCAGAAAATCCAGTAATCCTCCAAAATCCGTATCTCCCCAACCGTAAGTCCAATTGACTCCGTTCAACTTCCTCAATCTTTCTAAAAATGAGGTCTACCCTAAGGCACAATTAGTTTATAATAGTTATTATCTACTTTATAGGGTTTTGGATATTTTTCTCTTTTCGATCGCGTAGTGGACGTTTCGGAGGTGCACCGGACGCGGGTTTTCTCGAAGATTTGAAGACCAACAATAAGGCAAGCCACTCTTCGATCATATTGCTCCTAGTTTATAAAATGTGTTGATTGCAAACTTGCATGTTTAGCGTACACAATTATTTTGATCGGCCATCGGTCTACGAGCACACGACCGACGGACCAACCTATGTAGTTGCATTATTCTCCGTAGGACCTTGTTAAACTTAACCCTTGACGCTCCACCACAGCAGTACCTCAATACTTACACTCTCTGGGCGTAGGTATCCTTTTGCACCATTTGTTTATGTCAGGTTTATATATGGTTATCGATGTGGAAAAATTTGGGTTGTGAAATGTTTATAAAACCCGACTCGGGGAGTCGGTGACTTTGAAAACAAAAAGGTTTTATGGGAGAAAACTTGCGGTGCGAATCCTCTCCTGTGTGGTTTGGTTTCGTAGTCGCGCATAAGGACCGATTCCTTTGGGTTTTACATCCGAGCATCTCACAGTACGACCACATGGGTAGAATGGGATGCCCCTAGATGAGTAACTAACTGAAACATAGATGTCTAGCATGTTGGCAGGTGAGGAGCACCGGTATGGTGGAGTTTACGGCAATCTCTTGTAGTAGGGATGTGTCGGGGGTCCATACGGTGGGGCCTGAGTAGATGAGGGCTTGAAAGTTGGCCTGATGCTTGGTGGAGAGATTCCACCCATCTGTGTGACACGGGACATTTATGGTTTGGTTAGAGAAAGGCTTTGTCACGAACTTCCGATACCGGCCAGTATCGGTGTAAGCTTCGTGTCTTGTGGGAAAAGCATACAGTCTCTGCAGAGGTTTGATTGAACTGTTCGAACAGCCGTGCCCATGGTCAAGGGCGAATATGAGGTGATGCCCATAGCGTAGATTTGTTTTTAAAACTCATTTAATAAATTGGTTCGTGGAATGGGAACCGTTACCAGAGTCCTTCTTTGTGACGGACGGCCAGCCTTCGTGGATGGGAACAGGCCTGTGTGACCTGGGGTGTCGTCTGGCACCATAGGCCGAGAGGGCTAGTTTAGGGGCCGAGATGGCCGAGTTTGGGTTGGCAGGTCGAGAGGATCGGACCCGGAGTTGTTAACCTTGAGACTTGGTTAACGAATGATTGTTGAAGAGAATGTTGGTTTATGTTTTGAAAGTGAAAAGAAGCTAATAAAGAAGGAAGTGCTATGAATGCTAAAATTTGACTTTCCCGCTCGAGTCGTTGCAAAGCAACTCGTGGACGGATTGAGGTGAGACGCCTCTCTCTCCGAAGGGAAAGTTACTTTGAAAACCTACACTTAGACCTTTAAAAGGAAAAGTGTTTTAAAAATGATTTGCTAAACAAACTCAGCCTATCTTTGATGCTTGCATGTACACATTTCCTAGTGGCTTACTGAGTACGAAAGTACTCAATCCTCATTGTTGTTGTTTTTCCCCTCTTGGCTTAAATTCAGGAAGAAGATGAAGGTTGGAGTTTCGTCCCTAAACCCAAACTACTGCCGGTGGTTTTGGTGCCCTAGCTCCGCTAAGTTTCGCTGCTGCTGACTCTGATTGGAGGTTGCAACTCAGGGATTACCCGAAGCTGTAACGTAAAGGTATATTGTATTTATTTAAATCTTGCGTTGATTCATCATGTTACCACTGGTACCAGCATCATTATCCTGGGACTGGTACCTGTTTTGCGGTTCCGTGGGAAAGCGGTTCGCCGTTCTCCTGTGGCACGCCCTCCTCGGTGCCATTTGTACAGTGGCGCAGGGGCAGGGTGTGACACTGTCAATCTGGAGATAAATGAGAGAGCACCAAGGAGCATACCGGTTCAAAACGGTATTAGTTGGATGGTGAAAATGATGGCAAATCAAAACCAATGTCGAGTAATGTTCCGGTTGACTGCAGAACAAATATACAGTTTACATGACCTCCTGATCAGTTTGTACAGCCTCGATGGAACAGCCGAGGTATGTGCACTAGAAAAACTTGGGGATTTTCTTATACATTATGGGTGGAAATCGTCCCAACAGAGACGCGAACAATCGGTGGGTCCGCTTTAGCTCTATAGTGTCTATTCACTTTCACCAAGTTTTGATGGTTATGAACGACCTGGCTACGAATATTTTGAAACCTATGGATCCCAACTTCACAGAACCTCATCCAATGCTTCTTAACGAACATTGGTTCAAACCATTTTACCAGTCAGTGGGTGCTGTTGACGACACGCATGTGTCTGTCGTGACTTCTGCAGCCACGTCTATTCAACACCGGAACCGACACCACGTAACGACAAAAAATATTCTTGTCATATGTGATCATGACAGAAGAATTATTTTCTGCGATGCTGGATGGCCAGGTTCGGTTCATGACCAAAGGATTCTGAACGAGGCAGTGCAGTATTACCTCGACAATTTCCCACGAGCACCATTTGGTGAGTTCAAATTTTTTCATGACATATGTAACAGCCCTAGGCTCATAACCAGGTATTTAGAAGTGCAATTGTTGTCCTTTAGATTGCATATTTACTATATTGCAAATTGATCATATGCGATAACAAAATTAACTTTAATCGGTAAAATTGAAACCACTTCTATTTGAACAATAACTTGAAGAGAAGTATACATGTTTAATAATTTATTCAAATACTAGTTTATTTATCACCAACAAAAATAAATTTTGTGGAATTTTAGCTCTCCGTTTTGACCTCCTGAAATTTCAATATAACTTTCAGCCTAACCAATTTCATCTTTTCACCAGATTTAAAATACTTGGAATTTATGTGTGAAACTTTGAAAAATGGAACCTATAAACCAACACCTATCACCACACCAAATTCCTGAATTGTTGAACAAGTTTTACCTAGTCAAATCGAATTTACCAAGAGAGGGAAAGAAAATAAATCCTGGAAATTGCAAGAATGAATCTATACTCAAGTTTTTCACCCACCTGTCTCATCCTCAAAGACAGCCACGACTTGGGCCCACTTGTCACTGACCTTGGGTGCCTCTTTAGCCCCACAACACACCCATGGGCGTGCTCCCACCTCAGGACTTAAGGGGGGGGGCAGAGAAAACCCCTTCTTCTTCCTCCCCTTTCATCTTCACTACTTGTTCTTTCTTTTCTTCCTCAAGCTGAGCTCTCATCTCACTTCTCCTCCCCAAATCCCATCCAATAGCCCAAGATCAATCCCTGCATGTTAGACCACAACAATCCCCATCATCCAAGCTTTCCATCCATCCCAACATCTTGCACATGCATGGAGAGTTGAGAGAGATCGAGATAGAATAAGAGAGTGGTGGTTTCAGCCTGCAGGGCTGCAGCAGCAGCATTTTGTTTTCCTCCGTTTGGTGAGCTTCCTTTTCATCCATGGTGCCTCTTTTGAATTCCCTCCATGTTGAACATCTATAGCAACGTTCTATAGGTTGTCCACTCCATTGCTGCAGCTAGAAGGTGGCTGCAACTCACCCGAGTTCATCTCTTTTGATTTCGGTTGAAGCAGCCCTAGGCAACGTCTCTTGCCGTCAGCCTGAGGCCTTGCTACATCTATTGCCATCAGCCTGAGGCCTTAGCCTCGCACGACCCTACGTCCAGGTTGCTGCCATGTGAGCGAAGTCCGGTGGAAGTTGGAGAAAAGAGGAGTGAAAATAGAAATCGATTTATGAGCTAGCTATTGAGCTGAAAGAGGTATGAACTTTAAAATTCCATAACTAATTCATATGAACTCCGAATTCAGTGAACCAAATTCCTATAGATTCATAAAACTGAGCTCTTCAATGTTGTAAAATAAAATTGACCAACTTTTGTACTAGTTTTCCAAGTAAAAATATAAATAGCTATAGGTATCGCTTGTGTGGTCTAGCTCTTAATAAATTCGTAAGAAATTATTGGTAAAAACTAAAATTGTGAAACCATTTTTGTTGAGCTTATATTTTAGTACTCTTTGCTGTCGTGAAGTTGTTTTTGGCAAAACTACCTCTTAAATCTTGTTTAGAAGTTTAATTAGCATTCCCATGATTTTAACTTGTAAAACCCATATATAAATAATGACAACACATATAGCTGTGAAATAATTTTTCTTAGGACCTTTGAGTGATGTATTTACTCTAAAAGTGATCATTATTATGAAATCTTGGTTTGAAATGCATGTTACTCGTAATGTACTAAAGGAAACATTAATATTTACATAACTGCTATTTTCAGCACCTGAGAGCTTGTCATTTTCATATCTCCCAAACCATAAGTGATAATCTGGTGATTCCTTCACCTAAATTCAAGTTAAAATATGATCTACCCACTGTATTTATTTCATAATTTATTGATCATTTTGCATGTGCATGTTTATTTGGCTCTTATTCGCATATTGCTTCTTTTCGATAGATTCGGAGATTCCAGAGAGTAACGAGCCATATCCAGAGGAGGATAGTGACTACCCTCAGCAGCAAGGCAAGCACCTAAGCATATAGAACCTATGCTTTCTCTAAAAATGATTTGGTTGCAATCTATACGTATATATATGCATGCATTGCCTAGATATTAATATTGTCGGTTTATGGTGTATGGGTAGAACCTATTTATGCATTTAGTTCTTGTGATATTGCTGTCCTTATACCCTATTGCCACTGGTTTGGATCACTTGGGATGTCTTATTCATTAATGCTTAGCCATGCTTAGTGCTAAGAGAACCATAGGGATGGACAGTGCTATTAATTGTGGTATATAGACAACTTGCATTATTGGGCATAAAACTTGAGCACTTACACTAAATAATGGTTGATGAAATATGTTGGACTTGGACGGGTGATAGGGCGATGATGGGAGGTTGGTTTCCCCTGATGCAAGTAGCCCCGTCTAGGTCGTTAAGGACCGAACATTTTGACATCTAATCAAGCACCCTACGTACTTACCACATGCCTTATTTGGGACCGGCTTATTCTTACTAGTTCTACTGTGATCATTTATACCAAGTTGGAGAGTCGTGAGGCAGGTAGCCTTTGGAGGGCCTCGGGTGCCTAGGTTTGGCCGGGGGTGCCTCCCGCGTGGCGCGCCCGCCTTGGTCACATCACGCACACACACACACACGTGACTGAGTCGTCGGGAACCCCAGCGTGGTATAGGTGGTTGGGGTGGGGCTAAGAAAGGGCATGTAATGAGCTTGAATCATTTGTGTACCGCACTCGACGGGGTGTGTAGCATTTGATCTTTGTTCATTTCGTGTGGGTCCAGTTGTACACCTCTGATCAGAGTATAATCTATTCGAATAGCCGCGTCCTCAGTTATGGACAATGCTTGATGTGTTAGTCAGTTATGTTAGCATCAAATATGGATTATTATGGATGGGATTATGTTTGATGGTGGTGTTGGCATGTTGTGCCATGTTGGTATGGACTTTGGTAGTCCATGGTTGATGATGAGAGCGCTGTTTGGGCTCATTTGCTTATACATTTCAGAATTATATACTTGCTGTCCATAAATTAAAATGATGCTAGATTTGCTCGTCCTTGCTTATTTTACTCATTAATTGCTCAATAAAATTAGCTTTATGCAAATGTTGAACCTAGAGACCCATTATAGGCTAGAAAGCTTGCATACTTCTCTCTCTCTTATGTATATATAATTTTGGGTAAGACTTGCGAGTACAATCTTGTACTTAACCCGGCGCCGCTGTTTCAGGTGAGGATACCGGTTATGAGTTATGCTTCTTGTGTGGTTATTGCTCTGCTGAGGGCAGCAAGGGTGATGAGTGATCTCTTGCAGCTTGGCTCTTGCCCGGTTGGTTTGCCCTAGTGCGGTTGTGGCACCACCGATTTTATCTTTTGCTTATGAGCTCTATCTGAGACTTCCGCTGCTATATTTATGTGTTGTATGTTGGCACCTCGGACCCTATTAAGTGTCATGTACCTCACTGCACTTTAACCCTTTTATGGCACTTGCTATGTTGATTAATTGCTTGCGATGAAAGTGTGAGGCTAGTCGCATTCCTGGGGACTAGCTAAGCACGAGTATGAATTTTGAGCATTTGAGATGTTGTAGAGCTCTTGCTTTTTGAGTCAAGTCTCCTGAGATGTGTAACACATCTGGTCACCGCCTTCGTGTGGTTTGACGGGCATGTCTCAGGCTGAAGTTGACTGGCATGCGGAGTCCCAGCAATATCTCCTTTGCTCATTATTCGGCATTATGGATTTTATATCGAATGATGTCAATTTGTGATCATGGGCACATTGAGATATGAGTGGCTATTTATGCGTGTATGGATCCCACTCATTCAACATTATGTGATGGTCACAAATTATATTGGACGGTATGATTTCCGGGTGCCCACAACATATTTGAAAGGCATATGTTAGTACATTTGAAGCTTGACCTGTAATGCAAACTAATAATTTCTCTCATGTCAAACAGGAAGGTATCTACTTATCGACTCTGGATTTCCTAGTAGGATGGGATTTCTTGCACCGTACCCACATGTCCGATACCACAGGGATCAACATGGTAGGGAAAGAGCGTCACCATCGAAAGGACGAAAAGAGACATTTAACCATCGACACTCGTCGTTACGAGGTATTGTTGAAAGAACATTCGGCATCATCAAAAAATAGTGGAAAATACTGAAAGAAATACCATACTACCGAGATGAGTGTGTTCCCACACGCATTATACATGCTGCTTTTGCTCTACACAATTTCAGGTTGGATAGTAGGGATGTGAACTACGGGCAAAATAATGCCCTGTACAACGGCTATCCCGTGCCCCCCCAGCACGCATCCTTTGATCAGATGTACTACGCAACAAATAGCGAGCAAGTTATGAGCACCTTGCATGACTGCATTGTCGATGAGGTGTACTATCGCTATCAGCAGTTGCTTAGCGCCCTAAATGTTATGCGCAATGTTGCTTCTACCAGTTGATTATTATATTCCAGAGTATGTATGGTTTTTAGCGGTAGAGATTTATATATGGTTTTGTCAGTACTGACCAATGTAGTTTGAAATGAAATATGTACTACATTTAATTATTATTTATGCAGTTCCATGTCAGAACTGAGCTATCTTACAAATTTGACTTTTTTATAACTATGTGTTATTTTTGTAATGTTTTCCGCAATATTAGAGGTACGCGTAAATTACGAGCTGTGTTGGTTATATTACCTGCAAAAGTAAGTACAAATTTAAGTCATTAGTTTCGCAATAAATTTCGTCCACTTTTTCTGTCAACTGTGGTTGACCATCTGTTCACAATTGCCTGCCTAGTTTTATTTTGGCCAACGGTAAAAAATCTTAGCTTCTCAACATATTGGTACAACCCGGCAAATCTTATGAAAAGTACGTTCATACAAAACACCACAAATATGTTAGTTTGTTGCTAATCACATGGTTTCCTGATCCTACTCGTGTTTTACGCAGCAACATCACCTTCATACAAATCATCAGGCATGTGAGCATAGCAAATTTGCTGCATCAATTTTTTGTCCGCTGGCTGCCAAGGCAGCGACACCAGCCGGCTCGACGACGTGTGCGAGCGGACAGTTTTTGTCGGCGGCGAAACGGCGTCCTCGTCCAGAGTAGACGGGCCGTCAGCTGCTACTGTACCAAACAGTGTCCAAACCGTGCATCAACAGTCCAGCTTTCCCAACACCAAAAACACACGGCCAAGTACTACAAACGAACAGACCCCAAAGGATAGGATATGTCCATTTATATTTGTAAAGATATGATGATATTTTTTTGTTAGATAAATATGGTCATCTAGTGTTGGATGGATGAGAAGGGACGGATGAAACCAATAACATATTAATTAATAATAATAAAATATATTTATTACCATTAATATAGCCATAATATATACTAATTAACAATAAAATAGACTAATTATATCTAATTAACACTAATTTTGACAAGTTAATTACTAATTAACAACAAAATATATTAATTATTGCTAATCAGTTATTAATGATCATGATTAGCAAAGGCGAATATTCTCATCCGGCCAATTTGACCGGATACGTTCATCCAACATCTTCGTGAAATATTCTCTCTAGACCATCATATTCACCCTTGCCCACCAATCAAACACACTATAAAACTGGATCGTCATATCTCATCTAGGGATTTTGCTCCAACCAAACACACCCCTAATGAACTACTCGATCCATCCTAAAATATACGTCCTTCGTCTAACTTTGAGACGGACATAGATAAATGTTTGTTCAAATTCGTTGTTAGAAGTTAATTTATCTATCTATTATATTATTAAAAAAGACTTGAAAAAAAATATCACGTTTATCATGGAAGCTAAAAATTTTTACATTAATCGAAGAAAAAGAGAAAATTCTAGACCATGAAATCATAATCGGCCTATATTATAATGGTTGTGATCCATTTGAGATGTGTTTATAGGTTTTGGAAGCTATAATCCAACAATAATACAGCACCAGATTCGGTATACGGGTGAGTACGTAAGAAAACCAAACCGGAATAGGGAACGTTAATAGGAAAGTTCTTATACTATTTGAAAAATAGAGCATAACTTTACTGTCACATACATAGATTCGTATGAAAACCATACACGCACATGAACACCTCAACATGCACAGCCGGCAGCCCGGCACCTCGCCCTTCATAGCATGGGGAAAAAAGCAGCATTCATCAGGGTACCCATGCTCAACGAAGCAACTCCAGCCACTCCTCCAAGAGCAGTAGCGCCATGTCGTCAGGGTGCAATGGATGCCATCGTCGCGAGCTGACCTGCGGTGGACAGGAAAAGCAGGCAGAAAACAAGAGAGCATCAAACTCGGCCATGGATAACAGGATATGCGCATGTGATTTTGGATTTTGACGGCCTCGCGTCAGCACGAGAAAATTGAAAGGAAGCTAAATATCAATTTTATTGATTATTTTTTTAAGCACATAATTGATCAAATTTACCTTTTTTAATATGAACATAATCTGGTGTTCATAATTTTCCATGCATGCGTACCGTGAGAGGAAATTATGTGATTACAAAATGAGGTGGAAAGCAAAGCTTGAATAATATCTATATATTTATCTATCAATGGTAGAAAAGGAAAGCAAATAATTTGCTTAAAAGGACAAAAAAAATTCATATTAATCAATAAAAGAATTAGAAAAACAGAAGAGGTATGATAGTCAAGCTGTGGATGACCACAATATTACATATAAAACGTAAGTGTACACATAATAAAAATCTATTATCTATTATTAAGACCATTATATTATTAAGACAGCTCAAAACAAAGCCATCACGTTTGTTCGGACGGCCTAGAAATTACCATGTAAATCATGAAAAAAAAAAATTTACACTGTTAGATCATGATGATCTAGATTACGACGACCCAAATTTATCCGAAAGAAGTATAAAATTTACACGAGAAAACAATTCGGATCCAATACCAACTAAATAAGAAATTTTAGCGTCATTATGTATAATCAGACTGTAGAAAAAGAATAGCACCAAGTGCAAAGGAGTTAGAATAGACAGGACAAATTTGCATGCATCAATATGATATAGAAATATACAATGTTGGATTTTAACACCAGAGCAGGCATTTATTTGTGGGCCTCCGTGAAAGGACGAAGGGCTCATCTAGCTGCGTGGATGGAGGAAGAAAAAGAAAAGGGAGTAATAAACGAGAAGATGGTATTGTGTGGTGTCATATTATGAGTAAATCATTAATTAAAATATTAAATAAAAAACAAAATAAATTCTAAAATTGGATTCAACACGAACTCCAAATAAATCTAAAAGGATCACCTAAAATTCAAAACAAAATATAATAAAAATTAAATAGGTAAAGACTACATACAAAGAAGAGATCATTAGCAAAATACAAAATATAAATATTCAAAAGTAAGTGTAATTAAAATTCAGGATAAAAAATAAATAAATTCTGAAATTGGTTTTTAATACTAATTTCAGGTAAACTTTCAAAAATCAGGAAAATTCAAAATAAAGTAGGAATACAATTTAGATATAACTGAAATTCGGAATAAAAAATATATTGAGAACCTAATTGATATATGGACTCTAGAATAAATAACCACATTAATTTAAGAAAAAAAAGGCTATAACATATAGTGAAACTAGATTATAAGATTGTTGATTAAAAAAATAAATGAAGAGTTCTAGAGGAATTATACCTCTAAGTTTATATCTAGACAAGAGGTACATATGTGTTATATTTTCATATCAAAATGACAATATCTAGGATTGACAATTGAAAAAAGGAACATCGAGATTAAAAAAGATTTTCATAAATTAGTTCTACTAGGGCCATGGAGAGGGTGAGCTGCTCAAGTGAAGAACGACGGGAGCTACGTGAGGGCGACTAGACAAGCAAAAAACGAGTAAGGAAGGGGACACGGAGGTGACAACGGTTGGCAGGACTTCTAACATAATAACACCATCACGATGACGATAAGTTTTGATTTTGTTAGACGCCAATGACAATGAAAAAAAAAGACAACACGGGCTAACAAGTGAATAGACAACAAAAAAACATGAATGTGATAGTTGCCACCAGAAAGCAAGCCGAGGAGCAACAAAGGAGTAACATGGGGGCGACGACTTTTAAATATTATAAAAAGGAACCCCAATAATGATAAGGTTCGATTTTATAAGAAGCCGATGATAACAAAGACGAGAGACGGCATGGCAGGTAAACAAGTGGAAGTGCGCCAAAGGAGTAGAAGACGACGGTTGCCATGGGAGAGCGAATCGAGGGTGGCAAATGAATAAGATCATGGTGGCAACTTCTATAGACTATAAAAACAAAATCTTGAGTTGATTTTGTAAGGTGCCTAGTGAACAAGAGTAGCAGTGGTAGGCAAGCGAGGGGTGCAAAGGAGTAGTGAGGTGCCACTTGCAATGGGAGAGCGAGTTGAGGGGCGGCAGAGGATTAAGTTGGCGGTGACAGCTTCTAAAAAATGCTACAAAATTAGAACCCCGGTGATAATAAGGTTTGATTTTGTAATGTGCCAAATGAAGAAGATTAGTGGCGGACAATCGAGCGGAGGGCCGGTAAAGGAGTAGGGAAGTAATAGTTCGTACTGGAGAAGATAAGCAGAAGGATGGTGGTGGTTGGCGGGATTTCTAAAAACTATAAAATTAGTAGAACAATTTTTTATAAAATCATAATTTAATAGTGTAGGATAGGAAGTTTGTCGGAGATGCTCAATCATTTTGAAGTAAAAACAGAAACATTGTTATAGCCATTTTATTTATTATTTCTCTTAACAAGTGTATCACTAAATCAATATAAGCTCTCTTTATCTTACAGGCAATTAAAAATATGGATAGCCTAGCGAGTCGTCTATTCAAATTATTTTAAAGATTTCGAGTTGAAATTAAAAATATGGATAATTTTGAACCATAATATAATTTTATTCCAGTACTAGCCGTGCAATTGCGCGGGTCACCCTGCTAGTTTATTTTGAAACAGAGAGAGTAAAACATTTATTGACAACTTTTTTAAAAAAATTGTCAGTACAATTATAGTGTAATTATATTGTAAATTATATGTAACTATAATACAATTTTATATCTAACTTTCAAAAATTCCGTAGTAACACGCTAATTTCCTTAAGAGGAGGCTGTGAGATCGAATCTTCTCACCCGCACGCTACGATTTTTTTCTTCTCAATTTGCATGAATCTTACATACAAATTTTAAATTATGTGAAAGCTACATATAAGTTACATTGTAGTTATATACTTCCTTCATTTCAAAATATATGAACCATTGACTTTTCGCGTAACGTTTGACTATTCGTCTTATCCAAAAAAAAAATAAATATCATTTATTTTGTTGTGACTTGTTTTATCATCAAATAAACTATAATCTTAACTTATACTTTTATATATTTGTATTAAATTTTTGAATAAGACGAATGGTCTAACATTATAAAAAAAATCAATGGCGTCATACATTTTAAAAAGGAGGTAGTACAAGTTACATTGTAACTACACTATAATTATATTGTATTTACATTTAATAATTTTTTAGAAAAAAAAATGTTGACAAATATATACTGCAATTTCGTTACCTGGTACTATGAATCTGAAGAGCCTGTTCAGACCTAGTATTATGAATATTATGAATCTGGATAATCACCTTTCTGTGAGTGGATAGCCGATAGTCTGTCCAGATTCGTACTATTAGGTGATGTCTTGTTTAGTCTAGGTTGTTGTTTTTTTGGACAGATGAAGTATTAGATTATGACTCGTTTGCAAGGATTATCGCAAAGTTGTTCAAATACTCCAGTATTTACAGTGCTTGTTTAATTTGTTGCCCAAATCAACCATATCAAACTTGGGTGATGTCAAATTTTTGGTAAATCAGTGAACCAAAAATATTTCAACCATCAATACATCCTAAAATTTTGAATTTTGTAGAAACTTCCACTCTTTAAAAACCACACCGAAACTTGGTAAAGTTTCAAACATAACATACATCCACAAGAAGATTGTAGGAATGGTAATTAATGGTATTGATTTGGATCTTTCAAGGATACCAACACCCGTGTGCTGTTGCACTGGATCCCCCTAGCAATGGTATCGTTGGGGTGCAGGTGGCTGGCAGTCTGCATGTTGCACGACTTCCATTTCGACATATCCACTACCAATGAGCATCGGGTGCATGTATTGCTGGAAGGAGGAAGCTAGCTGGTGAGGGGTATAACCTTGCTAATCCAATTGACTTGAAGACTTTCTGGGCCAAGCATGGGGCGAACAAATTTGTAACAATCATGTAAAATACATGTTATGTTTGTTTCATTGTAGGTCTCAATATTGCAGTTTGGTCTGAGTTATTGTCTGTATGTACTCATTGCTAATCTGCAAAAGTCTCTAGAAGAAACATGTAGTGATGTTCAGTTTCTTGGACTTTCAAATGTACATGTTGTCTTGAACATTGCTAATTTGCATGCCAGTCTTGACTTTCAAATGCCAAGTCCTGTCAACTACATCTATCATTTTACAAGTTGTAATGTAATGGCAACAGTCTCTCAAATTTAGATGGCATGAAATTAATTGTGTTTAATGTCTCTATCAGTCTATCTATAGCTCTGATCAGTTTCTGACTTCTGAGAGTTCATTCCTTCATGCCATAATGTTGATCTTTTCTCCGGTTTATGAAGTGCTTGTATTAAAATACTCATGTTATCAACTTTATGTTTCCTCTGAATTTAACGAAGTAAAGTATTTGATAATTCACAAGGAAAAAAATGTTGCCTACCCTGAAAAGATCATAGCACTTTTTCGTTGCACTAAAAAAAAATATCAGTAAACTGCTAGTTCACACAATGTACATATTGTCTTGAACATGCCATGTTATATTCTTCATAAAGAACGTAAACGGTCATTTACTCTAGTTCAGTTTCCACCATGAAGATGCTATCCTTGGACATATGACCATTTCTTCATAGCGTTATATAATTAAGGAAAATATGTAGTGTAAATCACATATATAATACAAATCTGAAAACTACAATAGGATAAAAATATGGGCATATAATATTTATCCATGTCATTTGAGTAAAGTTTTTACTCCTATGGTTAAATCTGGAAGTAAAAATTTTACTCAGGTGACATGGACAATTTCAGGCGTTTAATTTTTAGGTTTAAGCTATATATTTTCTCGTAACGTATGAACAGCACGTGCACTGTCCCCAGGGGTAGAAGCAAATGATCAATAAAAAGCATGTGGTCTTTTTAGCAGGCCAATTCTACTGAGGCCCTATTTGATAAGGCTCCAAACTTTTAACTTTCAACTCTAAACTCCAACTCCAATGAGAGCTGGCTCCTATACAAGCTGAAGTGGGTATGAAAGTGTTTGGCTAGATTGGTTAGCTCCACGCCACCACATCCCTTGTTGGCATTTCATCAAACACCTGGTTAGCGTCGCCCTGCCGTTGCCGTTGCCGTTGCCGCCGCCGCCGTGACGTCGACCCCGCGCCACCGCCCACGCGCCGCCTCCTGCGCACCGCCGCCACCCGCGTGCCACCTGCCAACGCCGCCGCCACCCAAGGCCCTCGCGCTCCGCGCCACCCGCCCGCCGCCACTGCCCGCCGATGCCGACGCCGCCGCCGATCGCCGCTATCAAGGGAGGAAGATGGGGAGAAGAGAGAACGGGAGGAGAGAGGATAGGAAGGGGTAGTTCAATGACATTTTTGTGTAAATATACTAAAAAATTAAAGGGTAGTGGGTCTTTTGGGGTAGAGTGAAGCTGTGGAACAGCAAAAACCCAGCTTCACCCCGATAGTACAAATTTGTGAAGTAGCTATGCTAACTCCGCTCCAAAAAATAAAAAATCTATACCGTTTGACATAGCTACAGCTCTAGTTAAGTTAGAGTTGAGAGTTAGAGCTGCGTCAAACGGGGCACTAAAGAATCCAACTTCGTTTGTTAAAAAAAAGAGAGAGAGAGAATCCAACTTCCATGTCACACCGAAAGCCCAAGATGGACCGAGCCAGCGACAAGGCCTACCGTGTTGACAAGGCCAGGCCCAATCCAGATATAGGCCACTTTCCACTTGTTTGCATGGACCGAGCCAGCGACATCTGCCGAACACAGCCGGGTCCTGACGCGGGCCGAGATGAAATCCGCCCGTGCCGGCTGGGCTGGTCGTCCGCGCAGCCGTGCCACCGTGCCAACGCACGCGGTGGGCGGCGGACGCCTGGGGATCCCGCGGGACGGCGGGAGGACGCGGAAGAGCGGCGGCAGCCGCGCGCGGCGCTGTCTCCCATGCCGCCTAGTCGCGCGGCGATTTTCTTGCGCGCACCGAGCGCAAGCCCCCCGCTGCTCGATCGGCGGGTGATGCACCGTACGAACGTGATACCAAGGCAGCTGGTACGGTGAAAAATCACCGGGCGACTTGTCGCCGCGGGTCATGGGAACCGGATGGCTCGATCGACTGGCCCCTTGGGGGGAGTTGGTGGGAGGTCACGCTTTCAGCCATGCATCAAACCTCATCTGGTCGCTCACCGACCGCGGCGCGAGGAAGCAGGCCGGGAAAAAGGAGAGGAAACAGGATGCGGGATAAAGCGGGAGGGAATCGAGGCCACGTACTCCCGCTCTCCGTTCAAAAAATATACAAATCTAAATAGGCCTTTGTCCAAATTTACAATACTAGAATATATCAATAGAATATATCAACAGAACAGATCATAGTGCTTAGAATGTATCAACAGGGACAGATTCTGAAAAATATTATGGGGAGAGTCATCTCATTTTTCCTCCTTCGGCCTCTCCTCCTCTTTCCCTCCTCTTTTTCCCCTTCTATCTTCTTCTATCAATAGTGATCCAGCAAGGTAGGGAGGACTTGAGTCTCCCCAACACCCATGCTGGATTCGTCCCTGTGTGTCAATATCTAGTACTTTTTTCCTTCCAAATTATAAGACGTCCTTATTTTTAAAAAATCAATCTCGATAAATTTTAACTAATAATCATATTAATCATATCTATACTAAATATTATGCATGCTATATCATTATATTTATATTTTTATGTATTTTCATATATTGCTAATTTCATATTCATTAGAAATATAACATGAAATAAATTAATAAATTAATGATCAAAGTATATTATTGAAGACCGCGTAAAAAAATATAAGTTTTATAATTTGAGACAGGGGAATTGCTAGGTTAGTTTTTTGGGACGGATGGAGTAAGTATGCTTGTCAGTTGTCACGTGAGTAGCAAACTTTTTTTTTCCATATGATAGCCCCGTGGTTTTTTAATGATATTTTACGGTAGGTTTTATTTACTTAAGTTGTGTGATATGATATTTTTTAATTTAAAAATAATATCACAATATAAACATTTCTGAGGCATTGATTCTAGTGCATAAAATCTGTATATTTTTACCAATCAAGTGCTTAGGATGGAAATATAGATAATTTAAAATTTAACCAATGAGATTACTGAAATGGGATATTTTCCTTCATGAACGGACCTAGGGTTGTTCTGACTTTCGAGTGGGCATCCTACCCAAAATAATTAGGGAACAAATAATGAGTAATTATGTAACTAGTATTGAACTATAGAACCACTCAAAAAAATATTGAATACTATATAAGTTTAGCATATATAACAAGGTAGCAAAAGGTTGCAAAAGAGACATTAAAAGCAAGGTTATACCCAAGTTTCTTCTTTCTGTTCTTTAGCCAAATTCTTTCTCATGAACACTGTGCACATCCACTAGAACTCTAGGTCCGTAAATATTTTCCGTTAATTAATTAGTGCTATTTTTATAATTTAAAAAGGAGGGGAGAATTATTAGACTAGTGGCCCACGTATTTAGCGAGACTGAAAGAGCCTTCTTTCTCCTCGGTCCTTCTAGAATTACCGAACTATTAGAGCCATGTGGCGCACTAAGCTCGTTGTTTGCTTCCCACATTACCTCACACTAGCAAGCTCCTCTCCTCCTCACATCAAGGAGATACTATCCTCCACACACGAGAGCTTCTCTCCTACTTTGATCGTAACCTTATCCTCTAGCACATTTCTTCCATGCCCATAGGCGCATATCTTGACCATAGTTGGGAACTTATAGCAATAGCACAATGGTGGAGCTCAAGCTCAGGCCAGCGATGAATGAAGGTGAAGGGGGGTGGTCGACGAGTGCGGTAAGGATACATCTAGCTGGTTGAAAGTGCAATATATAAACTGAAACAAAACTCATCCAACGTGACAAAAGAGCTAATCCGATATATATTTAAAAAAGGAGGTAAGACATAATCCAATGTGCAAACTTAGGTAACAAATTCTGACCCAATGTACAATAATGATTTTTCCTTTTTTTTCGCCCTCTCTTAATTGTCAGGCTTGATCTCCAGGCCAGCTAGCTAGCTGATCTGGTTCTGATAAGAGACACTGATGTTTAATCACCCCTTGAAAGCGACAACCCACGACAGGGAGACAACAATGAGAATGTTCCCTTTTCCACAATTAATTAGGATAGCAAGATATATGCAGTGATCGATCACTTGCAAGTTGCGGTTGAAGGCTGGCATTTTGTAAGCTCAAGAGAATATATAATGCTTGGTGTTTGTTAAATTCCTTTCTGCTATTGTCAGTGTATTGTTAGGTGTGAGGTCATATAATTAAAGGTCTCGTAGGTTGATCGATTTGTCATCGACACATTCGTAATTAACAGAAATTACTTTGGAATATTACGTCGTCTATATTTGGAGGTCACCGTGTGCACGTGTACTCTAGCGTTTAGAAATCATCACGTTAATCAATGGAACACAGTTTGAACATGAACTCATGTTCAGTTAACACTATAACTATGTAGATTAATTGATATGACTCCATGTAAATGCAATTTAATTTATAAAGAACAGAAGTGTGAATTATATATCGATCTAATTTTATTTTTAAAATCTGGCTCTATAAGTTTAAAAATCAAAATATATATTATATGTTGAGACTTACTACCCAGGACGTAGCGCTCTGTTTTGTAAACAAGACATCTAACCCTCGCATGGCCCCATGGCCTTACCCCATCATGTATCTATCCCAGCAATAATTGTTTTACTCTATATGCGTTTTTGCTCCTATTTATCGTATATATGCAACTACCTATCACCCATTTTTATTTTTTTTATCTAACCTTCACCCACCACTCACATGATGCGTTCTAGCATCTAGACCAGCACCGCACCGGTGTCACCTCTCCTCCCCACTAGCTCCCAACCGGTCTCTAGGCGGAGAGGAGGAACATGGAGACGTGGAGGCATCCTGGCGTGTAAGTGAAGTAATTCTGTTTTAAAAATCTAGCTCTAAATGTTCAAAAATTAAAATATATTATATGCTAGCCTTTTTTTTTACCAACGAATTCATACATATCCCTCTAGCTACTAGGTGAAGTAATGGCTTGTAGGCAAACCTAAGATTCCATTATGCATTTACACAATGTTAATTAGTTCCACATGGCGTGTTCTCCGACTGTTGCCTAGCTTTTTTGCAAGATCGATCGAGGAGAGGGGGGATTTGGTTTGTTAAGTTCGCTCGATCGCTCTGTTGAGCAGCAGGGCTACCTCAATGATTTGGATTAGCCATGTCCAAAGATTGGAGGACAAAGATAAGGCGATGGTATCTGGGGGCTCCCGGAAAGAGTTGGCGGTACAAACTCAGTTTGTCCCTTTCACCCTTGTCTCATGGCTCTTTGCTGCTACGTGACAAGCCCCTTGATCCAAATCCTTCTCCAATTGGGTGTGACTTGTGCTGTTCTCCCCCCTTGATGCTTTTTGTTTGTACACCTTTGGTCTCTCGTGCGCAATGATGCGCAACGCTGTGCCACGACAGCGACGACTGAATTCTGCTATATGTAGCAGTGTTAAAGTGTAGTAGTGTAGTACCACACTACTGAGAGCTCATGAGCTAGCTATAGCTTAATTATCCAGGGGAGACGTACACGTACCTAGCTATAGGTTGTGCCCTGCCTTGCCTGGTCATATGTGCATGGACTCGTACATGTGTAACGAAGCAAAAATGTATATGCTCCTACCTAATTAATTAATTAATGAGCTCTCTTATCCGTTTTTCCTTCCAAAACTGACACGCGCTATGGCACAGTACTCTGCAATCTGCATGCAGGTTGTAGCTAATGTGTTGATAACTTGATGCAGTATATATAAAGCTATATATATAATCACGCATGCATGCGGATTATATTAAGCATATATGTGCATATATAGACATATATAATTTCGCTGGCTTGGCTCTAGAGGATGCTATCTATGCATCATCGATCGAGGCCAAGCAAGGCCGTTCCTGTCCACCAAAAGGCACAGGACGACGACGACGACGGCAAGTACGTACTGTCGCGATCGTTCTCTGTCCCCTTCAATCCCATTGTACACATGTCGAGCTAGCGTCGAACAGTGACCAAAGTGCTGGGAATCAACGGCTTAATCAGTAGGATATGAACAGCAGCTGCACTGGTCATTCCTCTCGCGAGCGTGCTTTGCATTGGGCCAGCCATGCATGCACGGCCGGCTGCAGCACAGTGGCGAGCTCTGGCTGGCCGGCCAATCGACCATGCACGGCTAGCTAATTAAGCTAGCTATAGCTTACATGTGGGCTAGCTACAACCCTTGGTTGCTTTCACCACAGGGCTCTCGGTCGATCGATCGATCGAGCAGCCGCCGCGCGCGCTGGTCGCATCCCGTTGTCGCCGAGCACCGGAGGGTCCTTTGCCACGGCGATCTCGCGGTGCCTTGCGTTTGTACCCGACCTGCCGTTTTATTCCCTCCTCCTCCTCCAATTCCACCTGCTGATAGCTTAGCTTTGCTAGCTGCTAGATCGATCGATCAGATGAGATGAGATGAGATGAGATCGGTGGCGCGTTGCGCGTGCATGCACGGCGTACACAGTGGTGATCGATCTCGATCGATCGATCCATATGTATATCTCGGCCTCTCGATCATCAATCACATGCCGTGCTTTGCATGGACTGTGCTTAATTGCCTTGTCTATGAAGTGACTGGTGCGTGTTGTGCTCGGGTGCGTGCGTACGCCCGACACTGGCACAGCATGAGCATTGCGACTGTACCCGTGCTACTTGCTAGTTGCGGGTGACGGACGCAGCTAGCTGTGATTAATCGGGTGCATGCATGCATTGTATATGCATGCGATGCAACGGAACTATGCAACTAGGCCTGCACTAGCTACCTAGTTGACTAGTTGTACGTTTCGGGCATCGATCGGATGGTGATCGAGGGGAATATATATTAGCATCGTTTAGTGATCAGTTCTATGGAGATATCGAGATCGAAGTGGCTGTAGGCTACATGTAATTGTATGCCACTAGCTGCAGATAGACAGAATGATAGAGAGAGATATTATTGATTCGAATTACATATTTACATGTATGGATTATATTAATTAAGAGCCTGAAGGGGCCCTCGATCTGTCGATCGATGGATAGATGGATGGATCGTCGGTCGACGGGACGGTTGGCCGGCCTGGCTGAGGACGACGAGAGATCAGGCAAGGAGAATATATCAGAACAAGAGCTAGCTAGTGGGTGTGTGTACTACGTGGTTTTTGGTTCGTCCACGTGCGTAGGCACACGCACCGGCCGGCATTTCAACACCAAGCGTTTGGCTTTAACTGACTCAGTCGATCTCTCGAAACTTTCAGGCAGTGACAAGTGACAATGAACACCAAACTTATCAAGATCGGAATGCTAGGTAGGATCATTTTTTTTCTGACAGTATTGAATTGTAGAATGGGACGTAGGTCAGGATCCTACACATTTTTATGAAGCACATACTTTTATATAAATTTTATAATACATTGCAAAAAAATTAATATACAATAATATCAATTACGATAAATTTGTGCAAACTTGAGTAGGCTTGTTCATTTTTTTTTTAAAAAAAAATCCACCTTAATTTTGAACAATAGCATAATCATATTATCGGGATAGTAAGATCCACCGATCTCGTGGGATCATTTAAAACTCTTATGTGGGAACGGGATACTATGAAAAATAGCATATATGGTAGGATCAAGATCGTTTCATTTGGTAGGATTGTAGTATCGTAACTCGTAAGCTATTATGACCAAGTGTTTTGAACATTTATGTTGGGGTAGCGAAACTTCCGAGATCTCAGATATTTTGGAGTTTTCTTCAGAGTGGTTTTTGGTTTTTTTTAGTTTAGACCATTTTTGGCCAAATTTAAATAGATTTTGACCAAATTCAAAAAATAGAAAAAAAATCACCCTAGTTTTGTACCCTAGGATGGAGGGGGGACATATATTGCAAACACTACCAAAGACATGTTTGGGGGAGCTTTCTAACGGTTGTAGTTTCTCCTGTAATCAAAAGCTCTATCAAATAATTCAGTTTAACATGTGATTACAGAATATAGAAAATAAACTATGGTTGCGTTTGATACTACTACTACTCCTACTAATAAAAGATAAAGATTTTCGTGGCACGCTTTTCAAACTGCTAAACGATGCGTTTCGTGCAAAAAATTTCTATATGAAAGTTGTTCTAAAATATAAGATAAATCCATTTTTTAAGTTTGTAATAATTAAAACTCAATTAATCACACGTTAATGTCACCTCGTTTTACGTGAAACACTTAATCTTCATCTTTATCTTTATCTTTAGGACTTTCAAACACCACCATAGGTCTTTTCAGCTTCTCTAGATTCTCATAAAGTAGTTATCAATCAACCACTTTTTCAGAATTTTTAATCTCTTCTAAATTGGGCCAGATTATAACTTGGATCAGGATCATAACTACCTGAACACCAGTACTGTACATGCATGTCACTGTCGTTGCATTGGCCACCGCACTCCATCCGTATATATCTGCGTACATCGTCGGCAGATTAGTTCAATCGAAGGAGATCGAAACTACACCATCCGTCCCAAAAAAACTTAAATCCTGGCTATGAATCTGAACAAGCACATGTCCAGATTCATAACCAGGAATTGATTCTTTTTGGACGGAAGGAGTAGTTCAGTTGCATGCCTACTTTTTTCTAGGGCTAACTAGCTAGCAAAATCGTAGGAGTACCCTAAACCTCATTACCAAGCTGGAGATTAGGTTGAAATGTCAGTTCTTCAGAGGTTGGCTTGCACAATTTAACCTCACCACAATTGATATTTCGCTGCATTATTATATTGTTAATTCTCACTCTTTCAGTTAGGCATCTCGATTCCTGCTAAGCATGCATACTGATTAAACTGCAACATCAGAGTTTTCCCCCCTTAATTAGAACCAAGCCGGTACACTAGATCTAGCTTAGTTAGTTAGAAGCAGCTAGCCCAATCATTCATACGGATCAGATTAAGTTGCAGATATTAATTATTAAGCAGCAATAAGATGCTGAAAGCCACCCCCGACAGATGGAGACATGGGCGCGCTGAAAAACTAAGCTCAAGTGCTTGTCATGTCCTGTTGCATGTAAGTTATGATGAGTTGTGACTGTAGGGTTAACATGAGTTTACACCAAGGCCAGCTAATTAATGGAAAGAGCTGTTCTTGATGCCTATCAACACAGAGCCACTTGGGTGCTTCTTCCCTGTGCCTAACATGCTGCCTTTTGTCAATTTATCACCCGGCGATTCATCAGTGACAGTATAGTTAGAGTCTTCTCTCTCTTTTCTTCTACAGAAGATTTAACACATTTTATCCCTATCTCACTGTCATCCTAAAATTAAGCTAAGCTCGTCTACTACATTTGAACATATATATGTAGTTGAGATTACGAAATGTGTAAGTACAATGAGAGAGAGACACAATGATGGTTAGCTGGGCCACGTATCCTGCTTGCCTCGTAGTCGTCATCATTGATGGTTAAGCAAGAATGGCAGGGTCCAGGTGGAGGCCAGTCTACGTGTGCAAGGAAGCTCAGGGTGGGCCCGCCTTGCCGTCTCAGATCTCAACCATCGGATTCGTGGGCCACCTTGCTAAGTCCAAACGGGCCGAAAGGACAGACTTGGGGACCAGGCCCAATAGTGACCCCCCCCCCCCCCCCCCTCCTCAAAGCTCCCCCTTCATCTTCTTTAGCTCTCCAGTGTTTTTTATTTTATTTTCTGTTGATATTCCACTTGACAGGTTTCATCGATTGATAGCTCGAAGAAGAAATGTATACCCTACTTATATGCTCAGTCCTTTTTCTAAAAAGTAAAATGTAAGTTTCCTAATTCCTGTAGAAATTAAAACAATTAGTTACCACACGAATTGCACAGACTGCTATTTATATTACATATATTAAAAAATTAATCATATATGTTATATTCTTTTTTAGAAACACAGTACAAAGATAGACATCCACAATGTGCATATACTCACCCTTATAAATACACACGCACACCTTACCACTATGAGTATCCCCGAAAGACTGGATCGGCATATCTTGAGATTCACTACTAGAAAACAAATTTTTGCAAACGGATAAAACAAAATTTTTTAGGCGGACATCCACCTCGGCCTACACTTCAAGGCCTATGAAAATACAAATTTTTATAGGTGGTCATTGGCCCTGCCTGCGAAAATCATTTTTGCAGGCAACCTCTCCATCTTCGCAGGCGCTATAGCCACCCGCCTGCGAAAATATACTTGGGCGAAAAAAAAGGAAACCTACCACCACCGTTACTCGCCATCGTCGTCGCCTGCCATGCTCGACACCGCCGCCGTCGCCCCTCCGCTAGATCTTGGAAGGAGAGGGAGAGGAGGGGAGGGAGGAGAGTTAGATCTAGGAGGGAGGGAGGGGAGGGGAGGGGAGCCGCACTGCCGCCGCCGCCCTCCTCCTCCGGCCGTGCCGCCGTCGTCGCCACTCCCCTTCGCCGGATCTGGGAGTGAGAGGGAGGGGAGGGGAGGGGAGCCGGATCTGGGAGGGGCCGCGCGGCCTCCTCCGCACGCTGTTGGCGCCATTCCCTCTCCGCCTGCTGAGGCTGCCGCCACTGCCCTGCCCCCTTCGCCCGCGCCACTGCTGACGCCCCTCCCCTCCGCCGGATTTGGGAGGGAAAGGGAGGGAAGGGGAGCCGGATCTGGGAGAGGGAGGGAGGGAGGGGAGGGGTCGCGTCGCCTTCGCCATCGTCGCCGGCTGTGGCCGGCGCCTCTCCATCGAATATGGGAGGTAGAGGGATAGGGAGGGGAGGGAAGTGAAGGAAAGGAGAGTGGATGGTGAGGTGAGGGATGCAGGCGGACCTCTTAAGACCACGCTTGTAAAAATTAATTTTTGTAGGCGGGACTAGTTTTATTGTACCTTTAGCTATTTTTTAGCTATTTTTGCAAACGATGATTTTATAGTTCGCCTGAAAAATAAATCATGATGTTGGAAAAAAAGGTTTTTCTAGTAGTGATCGACAAAGTCATCATAAACGTCTCGCTATTGATGGGTATGTCGCTTACCACTGAAAAAATAATTAGTCATAAATACAAGCATCCGTGTCAAGTTTAGAACTTAAAACCAAGTGGGCTGATTCCACCATAAGAAACTTAACCAGTTGAGCTATACTTACATGTTATATATTGACATAGTTTGCAATTGTAGCCTTAGATTAACAGAAAAGTTATGCCGATTACAACTTGTTAGAAATTGCTATTTTTTCTAGAAAATATAATTGCTAATTTATATTTTAGAATTAAATTAATAAAAATACTAAATTAAGTGGCAAGATGGCTACAATTTCATAATTATTAATTGTGAATTTAAGAAATATTTATTTTACTAAAACAAACGAGTCAATGGTATTTTCAATGACATATTTTATTTAACACATATTTTAATATGTTCTACGACTATGACAATACGATGATTCATTCTTAATTTTTATTAACGTGGGAGCTCATTTGTAATGACAAATTAGTATACTGATACACAGATAGACCGTAAGACTTATTCTGTATAAAAATATCGTTCAACAGTCATATATAGTGATATTCTGTTTGTTTTTATGAATAGCAACATGTGTCATATATTGCTTCTCCCGGAATATATGCATACATACTTAACTACTTCATCCGTTCCAAAATATAAAAAATTTAAAATGAATAAAAAATTTGTTAGAAATAAATCTTTTATATTTTAAAATGAAGAAAGTAATGCATTAACTAGCATTACCCCCACCTCAGTTTGCCCAGGGATATGTAAAATACTGAAAAAGGACAAAAGGGTATTCTTGGAACTTGCCAGATTCACACAAGTGCACCATGCAGGTACGTGTCCAAAAGCATCATGCTACAGTCCTCTTCTGCACAGACAATTACCTAAGAACAGTGACACGGTATAGCTGAAAAAAAGGGCCATTTTGACCATGACTTCACACCTCAGAGAAAATGTTACTAACAGCCAACAGGAGGGTAGTGGTAACAGCTACTGTAGCACGAATGGAGCAAAGATTGTGAGTGAAAAAGATCCGAAAGGCAGAATGATGCGGCGCAGGAAACGGGCACCGATTCTGATGAACACACAGCATCACAGCTCGCCCGTCTTTTTTCTACTGCACCAGGCGAGCGAGTATAATCATCACGAGCGTGGTTACCCCTCTCCCCCTGCCTGCAGCATCCCTGCGTGCGCTAGCTTTCCTTTCCCTTCTTTTTTTACCGCTCGCGCGCGTTGCAGAAAAGCTCAATTCGTCGGCAATTCCTTGGACACACGCATCTCTCTCTTTCTTCCTTTCTCTCTCACTCTTTCCTGCGTATTGCCAGGAATTGCAGATCATGCCGCAGCGAGCAGTAGGCACAGCCCAGCCTTACCTGGTACGGTAGCTCTCGCTCTCGGTTGTTGCAGCTGCACAGCTGCAGCGGCAGCATAGGACTGATTGCATTCCATGCTTCGGCCAGCCTTTTTCTTTCTTCTTTTCGCCATGGTTTTGCAAACTTTGCGTTGCGTCGCACAGTGGAGGCTGGTGGTTTCGGCGCTCGAGAAATGCGCGGCGGAGGCGATGTTTATGGTAGCTTGGGATTGGGAATGTGTCTTTTACCGACACTGATAGTGATCGAGCTGGGTGAGTGAGTGGAGTGTGGACTGTGGAGTGGAGGGGGAGCAGGAGCAGGGTTGTTGATGCTTCTCTCCCAGCGAAGAATTGCGCGCCGCGCCGCGCCGGATTGATATGATAGGTCATTTCAGGGGGAGCTGCATGATTGCATCGGCCAGAGAGAAAGGCGAGCTACGGGCTCAGGTGCGGCTTCCTGTGCGGGGTTGGACACCGGACTGGAGACTGGAGACTGGAGAGAGACGACGGCCCTGGAATACACAGAGAGGAAAGAAAGAAAGTTACTGCGACAGCTATGCATGCATGGCTAATTGTAATCGGTGGCTATGGCTACTAGCATTGCATGGGAATGGGATGATGGAGGAGTGACCAAAAGAGGTTCCAAATTGCTCGTTGGGGAGAGGAATTTCGGGGTGATTTTGGTCTAAATGATTTTGTCTAGTGATAGTAGTGCTCCGGAATTCATAGCCACGGAATTCCTACACTTGGCTGCTGCTGCGGCTGCTAATAATACTCCCTCTGTCCAAAATATAGTAATCTAAGACTGGATAGAACATATCCTAATTCTAGAGTATGTTTAGATTCGTAGGATTAGTATATATCCCATTCAATTCTATGTTACTATATTTTGGGACAGAAGGAGTAGAACCGTGAAAGTCGAATACTTTTTTCTTTTTTTCAAAGGAAAGTTACGTCAAGAATTGTTAGCGCTGAACAATGGTGTGACATTATCGTCTCAGTCACGTAGGATTTTTTAATGTGGAGACCAGAGAAAGAGGAGAGAGAATGATGTCGTTTATCGATCACCAAACAGTTTAATAGACAATTTACTATATATACATTCCACATACTATCTATTGAATTAGATCATTAATTATACTATAGACAATCTGTTGTATGAGTTGTCTATATATTATCTAGGTATGATGTGAAAATATCATATAGACAGTGACCATCTAAACTTTATTGGATGTCATCCATGTCTATGATGTTGTGAAATGAACATTTTGGTCTCTAATCTTGGTTTAGTGTGTCGCCCAAGGTCCAAGACATAGCTTAGGCGCTGATGTGGCCATTCACGATGCTAAGAACTTTACATTTAGGCCCTTCCGCTACAATATGCTCTCAATTGACTCCCAACACTCTCAAATGGACACAAACCATGCCTATGAAAGAGGAGGTGAAGAGACGGAGATAGGAGGTAGGGATAGGATGATCCCACGAACCTGGTGCAATGTGATTGTCGTCGTGAAGGCAAATGGTGGACCTAGAATGCGTGAGATCACGGTGACAATAATGCTACACCGGATTTGCATGATCACCTTATTCTCCCTATCGTGTCATGTATTTCGTCTCCCGAGACCTTCAATTGCCGATGATCACAACTATCCTAATCGCTGTTTCCTTTATCTCATTGTAGGGCATACTCTAATTGAGGGATCTGAAGGTAAAATTCTCATCACTATGGACAGCTACGTCAGTGCCCGGGTTGCATCATGTGCACCTTGGACCTCGGCGACACATCAAACGGAGATGGATTTTCATCCCTCGAGGAGATATCTCTCGTTTCTTGCATGCCACATAAATAGTCATCAAAAAATTTGAGATTTTTTTGACAATATAGATTAATATAAAATATATCACTCCACAAACATGCAAGACCAAATTCGACTTTTACAAGTTGCAACAAAAATAATAAATTAAACTAAAAATAGTTAATGTACATCCACAGTTATATTTGTTATTTTTGTTACAATTTGTAGAAGTTAAATTTGAACTTGTATGTTTATGGAGTGATATGTTTCATATTAATCTATCTTGTCATTTTTTTTAAAAAAATTTTATGACTATTTAGATGACATGCAAGAAACGAAGGGATATCCCCTCGAGGGATGAAAACATTTTCCCACATCAAACCAATATGAGGGATACAGATACATATTTTACAAGTTTATAAACCAACATAATAGCTTATTTCAAGTTTAAGTACAGTCTGTGTATTTTGCTCTTTAAAAAATGCGGACATGTAGCTAGCATGCTAGATCTAATCCCTGTCCTATGCTAACAACTGACAAAGATTATGTTATACAACTTACAAACGACCTTGTTCTCTCTTTCAGAGAAGGAAACTCACTTGTGTAATGCCCTTGTGCAATCCACAATTAGCAGTTAAAATGGTTTCCCTACTTTTTACAAAGGTACCCTGATATATCGGTGATCACCAGTGTCTTTAGCTGAAAAGAAACTCTGAAATGCAAGATGTGTTTAGCTGATGACATGACAAACACACTGTTGCTGAACTGAAACTGATGTTTGAAAGCGAGCTCCCCAGTATACATGCACAGTGAAAATTCATCTTTCTGAACGATGGCGGCATGGACTCTGAAGCCTGAAGTCTGAAAAAGCACGAGAATAATTATAGATCGACACACATGGCCGTAGGCACTAGTTCATGTTGGTAACCTGGTTGGGATTCGAGAGCACGAGGACATCCTATCTACTACTACTACGCATATACATGTACACAGATTGGCATTGGCATGCACGAACTTGCAAATGCTATAGCATGATGATTGCGATAACTGAGAGCAACCCAGAGATAAAAGCAGCTCTCTACCTTTGCAAACTTTGGCGAGCATGTTGCATAGCATGGAGACCTAAATGATGAAACAGGCGAACGAGGACGGAGAAAGGTACTGCTCGAAACAATATGTTCTTGATAAGATCTAATTAATAATACTAACACCTTATTTTTTCTATATAAATCAATAAACGTACGACGACACAAAGTCGCATGTTAATATACGGTAGTCTACTTGTTGATGATGATGCTTAGTGCTCACCAGCCAGAGAGAGAACAAGATGGCACTCATCATCGAATTAACACTTCAGAATATACTACAGTTTCTTCAGTCCTGTTTGCATGCATGCGTATGTATTAGGAAGGAATGCCAGACACCTATAGTTTATGAAATTTGTCATTTTCCCCTTAAATTTATATATGAAATGAATACACTATTTTCATACAGGAGATCAAAACAAATACTACCAAACAATCTGGCCATACGCTTTATTAGTTTTATATGACGTTTTCTAGCATTGAGAGCAATAACAAAGAGAAGAATTCAGTAGGGCCAGTCCACTGTTCGTCATGAAAATCAGCTGCTACTAGTCTACAATACTAGCAGCTATTGTGCAAAGTACAGTACTATTATTTGTTAGTTTCAATCGAAGTCCAAAAGTAATTGCCAAAATTCTGTTCAAAAGAAGATGGATTGTTCGCCGGCCCATCGTTTAGTTTCCTCCCCAAAAAAGATGCCATCTTTTTCTCCTCCTCATCGAATCTATGCGTACTACTGCATGCAGCTTCGCCAAAAGGACAGCTTCTGAATATTGTAAAGATCGAGTAGCAGTAGCCGGATGATGCATGGTAGTATTAAAAAAGACATGTGTGTGCAACTTACTCCTAAATTTTGTTAATGAGCTACACATGCGGCCATCTTAGCAGAAAGTCGAAAGGGAGGAAAAGCCAAGAGACAAATAAACTTTAGTTGTTTGAGGAGAGAAAGATGTCAATGCCATCTCATTGCGAAGCTAGTTTATTTAGCGAGAGAGCGAAAAGGGAGATCCTAGATAGGATCAAGGCAAGGGCCGGGGCACTTGTGGGAGAAATGATCGCCTGCATGTGTGAAGAATCTTCTCCCCCATCACCACCCCCATTGCTGATCACTAACAGTTGGGGCGTTTTTCAGCAAAGCAATCACTTCGGTGACAAGGATGAGCTGTTCGTGTGCATAGTTTATCATTGGCAAAACACTAGCTTTAATTTCATCTCTGGTTAGCTATCTACCACGGCATCAACAACCATATGTATGTATACATCTTTTCAAAGGAACCATACGTACATATACGTAGAAATGGAGAACAGTATACGAACAAGTAATTTCATTTTGCATGCGTATATATATACGTGGCGTTGACGAGATAACCTGTGTTGGAGTATGTTTTTTTAGTGTATATATATGTATTTCTAGATAATTAAAGAATGCGTGAACTGAATTTCCATCTCGCTGCCAAACTCTTGTCAGGGCAACAGATCGAAAAGATGGCAAAGAGAGGGATCGAGGAAATTAAAACGTACGCAGACTAATCAAAGAGGGTCATCAGCTTGCTAATCAAGTTATCATCAAGCTAATGGACAGTGCTCCATTAATTGCGTTGGCGAGATCGATTTGGCAGAGACTAGCCCCCTCATGATCCCATCTTAATAAACCCCCAAAACAAACAAACAAAGCCTTGATAAAAGCTGCCCATCCAATGAGTATATGAGACACATTCCCCCTTCAAAAAAGGGGGCCAACACCCACACACCGATGCAGGCACAAAAGCAAAGAGATATTGACAAAGCCCTTTTTTTCACCTCACCTTGCACACACACACACACACAACTCTCTCTCTCCTTAGCTTAAGCTTATATATGATCCCCTCATGCCCCAGCCCTTTCTACAAAAACAAACACACACACACACACAATGCACCTTCACCTTTCCACCCCATAAAGCCTCCCTTGGCACCCCTATCCCACTAAGGAGCAAAAAGAGAACCAAACCAAGGCAAGGCAACTGCTGCAGCAGAGGAAGTAGTAGAAGTAGCTGCTGATCTAGCCTCTTGTGGTGGTAGCTCTAGAAGTAGTATTGTAGTGATAAGCTTAAGCTTAAGCATATTAGTGATATCCGTCCCTTAAAAAGAAGAAAGCTTCTTGCAGTTATGGCACTTGTCAAGAGCCACCACCAAATGTTGGCCTCTTCTTCTACCTCGTCCTCCTCACCCTCCTCCCAGCAGCAGCCTCCACCGCTGCCGCCACCGCCGGCGTCTAACTCCTCCAGCCTCGCCGCCGCCGCCGACCAGCCCTCCCCCGCCAAGCGCAAGAGGCGCCCTCCCGGCACGCCAGGTACGTATGTGTTAGACATGGATATATACGATCATGCATGCATGGTGTTCGATCATATATAGTGTCCATGTATCTAGCTATAACGTGTGCATGTGTACGTGTAGACCCAGATGCGGAGGTGGTGGCGCTGTCGCCGAGGACGCTGCTGGAGTCGGACAGGTATGTGTGCGAGATCTGCGGGCAGGGGTTCCAGCGGGAGCAGAACCTGCAGATGCACCGGCGCCGGCACAAGGTGCCGTGGCGGCTGGTCAAGCGCCCCGCGGCGGCGGCGGGAGGAGGAGGGGAGGACGGCGGCGCCGCGGGTGGAGCTGGCGCCGCGGGCGGCGGCGGCGCAGGCGGTGGAGCGCGGAAGCGCGTGTTCGTGTGCCCGGAGCCGAGCTGCCTCCACCACGACCCGGCACACGCGCTGGGCGACCTCGTCGGCATCAAGAAGCACTTCCGGCGCAAGCACGGCGGCCGGCGGCAGTGGGTTTGCGCCCGCTGCGCCAAGGGCTACGCCGTCCAGTCCGACTACAAGGCCCACCTCAAGACCTGCGGCACTCGCGGCCACTCCTGCGACTGCGGCCGCGTCTTCTCCCGGTACACACCTAGCTCCCTCTACACCAACACCAACTCAAACCTACGTAGTAGCGTACGTTCATGGCGGCCGGCGACGCATGCACTACGCTAACCTAACCGTCTAGTTAGCGACTGATACGATGACGTATGTGGTTGTTAGCTAGCTAGATATATACCATAGCATCGTTCTTTTCTAGCTAAGATACGTCTTGCACATTCCTCTTCAAACTGCTAAAACGATATATTTTCGTGTGAAAATTTTTTATACAAATATTACTTTAAAATATCAGATAAATTTATTTTTCAATCTTGTAACAATTCAAACTTAGTTAATTAATCATATGGATTTTGGAGTACTGCATGCGTAATTAGATCTTAGGTTATACTAGATGATTTTGAATTGTTTTTGGTGGGAGACAGGGTCGCATGGAGGTGCATGGAGATAAGACAAAAGCTATGGTCTGTTTCAGGGTTTTAAACCTGCCACTGGGCTGTAGATACGATATCGCCACTCGCAGAGAGCAAAAGAAAAAAAACAGCTATATTTGTGTGTAGCCGACACCAATTGACTAGCTATAGTTTGATCTGATCGATCGATCGATCGATCCGTTGTTTAACTGGCTTGCTAGCTGACCAAAGAGAGAGCATATTTATGTACGGACTAATTGGACCGGGACTACTACTACTTCAGGTTCTTGTTGTTGATCCATGCTGATCATTTACATACATACACATCCAGCTAGTTAGCTAGCTATAGGGTCCAGTAGTACGCAGTGTCTTTATATGATTATATCCATCGAGATTAATCAAAAACTATTTTCTAACTAGACTGAAAAAGGGTGAGAGAAAAAATAATCAGAGGAGATGAGATCATGTGAGAGATGAAAAAGCAGAGCAGACGAAGGTGCTGCCTGGCATATGATCGTTTCGGTGGCGGGTTGCGGTAGGACCGAAAATTCCTACAGGAAAGCGACCGCACATCGACCAAAAACTGTCTCGGCGCATTTCCCCCAACAGCTAGCGAAGTGTAGTAGTAGCAGCAGCGATAGCTCCAGCTTCCGGCCAGTTACGCCGATAGGATGGTTGGTGTAGTCCTAACTCAAAGTTAGTAAACATTAGCGCCACTGTTTGTTCATGTGCAAACACAACGCCGGCCAGAGCTAATCAGCAATAAATAGCTTGTGGGAGTGGCATTCTAGGTAGCATGGGAGTTAACATTAGCACCACTGTTAGTCTAGCTTCATGTGTCTTGCTATTTATGGCTCTTAATTCTGTGAACTTGATCAGGTGGCTGTAGAACAAAAAAAAAAACTCTTCCCATTCTCGAATAACTGCTACCGTCGCGTTAACTTTGACCACAAATTACTTTGAAATAGTTATATTACAATGAATGAATGAAAGTTGTGTGGTTATATTAATAACGTTGCACACCATATTTTAAATATTTTTTTAAAAAATTAATCAGAAGTTTAAACTTGTATAGTGACAGAGTCAATTATTTTAGAATGGAGTACTACCTCTAACCCAAAATATAACAACCAAATAAGGAATTAGACGTATTCTAATATTACGAATTTAGATATGATGATCTATCAAATTTATAGTGATAAAATATGGCCTATCTAGATTTATAGCATTATTAGGGTGTATCATATCCCATATTATGTTACTAAATTTTAAAACGGAGATAGTAATAGTTGCTAATAACTTGGACGGACACTACTACTATTACATGTAGATGTCCTGGGAGGGGAAACTATTCTAAACCCGTGAGAGGATGTTTTCTCGTTGTTTGCATATCATTTAAATAGTTATAAAAAAATTTTAAAAAATTGAGAAGATGCATTAATATGTGATATATCACTGCACAAAAATGTAACTTAAAATTCAACTTTTATATGTCGCAACAAAAAAACAAATTAAACTACAGGTAGTTAACGTATATTCACGGTCAAATTTATTTTTTTCGTTGCGACATGTATAAGTTGAATTTTAAGTTGTATGTTTGTGAAGTGAAATATCACGTGTTAATACATTTTTTTAATTTTTTAATAACTTTTTAAAGTGACATGTAAGTGTGAGATGATGTATTGATGTGGACGATCCAAGGTGCATGGTGACGAAGCAGAGGTCGCTAGGCAGGTAAAGACAAGCTGCTCCATTCCTCGGACCCCCTGGATCCACCACCGAAGTACAACCACGCGCGGACGTCGGGGCGCATCACCAGATCCCCCGGAGCTAAGCTACACTACACAGGCCACCATGTGCACCCATCCATCATCCATGCACACAACACAACAGCATCATCTCCTCCTCTCTGTTTTTTTTTCTCCAGGACAAGAGCTTCCCACTAGGCGATCACTTTAATAATTGGCAGTAGCTAAGCCACACTCTCTTGTCACTGACCGGCCCATGAATATACCGGACGAGCAGCAGCAGCATATGCATCATGTTTTCCCCTGCAGATACCGATATGATCTTTGCTTCCATATGTCGTCGTCATCGTCGTCGACTCGTTTTCTAACTCGATCAATAATGGCGTAAGTGCAGGCGCCATCACTAGCTGTGTGTATGTGTAGTGCAGCTGTTGGTTGGTCCCTTGGACGGACGGACTGGCCGCGCGTGGCCAATTAATTAGTCAGCAATGGAACGTAGCTAGCTTCCTTGATGGGTTTGGCGATAGCATATGGTGGTCCATCCATGGGTTGATCTGGTTGTCTCATGCTCTCATCGATCGGTCAGTGTGTGTCGTGTTCGATCGATGCGGTTTCTTTCGATCTACATGTAGAGATGGGTCGGATCGCGGTGCTTTTGTTGTGTTCGGTGATGATGAGATGGTGGTTAAGTGCTAATGGAGGTGGTTTGGGGGTGGTTGTGTGTGTGTTTGCAGGGTGGAGAGCTTCATAGAGCACCAGGACGCGTGCAACTCTGGACGGGTGCGCGGCGAGGTCGTGCCCGTGGCGACGACGCTGCCGGTCATCCGTCCCGCGGCGCTGCGGCATCATCATCCGCCGCCACCGCCGCCTGAGCTGCAGCTCCTCCCGGCTTCCACCACGGCGCCGTTGGCCGCCGCGTTTTCGTCCAACTCCACGACCACCACGACCACCGGTTCCCCCTCCCACGGCCACGAGCAACACGCGACGACGACGACGACGACGAAGCTGCAGCTCTCCATCGGCCCTGCCGTCGTCGTCGCGGCGTCCGACGGCGGCGGCGGCGCCGCGGCGGCCGGGGAGGAGGAGGAGCAGCGGGAAGAGGTGAGGCGCGCGCTGGAGGAGAAGGCCGCCGCGGACGCGGCGCGGGAGCGGGCGCGCGAGGAGGCCGCGGCGGCGGAGCGCGCGCTGGAGGACGCCCGCCGCGCGCGCCACCGGGCGCGCGGGGAGCTCGAGAAGGCGCTCGCGCTGCGGGACCACGCGGCGCGCCTGATTGCGCAGGTGACCTGCCACGCGTGCCGGCAGCGCTCGCTCGCCGTGATGTCCATGGCCGCCGTCGACGGCCACGGCGCGTCGGCGGTGGCGCGCGAGCACCTGAGGGGTGGCGGCGTCGGCGCCGGCATCTAGCTTTGTACATGCATGCACATGTACAACTTCTACGTTCACGTGTACGTGCACGCGTATGTATGTAAAGCAGGGGGGCGGTGACGGTGTAATTCTTCTTTTTTTTAGCCGCATTGAAGTGTACGTAGTTTCGTAGGTCGTTTCGAGCTTCGGTCGATCGATGTCATTGTTGGGAAAATTATCAAAGGTGGTATTTGCAACTTTGCATGCATGCACCCTGGCACCCTTATAGTTTTTAGGGTGCTAAAGTTGCTCCTTTAATATGGACTGGTAATGGTTCTAGGTTACTACCTAACGGTGTATCGCTGCATCAATCTGTAAATGATAATTCAGTCACTATAAAGTAAACCGCAGTTTTGAAACGGAAATGTCTAATTTACACTGAACTTTTGGCCTAGTCCGGTTTACCCCCTAAACAGCAAAATCAGACATTTTTAACCCGAAGCTTCTCAATGGACGAAGTACTCTCTCACTCAATCCAATGCATTTTTGTTTTATGTGACATGCCTAGGCAATAATTTGACTGACGTGACAGTCTAGTTAAACAAAAAAATTTAAAAAAATGATGAGGCCCACCTATCAGTGTTGTTGTTGCTGCTTGTTTACCTCTCTAGCTTCCTCTCTTCCCTCCATCGTGAAGCAACTCTATGGTTGGGCTAGCAGCCACCGATCACCACCATTGGCAGGAGAGCACACCATAATTGTCTCTAGCTCACCTAGCACAAAGCTTCACCTTCTTCATGTCCTCACCCACTAACGCCACAAAACCAGCCTGACAATGTCCTCCCATTCCTCCTCTCTCCCTACCCCCCTCTCTAACTCACCTTCTAGAGCTACAGGATGTTGCGATGTCTTGGCTTCCCTTTCATCCCTCTTCTTCCCTCCTCTCCCATGGCAACTGGCGGCTAGTGGGCACGTGGAATCAACGGGCTGGCTAGATCTATGCCCCGAGTTTACAACTGCCACAGAGAATAGAGGAGGTGATGTGGGCAAATCTTGGGAGGGGAAGAAGAGGAGTAGTATAACATCTTGGGGCGAGAAGGAATCATTCGTAGTATGTCCCCTTATCACCAAGAAGAAGTAGTTGTGGAAGGGAAGCGACCCTAAGGTGGTGACGTTGATGAGTTTCTATTTGTTGCCACGTCTACCTGGTCGTCCCTCTTGTCAACCCGGTAGCGCCACACCTTACCTATGTTGGTCCACTTGTACAGCACTCTCACGCTCCAAAATAGCCCCGAGCGGGAATCAGAGTAAGGCAATCCAAATTAACCTGTGAATCTGTATCAATCCCAGGAAACAATGCTGGTACAACAGAAGGATTGAATATCATAGCCACAAAGGTCTCATTATTATAAGTAGAGATACAACCATCGTTGAAACTGTGGACAGACCCCGAGTTTGCAACTACATTACAGAAAGACGGAAGCGAAGACTAGCCCAAAGCCACAAGCATGACTTGAGAACTAAGCCGAAACCTTACTACAGCTCGAAGCCTGCTTGCTCCTGAAAAAACTCCTCATCAGCTGGATCCATCTCCTCTTCTTCGAGAACTGGGGGGATTATTTATATAGAGCAAGGGTGAGTACAGGGGTACTCAGCGAGCCATGGGAATTAAGTGTTTACTGCAAGCTTCAAAGGAAAGCTGGTTATTTTCTCATTTAGTTTTAGTTTAAAACTTTTAAAAAATTAACTAAGTGAGTGCTTCTCAATGGCACGGATGAGAGAGTGCGTCTCATCCGGCCAGAGCTTGTGAAATGTATTCTTTGATTTCATCTGCATGAGTGGCTCCATGCCAACAGATATGAGGACTTCCCAAGTTCAACTGTTCCTGATAGCCACGACTCAAGTATTTGAAACGATTCCCTTATACCAACAGCAGTTCACAAAGCACTAGTCAAGTAAAACTACGCTAAGGAATCACCTCACATTCACTCATGATAGTGGACACGGTTGTTCGAACAGTTTGTTAACCTCTGCAGAGGGGGTACACTTTACCCACACGACGTTACTAACCAGGTTGCCCAGCCCTTACAGAACAGCCACGTCTGGTGACCTTGAGGCTTTCACGACAAAAAATTTCAAAAGCCGACTTAGGGTCACCTTATGCCAACAGGAGGGGTCCTATGAACCAACACCAGGTTAGATCCCAGACCATACTATGCCAGGAAGCCTAGGGGTCCTCCCCGACACCACCTCGGCAAACCAACTTGTCCCTTGGCATCAAGATTTTCCTGGCCTAGCTAATTACTCAGTTGGGGTGTGTCCCACTTTACCCATGTGGTCGCACTTGTCATATTTGGATGAAATTCCAAAGGAATCGGTCCTTAAGGGCGAGAATGGGAAAACCGTACCATCAGTACGTCTCCCGCACCGCGAGTTTTGGAAACTCATTTTACTTTCAAGGCACCGACCTAGGTGTCAGGTTTTTCAAGGATTTTATAAACACAAGTTTTACCCAATTGTGCCATCGGATAGATCTCGATTTTTGAGAAATTTTGGAAGTTGAATGGAGTCAACCGGACGAACGATTGAGTAGATATGAATTTTCTATGATTAATTGATCTTTTGTCTAAAGGAAAAAGGATTAAAGAAATTCTGGAAAAGAAAAGGGATGGAGGGACGCTTTTTAGACTTATTGGCCGAGCGTGAGGCGCGAGCACGGGCACTACCGAGCGAAGCGGGCCGGCGCGCGAGCGAAGACGGCCCATGACCGAACGGGCGCGCGAGCGAGGGGATTTGGGCCAGTAGCGAGGCACGATCCACGCATACGACGCGGCAGCGGGAAAGGAGGCCTAGTGGACCGAGCGAGGATGCAGCCCATGGGGGGCGCATGCGAGGCAGGCCGATGGACGACTGTCCACCGCGCAGGGTCCCGAGTGAGGCCCACCTGTCGAGGGCACAGTTCACATGGAGCGAGCGCATGCGGGATGTGGTGCTAGGGTTCGGTAGATGGGGTTCAACTATGGTGCACCGGGTGGACGCGGATTTTGCGGTCCCCACGCGTAGCCTCTCGGCTCTCCGTGGACCGCATGCATGGCAGAAACGGGGCGATGACGATGTGGCGCTGACGTGACGCCACGTCGGACCGCGGGAGGAGGAAGACAAATAGGAGCGGCATCTGACGACGGGCAGCGTTCATCGGGACAACGCACAACGCTTAAATGGACGGGGAGCACACCGAAGCGACGGGCGCCGTGAGAGGAGACGAGCCAACGGATCGGATTCGACGAAGAGTGATCGGTGGCGGCGATCGCCGACCAGTAAAGAGGGGTTTCTCACCGGAGCGGCGAGGACTCGATTCGTCAGGACGGGAGCTTCTACGCGGGTCCACGAGTCCATTCCACGTGGTGAGCGGGCATGGGCAACACTAAAAGGTGACGGCGATGGAAAACATTGCTTGGCATGGAGCAATGGCTCGACGGTGAACTACGGCGAGCAAAGGCGAGGCTATCACGGCGTCTACGTGCACGGGAAGACAGCGGCGGGCGAACTAGTGCACTAAGGAGGGAGTGGAACGAGGAGGAGAGGGAGTAGCTACCGTGAAGACGAGTGGCTCCGTGAAGAGAGGCTGGCGGCGCAAAGCGTGATCGCTTCGGCCTCGGGAAGAGGAAGAGGAAGGAGACGGCGCCCGGAGTCCACGTCATGCATCCCCGCACGCACCGACTCCTCCGGCGCACTCAACGGACGATGGATGACGGCGAGACAACGACGCGGCAGTGGGAGCTCGGTTGCGACGGCGGAAGGGAGAAACGAGAGAAGGAGGGGTGGGGGATTTTATAGGCACAAACGACTTTGAGAGGAAGGAAGATTGGGCGCGGTCAACGGCGAGGACGGCCAGCTTGCAGCCGACGTTGGCTGCTCGCTATCCCCATTGCTAGAAGCCAAACGGCGGCAGAGGAAGTGCCGGGCCAGAAGAAGAAAAAGAAAAATAGAGAGTGGAAAAGGGAGCGAATTCCTTGTTGTTTTGGGTGGGAAGGAGAGGCAGAGGGGCGAGGGCACGAGCTCTGCCTCCCTTGCTTAGAAGCTAGTGGCGTGGAGGAGGCTAGGCCCGAGTGATGATGACGGCGGAGGCGGTTTTGGAGCCGAGCGGTGACACGACGGTGGTTGGTGCAGGCGGTGGGCCAGGGGAATGACGGTGGCGCTCCTTCCGGTCGGCCACGACGGCAAGTGCGCGCGGGAACCGATGGGCGGGTGCGGGATTTGAAATCGACACCGGCAAGAGAGAGAAACGAGCACGTGAGAGAGAGAGAGAGAAATGAGCGCGCGACGTCGGCGCTCTATCGCGCGGCATGTGCGATGCACGTGATCGAGGCGCGGGCCGAGCGCGAGCTGGGCCGTGGCGACGTGGCCCAGGAGGAAGAGAGGGGAGGCGGGGGAGATGTGCCGGTCGAGTGAAGGCGGCCCGATGGCGAGGGAGGCTAGATAGACGTTTGCTAAGAGATTTGATTTGGAAGGAATTTGGAGTTGGATTTGAATTTGGATTTGGGATTTTCTCCGAGATTTGAGTTGGGCACTGAGGGAGAGACTGAGACCTTGGCACACACACAACGAAGCACAACCGAAGAGCAAGCTTTCGCCAAAAGGGTTTTTAGAGATTAGGTTTTCTCACTAACGCTATGACGAAACGGACGTTACAAGCACCCCCGTTACCATCGCGGGCTCCACCTTTAGCTTCTCCATCACTGGCTTTCATCCCCTTTGCTTCCCTCCTTCCTCATGCACCTGCGCATACCCCTCTCTTCCCTCCTTGGCACGGGTGGCATAGATATATAGGTTGACCCTAGAGAGAGGGAGCACAAGTAGAAAAGAATATGAAGTGTCTTTTTTATATATAAATTGATTCACTCACCTACTTGATTGAGTGTCACCTGATACAACCGTTGCCACGATGGTGAAGGGGGTAATTTGTTCAGTTTCAAAATTTTGGGGATGCCTAATGTCTATTGTGGGGTGTGTGTGTCTTGGGGGGAGGGGGAGGGGTGGGAATCAGGCTACGCCAAAAGTTTAGGAGGCAAGTCAAACATTTTCTTTTCTTAAAATGATTTGTCATGTTTTTTCATATATCCGTCTGAAAATATAGCAATTTTTGATTATGTATGTAGATAATACTTGTTCGGAAACGTAGCCAGAAGTTATTTTAAGACAGTGCTAGCACACTCTAGTATGTATATATGGGATCCATTACTAATTGTCGAAAACAAAATATATTATAGTATTGCCGTGGATAAAAAAACAACAGAATATCTCTGATAGTCACATTAGGATTGATAATATTTCGTTGTATTTTCTCCGTCCTAAAATATATTAATTTCTCTTTCCCTACCTACCCTTGCTCCATGAATTGAGAAATCCCAATTATTGAAAGTGAACTTATTTTATGACGGAAGAAGTAACATTGTATTTGCTACTTCCTATCTCAAAATATAAAGATTTTTGACTACGTTTCTGGAAAAACACAATAAAAAAATTTATATCATGGGATGAGGGAGTACATGACTCTTGGATTTACTTAAAAAATACTACCATATTTTTGTTGCGATTGTATTAGAGCTCTAACACACACACACAAAAATATCAAATTACAGCGTTTGGACAAAGCCGCTATCAAAGACGTAGTAGTGCAATATTCTAGGTACGTAGACGAAACGATCTCTTTAACCATACCTCAATACGTATACAGTACTCATCTTAGCGAGCAAATAAATAGTTGTGGCGATACGGATGCCATTGCATGATGCACATCATTCGAGTATTCGACATGCTAGACATTAATCTGGGCTTCGTTTAAATCGAGCTGGACTGACTGGGGTTCGTTCCCAGCCTGGAGTAATAATCTGAGCCAGTAGTTTACAGCATCAGTGCGTCACTGAAAAGAGGCTGCAGCGGCGTCAGGAGGAGGATTCAGAGGATGCCTTTCCTTTCGCTAAAGGAACCAAAAAACGCCTTTACTCATCCTGCTGGCCCTGCCCTCTTTTAACCGCACGATCCAGGCGCAGAGCCCCTTCCCGGTCGGCGCAGCTGCAAGCAACTGCAGCGCGCAATCCATTTCGTCACCCAGTGCGCTCTGAATTCCCCGTGAACTCTGCCGCGGTAAAAACGCTCGATGACCCTCGCTTTCTCCCCCCTCCTCCTGCAGCGAGATGAGGGAATATGCCCTGATGATAATACATGGCTGGCCGGCCTGTGGGGACGTGTGTTCTTGGGCTTCACCACATGGCCTGTTCGGTAACTTTGCCTCAGCTGAAACAAAACTGGCGACGTCGCGGTGACTTTTACCAGAAGGGTACTCGAGTCGTTGCCAGTTGCATTCGATCTCTCGATGGCGTGTCAGTCAAATGTGTCGTGCCACTGTGTGCCTGTGACTTGGCCACATCGTACGACCATCTTGCGAGGTACAGTACTACAGTAATACTACAGGTTTGCAAGGATTTTGTTTGTACGGTCGAAATGTTCAGAAATGTTTTGCAAGGTGGCAATGCCAATGTGTCAGAGCACGCTAGCTCTTGGGTTAATAACCATCGACGGAGTACAGACTACAGAGTGCTCCAACGTTGGAGCTTCCGGTCGAATGGATTGACAATGTAGTTTCACCTACTCTGGACGCTTGCAAAGCATTGCAAAGCAAATGCTCGCCCGACTCCTATTCCCTAGCTAGACACCGCCCTACCTAGTACTCCTAGCTTAGCTATAGTGGCAACTTGACAGGCTTGCATTGGCGACCAACATGTGATTCCATAAAAGCTGTGAGGTGAGGTGAGATGCCATAAGATGATTGATATATATATACTCTTGCAAGCTTTGCCCCTACTACCCTTTCTTTCTTCTTCTTTTTTGTTTGATTCCTCTCTTTTCTCAAGACGTGATCGATGCGAGTCGCTTTTTGGTCGCACGTATCGGCCAGGCGCCAGTCGCCCCAGCACCGGCATCGACGCTGTCACGGCTGCTCGTGATGAGACGAGGCGCGGTTCGGTTGGTTGGGCGGTTGATTCCGCGAGATCGACGAGGACGACGACGCGAAAGCTAGCGACGTTCGGTGCCAGCGGCCAGCGGCGCGGCCCGGGCCGGCGTTTTCCTTCTCGGCCTCGTCTGTAAATTTTGATCGATTTGACACGCTCGGTGTACCTATCTCATGTGCTAGCGTGTGCACTCCGGAATTATGTAACCGAGCCGATGAAATCATCACACTTTCTTCTTTATTCAACACGATCGTCAAAAGCTGCAATTTATTTTCGCGTTCCTGTGCTCATATCTCGCCGTCCCAGAGGTCGTCGAGCGACTTGTAGGGCCCGTGGTCGGAGACGAAGCGGAGGGCCCGGTTGATCTTCCGCTGCGGGATGCCGGCGATCCTCTGCCTCTCCTCCTCCGTCAGCTCCCAGCCGACGATGTCCAGGTTCTCCCGCATCCGCGCCTCGTCGAAGCTCTTCACGATCAGGCAGTCGCCCTGCTCGTACACCCACCTCAGGCACACCTGCCAAATCAACACACACACACACACGTCAGTTGATGATGCTCGGACGACGCAGCGAAGTTTAATATGTGGTTGTGCATGTACACGTGACGTGCCTGGGCTACGGTCTTGCCCTTGGACTGGGCGATGTCGCGCAGCACGGCGGAGCCCATGACGGAGTCGCTGCCCCAGTGCGTGCCGCTGGCGCCCAGCGGCGAGTAGGCGCAGATCTGGACGCCCTTCTCCCTGCACAGCTCCCTCAGCTTTCTCTGCTGCCACACCGGGTTCACCTCCACCTGCACGTACGTGCCAACGCAATCAAACAGTAAGTAAATCAACCATAAGAAAAGGGCTACGTTTTGGTTGTTGCAGCATTGTGCAAACCTGGTTGACGGCGGGAGGGATGGTGGCGAAGGAGAGCAGGGTGTGGAGCTTTTTGCAGGAGAAGTTGCAGACGCCGATGGCCTTGGCGAGGCCCAGGCGGTGGCACTCTTCCATGGCCTCCCAGACGGCCCGCATATCGAACGGCAAGAAGTCGCCGGCGGTGAAGGGGGCCTTGTACCGGCCCGGCTTCATGGACACGGGCCAGTGCACCAGGTACAAGTCCACGTACTCCATCTGAAGGTTCCTGCACGTAGTACATACATGTGGTGAACATGCTTTCTGTTAATTAAGGTGAGTATTAACCTTTCTTAATCAGTTGACTATAGTCACATGGTGTCTCGTCTAGAAATTACATGCACGGCAGTTAACAAGGGACTAATCTCTGCAGTTAAGATGCCTGTGAACGGGTTTCTCTCGTGGCTAACGGTGCGTTCGTTAGGAGGATAAAAGAGAAAAAATCTCGTTTTTTACTCACATATTTTTCATACTGCTAAAAAAATATATTAATCTATTTTTAAAATTTAAAATAATTAATACTTAATTAATTTTTTTATTTTGGAATAGAATGAGTATAGAGTGCTCGTCACGTGATATACTCGATAGATGAGCATCAGCACGACAACCAAAAGCTAAGACTTTTGTATAATTTGTGTTGTTCAGACTAAAGAATAATATCGCATACACTAATTCCGCAAATAAACAAACTTAGTTTAACTTTTTTTTAGATAATGACTTATATGCCTGGCCTGGCCCAACCAATCACTCCAAACAACTCGTAATTATTTCACTAAAAAAGTCATAATTCTTCACTTGGTTCCTGTAAAAGTGTACATCTTTATTATAAGAAAAATTAGAACTAATCCTTTGCCGGAATCTCTACCAGATATACTGGTGTCACCGAGTTGGTTTGGAGTTGAATTTTCATCTCACGAGAGGACGAGTTATATCCTCTCGTTTTTTACATGTCACTTAAATAGTCATAAAATTTTTTTAAAAAAATTGACAATACAGATTAATATGAAATATATCACTTCATAAACATGTAAGACCAAATTCGACTTTTACAACTTGTAACAAACGAAATAAATTAAACTGAGAATAGTTAATTTGTTATAATTTGTATAAGCTGAATTTGAACTTACACGTTTGTGAAGTGATATGTTTCATATTAATTTATCTTATCAATTTTTTAAAAAAAATTTATAACTATTTAGGTGACATGCAAGAAACGAAAAAATATATATTCCCTCAAGAAATGAGAACTGTTTCTAGTAGTATATACATGCGTATACGGGGCAGAGGGGCATACCGTAGCGTCTGCCTGAGCGCGGGGAGCACCCTGTCGCGGTGCGCGTCGCTGCACCAGAGCTTGGACGTGATGAAGAGGTCGCCGCGGGAGGCGATGGCGCCGGACCGCACGGCCTCGGCGGCGGCCTCGCCGATGGGCGCCTCGGTCTCGTAGTGCGCCGCGGTGTCGAAGTGGCGGTAGCCGGCCTCGATGGCCTTGAACACGGCGCGCCGGATGGGCTCCGGCCTGGGCCCCTGCACAGCCGTGCCCATGCCGACGCGCGGCATGGCGAAGCCCGCGCCGCGGGCGCCGCCGACGCCGCTCATGGCTGGAGCCAGTGTCCCCTTCTCTGGGACGGACTGCGGCAATGGATTGGATTTCGTGGGGTTTTTATGGCAAATTGGCAAGCACATATACACGACGACTTGGGTTGGGTGCGGTGTTGACGGAACTCACCGTGACACCGGTTGGTTGTCGTCGGTGATGACCAGTACAAAACTATCAGAAGCTTTCGCAGAATTTTCTCAAAAAAGAAGTGAAAAAGGTGGATATTTTGAGGTGCGCGCCTGATCGGCCTCGTTTTCCTCTCGGTTTCGTTTTTGGATCGTAACGGAAGTTCATTTGTTTGACGGGAAAAGGAGAGCCGTTACTCAAGCCTATATGCTTATCTAGGGAGAAGGGGAGGCGGCCCATATCACGCCATCATCTGGTTTTGTAGCATAGCGAGACCGGCCAAGCTCATGCAGTCATGCTGGGAAAACCGGATAAAGCATGGTTCTTTGCGTTACATCACAGATTAGTCTTAACGGTCACCGCTAGTAGTGTAGTGACTTCTCGAAGCGTTAATGCAATGTGGATCAGAGCAAGTGATAGTCCAAGTGGCGTTCTAATACATCCATATTGATGGCTATCATGCTAGTAGTAGTCATTTTCTACAATTATGAGAGGGTTGAAACTTCTTCGTACTATCTAAATTAGATCCCGAAGCTTTTTTTAGGAAAACTGAAAATTATAGTATGATTTTAAGAATTTTTTTATGTACTACATCTGTCCCAAAATAACTTCAGACATAAGGACTCAAATTAGCAACGAGAAAAGAGTGACTAATTAATAGAAATGTTATATTAATGGATGGGTAGATAAGAAATACTGAAAGGATAAAAACTCGATTTTAGACTCAATTGATAGGTAGGAGCATAGAACTTGTTTTGGGACAAATGGTAGGTGTTAAAAATAAAGTTATCTTAGGACAGATGGAATAGGTTTTTTTGTCTCATTAGCAATAAAAATGACGTAACTTTTCAGAAAATGGAGTGCAGAAGCAGAACAAGATTCGCTGGATCATGAAGGAATCACATCAACAATATATCGTGTCAAGCCTAGTTGCACATTGGCAGCTGCTTTGCACTATCAATCAAAGTGATCATTCTTAAAAGTGAAAAAAGAATGGTTCAGTATTTCAATATTTGACAATACATAACCAGCGGTGGGTACACGTATAAATAGACAAGCCGCTCTAGAGGCATCATCTCTACACTTCAGTTATTCTGCTATAGGAAAATAGGACATGACATGATCTTCCAGAGATGCTCAGGTAGGTCATGCATCAATAAAGAGAAAATGTCTAGACATCACAGGGAGATAATACATGACCAAAGAAAAGACGATTTATCACAGCAGTCGCACAAAAGGAGAACAAATTTATAGGTTCATTACCTGTTCCTATGAATAATGGCCTAACCTGAAACAAGGCAATCTCTAGCTGCTCCTGTTGCACGAGAGCTAACCTTTTCTATACTGGGACTTCTTAGTGGCACCAAAAAGGAGTATAACTCCGCTGCTCTCCAGCCTTTGACAACAGTATTACTCACACTTGATGGATTTGTATATGTGACGGACAAAGAACAATGCGGCACGGAAACCGATCATGCCCAGCATCAGGAAGAAAGCATAGCAGATGCAAGCCATGTAGCCGAAGAAGAATGATGTCTGCATAAATCCAGACATATCTGATCGTGCATAATAGTAGTACAGACAGTAGCCATAGACAAAAAATCCAGTTGATCCTCCACATAGGAATGACCTGTATCAGAGAAAGGGCAGAATTCATATTGTTCAGCATTTAGTACAAAAGAACAGCATTAAACTGGAGTTCCCAGATAACAAATAGATGGATGAGAGAACATAAGGATTGGTTGAATATCCATAAATGGGTGGTGCTCACTGCTCAGCATTGTATACCTTGCTCATGACAATTTACACATCAAATTGATAAAAATGCAGAGTTGCAATAGATTTCAAGAACTAGTCCCTCTAGAATCCATCGAGATGATACCATAATTGGTTATTGCATTGTACTCAAAATTTCACTAAGATAATACTTTGCTAATCAGCAACTCCAATCACAAACTATGGGAAAACAACAGAAGGGAGCCCAGGAAATACATATGAATAAGATGTCGAAAAAAAGAAAAATAACTGCAGAAAATTGACAGCCACCTGATTGATCTCAGAGCTCAATAAATAAAAGCAAATACCCAAAATATCAGCTTTCAGTGTATAAAATGAAATATATGATACAAGTTTGAAGACATGACAGCAAGAGCCACTGAAACCACGAGGTAAATCACCAAACAAAATACTAGCAGTGCGCTTTTAAGCTCACAGAACTACATTACGTGTTAGAGCACCATGTTACTGGTAGTACACTAGAAAAATATGATGCATTCCCATGCAAGTACTTTGTTTAAAAAAAACATAAAGGGAAATGAATGTACCTCCACCACCATTCATGGTCTTCAGCAGCAAGCTGAAAGTACGTCAGTGCAACAGTAATGAAGGCAGTAACAATAAGGAGGATGATGAAGACTATGAAGAGAATGCTGTAAATGGTGTAAATCCTGTGGCCCCAAACACTAGCAAAGATGTAGTAGAGCTCAATATAGATGGCACTGAAAGGTAAAAACCCAGCCATAGCCATCTGCGGGATTGTTTGCCGGTACCACGGAAGTGGAGGAATCTCCCTAGGATATTTGGTGGTACGGCAGGGAGCTTGGAATTCAATCTTGCTGTTTTTACCAGCAATGCCTCCCAAAACTAGAAGGGGAAATGTAACTAAGGTCCAGATGAGCACAATGACACAGATAGTGCCGAAGGGCAATGCTGCTGTTGCACTATAAGCAATAGCAACAGTGTTTAAGAAGCAAAAAGTCAGGAAAAGGGGTCCACAGAACAGGCATCCTGTCAACAGCAAGTTCCTCACCTGAGAAGTATAAAATGACAGCATTAGTACTAAAAGAATTATGATCGATGCTTTTAAATTTGCAGCCTTATCATTATAGAAGTGTCTAGGGATGTATTATATATACAGGTAACACATACCCAGTTTGTTCCCTCTAGCTGACAGTAGAAAGAGGTTGCAATATACCCAGCAATTCCTGAAGTGAGAGCGTAGATGACAACCAATGCAGTAAAAAGAGCACCACGATTGTACGGGTAGAATACTCCAACAAGTGCAAGAAGGAATATAAAGGTTGTGCTGCAATGTGCCAAAAAAAAGATTGTTAGCTATCTGCATGTCTAAAAAGGAACAACAGGAGGAAGAATTCCAGTTAAGCAAAATAAAACCATAGTATATGTGGCAAGAAAAGGCCCATCAAAACTTACAGGGCAAACAGTTGAGTTCCGGTGCCGAGAGCAGCCGAAAAAAAGGACTTGTTCTTGGGGAACCGGAAGACATCCCCATGGATATACTTCCATCCAGACTCTTCTTGGTCATCAGCTGCTTCCTCATCATGGGCATACCTTCAAATGAAAAAGGTTTAAACTAAAAACTAAGAGATGAAATGTAGTCAAGTCATCATGCTCGTAAATCAAAGAGAAGACCAACCTTCAAGTAAATTCATAAACATTACAGTACAGAAGACATATAATCTGAATGCCTGACATAGTAGATCTGCTTTATGCGCTTCCTTTAGCGAGTTAACATCCATTTCAGATCAAAATATTTGCTCTATGCATCATGCATTAGCCTACTCTCAACTGAAGAACATGGCAAGAGGAAGAATAGGTGCTAGTTTAATAGAATAGAAAGCACTGTGTGGAGTGAGTTTCAACAGTCATGTCAATTGTCAAAATGCATGTCCACGGGAAATAAAAATAATTTATATGCTGCAATTTTCCATGTTCTATGGGCTGGTACCTGTCTTTACTGTCACTGCTCATTACATTTTTTTCTTTTAGTGCTTAATTAGCACGTGCGCATAGTGGGCTCAGGAAAATATCGTGAAATGCATGGAGTACAATCTTCCAAAATATCTTAAATACTTAATGTAACTACGTAATGTATAGATCCTTACTTGACAAAATCGTTCTTCAGTACTCGCATGAGGATGGTCGCCAGGAATCCAGTCAAAAGGAGGACTGTAACACAAGAGTTTATAATAGAGAACCAATGGACCTCCAAATGGTGTGGGAGGTTGGAGGAACTGGAATACTTCTCCATCCTCTTCTCAAATGGTGTGGGTGTCTCCTTCCACTTGACTGAGTAAAGGAATTGAACATCAGCTTCCTTGTCCTCAGTCAGGTCAACTAGTGCACTCTGGTCAGTGTGCACATTGATCTCAATCACGCGGTCATTGTTGTAGAGGATGTCAAAGATGATGTGCCTGTACAGGTAATACTTCCACTCACTCGGATCTGCCTTGCCTCCCTTCTCCACCTTACCAATGAATCCCCACAGTGGGAGGTCATCGTAGTACATCTGGAAGTAGTAGTCCTTTGCTACTGCATTCCGGAACTTGGCCACCTCCTCCTTGGTGAGCTTCTTTGAGCAAACCGGCTTGGAGTCATAATCCACACGGAAATCAAGCTTGTAAGGTGCATCAACCAACCGGTCCCCATTGAGGACCTCACCGAGTGCCTCGCTCTTCTCCTTCACTTTCTCTGTAATTAACACCATTTATTAGCAAACAACTAACTAGCATTCTTCAGCAATAACCAGGAGTGAATTTGCGACAAACTAACCCGGAGAGCAGAAAGGCAGGTCGAAGTACCGATACGTCTCGCTGCAAGGAAAAAGGAACATAGCATGAGAATGGTGTTCGCGTGACATTATAGCCTTTAAGAAAAAAATCCGCTTTACCAATAGATCCGATTCCTAACAACAAAAAGGTTCACGAAGTCTATAATCCGCTCTCTGAACACCTATACTTGCTAACACTGAAACGAAAACAGAACCCGATGCGAAGATCTGGGCAGTCAACAGTGTAGTGATCGATTGTTATCCCGTCCAAATCACAACGACGTCATCTCCCGGATCTCCGAAAACTAGCCCGTGTGTTTGACCAAACAAAACCTAAACTCACTACTCAGCCCACACCGCGAGATCGGGCGGGAAACCCATCGAGTCATCGACCCAAGCCACGCCCCCCCACGGTACCCCGTACCACGATTCCACGAATCTAACGGATCCGACGACGGGATCTGAGGGGGTAGAGCCTCACCTGGGGTTGTGGAAGGGGCCGACCTTGTTGGCGTAGAGCGGGACGAGCTCGTTGGCCTTGTAGCGGTGGTCAGAGCCGTCGGAGACCACGCCGGTGACCGCGAGGGCGAGGAGCACGAGCAGCACCGGGGGGGCCGCCGCTGCCGGCGAGGCCATCGCTCTCGTCGGGGCGGGGCGGGGCGGGGGCGGGGCGCGCGCGTTGACGAGGAGAGAGAGAGCGAGGGTTTGGGGGCTGGGATGCGCGCGGAGATCTGAGGCGGAGTGGCCGCTTTGCTTGCTCCTTAATAGAGAGAGAGACCGAGACGAGACGAGGCGGAGGAGAGGAGGAGATCTGAAGGGGGCAAGGGCGAGGAGATCTCCACGCCCAAGGATGGCGTTTTCAGGGTTGGGTGGGGTGGGGAGGAAGGTGGAGGCGTACTGTGGCCCTAATTGTATAATGGGTCAGCTAAGCTAAAGGCTAGTAGCCCACATTTTGGTGCGTCGGTCGGTTTGACACGATCCAAATCAAGCGCTCGCGCTCCCCGGGGTTGAGTCCAGCGCAAGTTTTCTTTACACTTTTTTGGCCTAGCCACATTCTGATTTTTTTTTGTCAAATATTATCGGTTAGCTCCAATAGTGAAAGTTGTACGGAAAGATAAAAGATTAAGTAAAAACTATTAGCGTAATGTTTAATTGAGTTTTAACTATTAAAAACTTGAGAAATGATTTAATTTAATAGTTTAGAGCAACTTCTACATATAAATTTTTTTCATGAAACATACCATTTGATAGTTTAAAAAACGTGCTAATAAAAATCGAGATAAAATCTGTATTTTAATCTGAAAAAAAGGGGCCATAGTACTTCCCTGCTCTAAAGAAAATCAAAGCCTAGAGCCCTTTTGAATCACATAAATGAAAAAACGGAGAAATAGAAAAAAAGCATGATTATGATGGAAATGCAAGTGCAAAACAAAGGATTACAAAATACATAGAAATAATCAATTGATTGGACAATAGAAAAAACATAAGAATTGGATGAGAGGGATAGATTCAAAAAAAAATTTCAAGATGTTGAAGCTCTTGCTAAATTTTTCTTCAAAATCTCTATAAAATTGTTTATTTCATAGGATTTTCAAAGGATAAAATATAATTCAATCCTTTGTTTTAAGGGCATTCATAGGAATTATTCCTATATAGAATTGACATCCTCTAAAATTCATATGTTTTTTCTTTAAAATCAAAGGAGCCCTTAGTGTTTAGTATATGTGCATGTAACAATGTTGTATAAGCTAGAACAAGGGGGGAGTAAGGGCAGGATTTTGGTGAAATTTTAGCTCCATTCAGAAATGAAGCGGGCTGGATTGTACATTGCTGGCAGAGAAGTATAACTGCATAAGCTCACTGACCATCCCTGGAAGGATGGAAGCACATGCTTGATTTTTTAAGGTAGAAATAAACTGATAGGGCTTTGTTTCGTTGTGTTAAGTTGGGAAAAAATTCCTTCCGCACGAAAAACGGAGCGACTCATTAGCACATGATTAATTAAGTATTTACTAATTTTTTTTGAAAAATGGATTAATATGATTTTCTAAAGCAACTTTCGTATAAAAACTTTTTTAAAAAATATACCGTTTAATAGTTTGAAAAACGTGTGTGCGAAAAAAGAGAGAAATGAGTTGAGAAAGTTGGGTAAAGTACTCATCTTAGGTCATTCAAAGAGACTGAAGCTACAATAATGACTAGTGCAGGAGTGTTATATTCAGTTTTATACAGCTAAGATGGTCACTGCCTATAGGAAAGAAAAAAGTAAAGTGCATTGCCACTTGTTCGTCCGTTCTCAAATTCATTTTCGAACTTGTTAAAATGTATCATTCTGATCCCAAATTACCATAGCATCTTTAGGATCCTATGTAACGCTTACGTGACATGTCACATGAATATTGAAGTGACATCTGCATGAACATTCAGTCCCAAATTCATTCAGTCCCAAATTTTCTTGTTTTTTTCTTCACCTCTATGTTTCCCTCGTTTTATTCTTCTTTTCCCACATGAATAGGAAGGAAGAAGAAAAGAAAAAAGGAAGAAAAGAAAAAGAAAATGAGTCAATGCCCATGTGGCATGTCATGTGAGCGTCACGTAGAATCCCGGAGAGGTCGTGGCAATTTAGGATCGGAATGACACACTTTGACAAATTTAAAAACCTAAAAATATATTTTGAGAGTTTAGGGATCTAGATGACACGAACAAACAAAGTTTAAAGACCGACAGTGCACTTTTCACGAAAGAAAATCACAAACACCATGAGAATTCACAGTACCGCATGTGAAGAATGGCAACGGGCCATGTACTACCAAAGTACCAATACCATCTGCAGCAGTTACCAACGTAGTAGCAGACTGCAAATACTGAAAGAATACCACGACGCGGCTTGCTTTTCACCTGCCCTCGCTAGTGTATTGCCATTTGCAATGTCAATTCAGTGAGCTTCACTTCCCCCCTAGTTTCATAATCCTTTCCTGCAGTTACGCTGTCATCAGGTTTCCTCTACGTACGCAGGCTGACTTCAAGTGCTGGTAGGAACTAACGCTGTCGGTCGAAAATGACACCTCTTAGCTCCCTGCATGTGATGTACGGAGTATGTAGCTCATTTCCCTGACAATTTCTCATGAATAAATGGGAACCGTTGAGGGAACTTTACTGATAAGCTTCAGTCAGAGATGAACCAAGGCAGCCAGCCAGGAGCCCAGGAGGTTCTAAGACACAGCAATAAGCTAATTGATTAACCACATTTTCATCCGTAAAATCTTATCTTTCACCAAGGCAATGGCTTAATGGCTTACTACTTATTTGGAGGGGCCAAGCCTCTTTTCAGATGGTTGCTTAGGAATTCTTAATGTTTACTCCATGAATGATTGTATCCCCGGCGTGATTTTCTGCGTGATAGAAATTATACACATGCTTTGGAATCACTAGCAGCTTTCTACTCATCATGTGTCTAAGTAAATGATCTCTCACTCAGCATACTTAAATTTGCCTGAAAACACAAGTGCGCTGCAGCATTCATCAATTCAAACGGGGCAATGTTTGCTTCCCCTGTACAGTCAATTGGGCAGATGAATTTGGTGAGACCGCGAGAAACGCATATGCTCCATCGATTTGGGGATAACCGCGAGAAGTCGTGTGGAACCAACAGATCGTCACATGATGAGGTCGCGGAATTGCTCAGATAAGAAAGAGAGCGTAGAACACCGCATATATTACTTGTTTCATTTATTTAAGAATAATAATAATTGAATAAAAACAGCTAGAAAATAAATAACTCCACAAATCTTAGGAGTCACATGGAACATAGGCACTTAGTAAGAAAAGGATCAAGATTCCATTCGGATTTACAGGAAATACCTCAGTTATCGCAAGAATGTAATAAAATTGCCACGTACAATTGAAGCCGACCTTAACCTTTCTAAACATGCAGAATAATCTAGGGATCATTAGTCGTGATGACAAGGAATGGGCAGTATTTACATCAGTACAAAGGTAACAAAATCTTGATAATACACTAGAATCAATATGGGGGTGGCGAATGAACTTGAGCAATTATATATTACACACTAACTTTACATGACTGGCTACAGATGATCCAAATTGATACAACACTCCTAAGATACATCACCTGCTGCAGTTTGCAAACAGCGATTGCACCTATGCTATCTTGTCCGAGCAGTGATTTGGCAGCTGGACTCGAGGGCTAACGTTAGCATGTCTGTGGAGAATTGATCATCTGGCTTCAACCATAAAGCCTGACGAAAATGGGGAGAAAATATTAGTCACTAACCCTGCGCTACATGAAAACAACGAACATAACTGAGTACAACGGCATTGGTTCCACTGTTATGGCTCTTCAGTTTTAAACTTCAAAAACTTAATTGCATATATACACGGTGAAGATGTATTATGCACAAGAAAGTCCCTATGCTGAACTAATTGACAGCTCAAAGGTGTTTGATTAGAAAGATGTATTCTAAACATGACAGCTAAGTACAAATGATCATAGAGTCACCTTGTGGTAGTAAGTTATCGCAGCCTCGAATTTATCCTGTATAATGAAAAGATGATATTAGTAAAATTCAGATATACTCAGAAAATAAATGAGGGAATAAATGAGAAAATAAACTGAAACAATGAATCAAGCATATCAGGTCTCATTCTTAAAACCAAATATTGCTTCCATGAATGCAACTTAAGCTTAAAGGTCAATTGTCCTTCATAATTTTCATGTAAATTAGCAAGGAATCTTCGACCAAAAAAATCATGAAAACACTACTAGAACTTAACACCAAAATCACCCTCCCATTACTCTGTTCTTGATTCTTCCAATGGCATCTCATCATGCTTTGTATAGTTGTTTCTCACCTATGCTTGTGGGAACTAACAAATACCAAGTATCCCAATGATTCAATGGCAAGCGCTCAGTTTATATATATTAATTGATGTTGTAATTGAAGTAGCAGGTTACATAAAACTTAGTTTTGAACTTCTGATCATGTATATATCCAATAGATGATTAAATATAAGTCTGTGTAGACGACCATGATCTAACACACATCATCTTCCAGGTTCTTTTGTCAGAATTTGCAACACTTCTGCCCTATGCACATGATACATCACCTTTATAGCATGCCAGTGCATCTAAACAGAAATAGTACCATTCAAAGCAGTGGATAAGAAAGGAACAGAAGAGTACCATAAGGTGGTAAGTATAAGCAAGACCAGCAAACGCGCTCAAACTTTTGGTTTGAAAGGTGAGTGCCTTTTCATAATATGATATTGCCTTTTGATATTTCCTGTTGGAACAAAAAAAGAGGTTAACTCAAGAATGATATTTTAACAATTGATGATGACAACCAAAACGAAAGAGAACCAGTGTCATTCTGTTATTATTATTCCATCAGTCAAAACTAACAGCAAAAGCTTCTGTTCATTGCAAAGAAATGCTATTCAGGTCAGGATATGCTAGGGCACAAAATCTAAGGCATATTTTCTTATTAAAGTTTCATGCAATTTAGGCTTGACTGGCTCTGGATACAAAGAAATCCACAAGTTTGAATTTACCATTACACACGCTGGCCCAAATAATAATATTGGCATATTGCTGATTTATTTTCTTGTAATCTGTAATAGAAGATCTTCACACAAAGCTACCACAGCTGTACAATTGCGATGACTGAACCAAATCAACGCTTTCTTTCCCATTCTCTCATGTATAACAAAAATCATAAATAGAGCATATAAATGGGATTGGGACTTGGCAAATCACATAGAAAAGCTATATGCCAACAGACTTATGAAATTAAAAGTAACAATGTGATGTAATGGTTCTCTTACTTGAGTTTCCGCAGAGCATGCCCAAGATTCACCAAAGTTGGTTCCCACATTTCATTCAAGGAGGATGAAGCATGCTCCAGTGTTAGCTCAAACCACTGAACTGCTTTTTGATACCTAAACATTAAAAAAAAACAGAATATCAAATTCTCAATTCCTTCAATAGCAGTACAAACAGATCTTTTTACTGAAACCATGCAATTCACCACTAAAACCGGATGGGTCAACATTTTTTTCAGCAGAGAACCAAATCTAATGGGATGAAATTTTATAAGGAAGTTGAAGAGAATTTGAATAGCAAATAAAAACTACCCCGTTCTTTTCTGATTAAGATACAGATTTTACCTCGGTTTTCGTTAGCACGTTTTTCAAATTGCTAAAAATGGTACATTTTGTGCAAAAAACTTTCTATATAGAAGTTGCTTTAAAATATCAGATAAATCCATTTTCCAAGTTTGCGATAATTAAAACTCAATTAATCATGCACTAATAGCTTCTTGTTTTCCGTACCCTAACTTCATCTTCATCTTCAGTAGAAATGAACACCACCTAAACTTGTATATGGATCATGGGCGTTAATCATGCATTCTCAAACTCTAATGATCATACTATAAATGCATAAAACACGTTTGTTATCGTGATCGCGTTAATGCAGGGCCCAGCTGGTGCAGCATTAGTTGGAAACTAAGGATAAGAGTAATTAGTAGCCCTGTTAGTTGGGCATACTTCACTGAATATTATGTGAAGCTCTTGTCAATACCAAGGGAGCAGCAAAGCATCCATTATGAATCAATCAAGAAAGATGAAACATTTTTTCTCCCCAAAGTTCAACGTCATAGTCTATCCTTTCTTCTTTATCCTGAAGTCATTCCCCTTTTTTTATTCTTTTTTATCCCAAAGTTCCTCCAGTGTAGCCTTTCTCTGTATGTTTACCTTAACATGAACTAGGGTTCACATCATCCCACTTCAAAAATGCTTTCCATCCAATACCATGCATATTACATCCATATTCTATTCAAAATTTCAAAACCACCAAATCAGCCCTTGTATATCATGGACATCTTCCAAAACATCCATATTAGCATAACATTTTTCCTATAGTAATATCAGATGTAGAACTTATAGGAATGCTTTCCCTTTCATGGGACCTATAGGAATATCAGATATAGAACTTATAGGAATGCTTTCCCTTTCATGGGGGCAAAGCATCCACAAGGGAAAGTGGAGCATCACTGGTTCCAATAATAATAGGATAAGCTTATGCCAAAAAAAAAAAAGGATAAGCAGACAACAGAAACCTTTAGAACAGAGAAATTATCTTACTCTTTCATATTATAAGCTACAACCCCCAACTCGTTATATATAAGCGGATCAGATGGGCAGATGGATTTTGCTTGCGTGAAGAACTGCATCACAGCAGAAAGAAAAGGGGGTTTAAAAACTGATGACAAAATTTTTATGTCTTGCCAAATAATACTTTGCAATTAACATAATCTCAATGATAGGTTCTGATTGTGAACTACAACAAACAGTATTCACTAAGTAAAAGGAAGTTGTGCATGATAATATCTCATTTTCTATAACCCATCCAAGATTGCAAATACAGGATGTATTTTCAGCATTTGACCAACAACTATTACCACATTAAACTTCCTTTTTGCCAAAAATGAAATATGGAATGAGAAAATGTAGGAAAAAGGTCAGCTCTAAGTATAGTTTCTCTATCAGAGCGGAATCCTCATATGAAAATTAGTCTTAGTACGATTTCTCAAGTTATTACCTGCTCTGCAAGTTTGAAATTGTGCATTCGCAAATATTGCATGCCCATGTATAAAGTTGGCAGATGACATCTGAAACAGAAAACAATTTCAATAAATAGTGAGACGAAGGACAGAGAACAACAGAGGTGAAGTAACTGAAGTGCAACAAGAATTTACACTCCAAAAACAACGAGAGGAACTCAATCCACAATGCTCATAATCAGTAATGTGTAGTAGATACAAAAGATTGTTAGTGTCCCAAAAAACATGAATAGAAGTTTCCAGAATAGAAGGCCAAAACTGAAAGTAGAAAGGATCACAATGCTTATAATCAGTAATGCATAGCAGATACAAAAGCTTGTCACACCCAAAAAAAATACGAATAGCAATTTCCAGAATAAAAGGCCAAAAAAATGAAAGATAGTAGAAAGGAAAATTAACGCAAATAATTGCTCGTTAGATAAACAAGTACAAGTATGCTCTGGTGTTAATCCTGAGTTGACTTAAGTGTTAAAAGAACCAAATTAATTTAATTAATATTTTGCTACACTGTACACAGCATAATAACAGAACAAATAAACAAGCTTTTTTACATAAACAATTACTTTGAAATTTTGAGGGGAAAAGGGATTACTGACCCAGGAAATAGCCGAGCTGCTGTCCGAAATGCAGCCATTGCCTGATCACCCTCCTCCTGGGCAGCATAAGCAATACCAGTACCAATCCAAGCAGGAGGAAATGTCCCATCTAACCCTGTAGCTTTGCTGAGAGGAAACGTATTAGTGCAAAACACATTACAGCTACTTAAAATTGAACAAGATATGAGGTATAAGAAATTGTAAGAGGGTTAAACCTGTTCATGATTAAATATTCAATAAACAATGAGCATTGAACAAATAAGAAACAAAATAACTTACAACCTTTGGACTGGTATAACTGAGATACATGTCTTAAGAAACTATTGTTTATTTGAACTTGACTGTGGAGAATTAGTGGACATATATGTTTCTCCTTACAAACCGTCTGACAGACTGATACTATATGAGTAGAATCCTACTCATTGTCTTTTTACCACATTGTTCTATCAATCCAGATGACTAAAAAAATTAAACAAAGAAAGATATTGTTTGTTATAGGAAATCAATCGGTCAGTTGGATATGCTTAGATTTCAGGATGCAATGGCACCTATGTTTTCAAGAGAAATGTTAGGTTCCACCGATGTGGGACTGGCAAACACTGCCCTCTCCATTAGATGGTGACACTATTTTAGTGTTGTCTTATGCAAGAACATGGTTGTGCTTTGCAGTGCAGAGGATATTGACTAATCACATCCTATTTTATTTTAAATCCCAACATTAAAGGCATAGCAGGATTATCTTATAAGCTATCCTGCATCCTTCTCAAAAACCAGGTGCAGTGCATGTATTTTGTTTCAACACAATCAAGTGAAGCATGACAGAATGACAAATAACAATATAATTTATTCTCATAAAAGAAAGAAGAAGATGCCTGTAAAAAGAACTGTATGGGTAAAGAGCAAAAATGCAATAATAAAGTTTCAAATAACAATAGTACGGTAGTGATTAAGAGAAGAATGTGCTTACCCAAAGTATCTGCGTGCTTGATCATACTTTTTAATACAGTAGTAATAACACCCAACAGCAAACCAGGAAAGAGCTCTACAGATGGAATGACAACAGACATTAAAATAATATACTTTTATTGCTGATGTCTGACTACAAATAATCAAGTGCATTTTTAGTATTATACTATTATATCCTTCCATCTGTTGGAGTCCATATAACCAACATGAGGGGGGTCAATCTCTTGTTGTTCATCACACAAATCAAGGTTCGTTAACATATTTTACCCCAAATCCCAATGCTGTTCATGGCTAGATGTAAAGTTGCATTAAAAATGAAAGTTTGCAGAAAGATGAATAATATGTACAACTAACACAGTTATTATATATCAAATTGTTACATGAAAAAATGAAAGGAAAAAACCCATCTAGCAGTATAACAAATATTATGTGGGTCCGAATGTGGGCAGGCCAGTGGAAATACTCACTTCTGAGGATAGTCCTTCACTAGATTGCAGGCCAAAATATAAAGGTCATTTGAATGGCCAAGCTCCATTGCAGCTGCCAAATGAACTAACGTGCATTTCAAATGAAAAGGGTCCCTTTCAAGTAACCTGAGGAGATATTGCATCACAAGGTTGATAAACCAATATTGATCAGGGAAACAGATGTAAACCGACAATGAATCATTTAACAACTTACGCAGATGTGAGTTCAAAACATTTTTGGTACTCTCCACTCTGATGATAGTATTCAGCTTTGCAAGCCAAAACGTCAATATTATTTTTCAGTGTCTGTCCTGAACTCAAAGATGAAATACTACACGATTCTCGTTCAAATTCCTTGAATTTTGCTTCCACTATATATTCTTTTTCATGCTAAAGCCATAAAACAAAACAAATCATGATCAAAAGTAATACAAGTGAATGCAGATACACATATTGTTTATTTAATTGCAAAGCGATGTAGTTAATAAGTCATGTACCTTCCTTATCAAACATGAGTAGAATGCTGAGAGCCACCCATCTTCTTTTCCAAATTTTAGAGAGGACAACAGCTCAGATTCTGATATATCATTGCACAACAATAAGTACCGAAAACAAAGAGAGGATCGAAGGTCCAACATTAAGCATATCTTCTTAAAACTAGTCAAGTAATAACAATAAATATTATACTATTTAACAGAAATATCCTAAGAGGATGGACATGACAGATGCGAAGATTGATTTTGTCAAACTACCTTCCTCACATGCCAACATGTAGTTATCAACAAGGCATTCAAGGGCCTGACATGTATAGACATAAGAAGTTAGGAATGAACTAAATGGGGTTACCACAGCAGACCAATTTCATGTTAGCATCTGGATGCCAAATTCCATATTTAGTACCAAACATACAAAATAAGGGTGGTTCATGTAGTTGAAAAAGTATTGTACTAAAGAGTCACATGATTCTTCTCACCTCATAACACAAAGGATCAGCCTTCACTGCAGCTTTGTACCTGAGATAACAGCAGAATAAAGCCATAAAACCATCTTAACCAAGCTATTTGGCCAGAAGAACCCAAAAAAAAACATTGATTAGACAATCCTTCTTAAATCTCAATTTCAAGCAAAGAAAATTTAGTAGTGATAAGTAGCAGTACTTCCAGGTAGCGACAGTTATTTCAACTACTAGTAACATATCCTTGTGTTACAAGGAAAATTCAGTTTCTTTATATCTTCTAAAGCATATTGAATAACTCAACATTCTGAGTAAAGATATTGAGTAAAAGGTGTAAGAGAAGGACTTTAAAATAACAGCATCGTCATTCACCAGAACCACTGAATACACTAAATGTGGCAATAATTTTTTCAGACATACACATTTAAACTAAAGGAAAAAATTAAATGCAATGCTGCTTTACCATTGTCGAGCAAGGTCACAGTTGTCCAGTGCTTCGTATGCCTTGCCACGTAAAAAACATATTGCCGCTTTGATCTGGCAAGCAAAAATTATTATCAATCAACATACAGAGAGAGATATTGGGGGAGGGGGCATGGGGAAAAGAAAGAAGAGTCAACACACATTGATCTCATGATCTTCAGCATCCTTATCAAAGTAAATGTCACTGCCATCATCCTGATCAACGACGTTTCCATGCTCATCTATTTTTGCATCTCCAAGTATGATCAAACACTGGTGCCATTCTTTCAACTCCTCCTAACCAACCAAAACACAAGGATGAAACAGTAGCTAAGATAAAAGGAAAGACGATAGATAAAATAAAGGACTACACAGGACAGTACACCAGAGCACAAATCAGAAAAATCTATACTAAATCGTAATATTTTCTTCTATGCTTCAATTTTCTATAGTAAAATATTAGAAGTACATTAAAAGAACATCACTAATCCTATGCACTTCTTTTGATCCTTCCTATAAAAGAAACCAGATTTTTGTTTCGAGTGGCATGGATATTGATTGAATAAGCAGTCAAAATCATATGTGCAGTTTATATATCTGACACATATACAACTTAAACAAAATTTTCATTATCTAAAAGTCCGAAGCAGGAAGCACATACTCTAATCAACCAAACTCTCAGATCACGCTTAATCAACCAAACTCCCAGATCAGACCAGCTATTAAGAACCAAGCTAAGCACCCGTTCATTGATGGAATGCCCAAGTAAAAAACCTCTGGTCGAGAAAATGCAGGTGTATCATGTTAATCATTTTGAAGCATCAGCAGAGCTTTTGACTTGAAGCCAAAAAAATGAAATCCCCCAGCGCAAACCATTGTGCGCACCTTGTGTGAAGTAAACTACCCAATCTCAACTCATACAGCTCAAGCTGAAAGCTGATCAAGCAAAATTTTATCGAGTGCTTGCAAACACACAGAATCAAATCGACAAAAACACTGCCAAACAATACCCGGAGTGAAATAACATTGAGGCCACCATACAACCACAAGCAGTTCATAAGGAAGCTCAAGCGCAGGCACGCACTGGAAATTTTCCAGGGGCACTGAAACTGGACCTTCTATCTACACACACAGTATGCACGCAACACGTTCGACGAAATGTCAGAAGGATGTGGGTGGAAAAGCTCACGAGGCACTTGGCGGCGAGGAAGCGGAAGCGGAGGTCGCGGAGGAGCTTGGAGGAGTTGAGGATGTGGAGCGCGCGGCGGAAGTGGCGGCCCAGGAAGAGCGCCTGCGCGAGCATGTAGACGTCGGCTGGGTCCCCCGTGGCCGCGGCCACCTTGTCGGCGAGGAAGATGGCGGACGCGTACAGGTGCTTCCCGACGCTGTCCCTCACCACCCCGCGCAGCCGCTCCACCGCCTCCTCCCTCATCTCCTCCGGCACCTCCCCCTCCGCCTCCGCCTCCGCCTCCGCCTCTCTCCTCCGCTTGGGATTTTTTTGCGCTGCGGCGGTGGTGGTGGGCGGCGGTGCTGGAGGGAAACCGAATTTTGTATCCCACATTCGCCACTAGGGTTCGCGGAGAGTTGTGGTTTTTGGAATTTCGCACGGGGAAAAAAATGGGAGTCCCGACGCGCCGCGGATCGCTGCAACAACAGCAAGTGATCGATGGAACGTGGCCAGCAGTATGGCTTATGGGCCATGGGCCCATGGCCCACGACATATGCAAACGATCCCGAAAGCCTATATAGGAGAGGACACACGGGCCAGGCCATCATCTGGCCGGATTCCGAATCTTGCCTCTGTGAAATTGCGACGGAAACCTACGGAAATGTTGATTATGCCAGCTTACCATGATGTTCTTCACCTTAGTCGTCCCTGTTTGAATTTTTTTCTATTATTATTACTACGGGAATTGATAATTTGAAATGACTCCTTTGGAATTCCTGCAAATTTTTATGTTTATCTTACAATTGTTGCACTATTTTTTTTATCATGTGAAGATAAATTAATGTGCACGAACGTCGTCCGTCAGAGCCAAGCGCGATCACTACACGCCACCAGTGATGACCCTCGTAGCCGAAGTAGCGGTCATCACTTGTGAGCCGCACCGTTGGTAATCGGTGACGCGGGGCGGTGGCATGTCGTGGGGAGCCGTCGCTGTCACCGCTGGCGAGACATCGCCCGGGTGTGTTGCCACGGCTTCTTCCTCGTCGGCTGCGAGGTCACCGCCACCGCAAGAGAGGAGGCACCTGGCGGTCTCGGAGCACCCCAGCGTGGACACAATGGTGTAGCTCCCGTTCTCGTACAACTTCATGACGTAGCACTCCTCGTCCTCGAGAGTCTTGCGCGGGACGCTGCCCACTCGTCGCGCAGGCGCCGCCGATGAGACCACAGGAACAGCGATGACGTTGGCGGCAGCGGTGGTGGAGGGCACGTCATCGTAGCAAACGAGGTGACAGTAGTCCCAGTAGATGGGGCACCGCCTGATCATCATCGGGTTGCGCCCGGTGCAGAGGTAGCAGATGTACATTTTCGTGTCTTCGCCGCCAGTTGTTGTCGTGGCAGTGGCATTGCCGGTTACCGTGTTGCCGTCACCCCTCACGGTGGACACGGCGGCAGCGGTGGTGGCAGCAAGGAGGAGGAGGACATGGTAGGGGGCATGGTGAATGAAAGCTGCTGAGAGAGGCATCCCGCAAAGATGTTGAGAAATTGAGGAGAGATGATGTGTGCAGCTGTCTCATTTATAAGTTTTTCTTTTGACGGGGATATTTATAAGTCATTTTGGCTGCAACTGCATTTTGACGTCAGGAGTAGTATGAAATTATAATTAGGTCGGGAGACCAAGAAAATCTCAGTCAATGAATGGATACTACAATTCGACTATACGAGAAATAAATGCTTTCCTCTTTCTGCGTAAGAGTGCTATCTGAATTCTGAAGGCTGGCAGCAAATTTCAATTGGGCAATCTGCTAATTATCTCTTCCCATGTAGAGGTTACACATTTCTCTTCATCAAGAGAAACCAGAAGAATCGTTGCGTACATTGTTCCTCGATAGATTCTCTTTTATACTCATGTTAGACTTTTCGCTTAACGTTATTTAAAATTTTTAATGTAAAAGTATATATTAAGATTATAATTTTTTAATAATAAATAAATCTCAAAAAAATAAATAATATTTTAATTTTTAAAAATAAGACGAATGATCAACGTCAAGTTAAAAGTTAACGACGCCGTACATTAAAACAGAGATAATACTTCTTATTCATATCAAATGTCTAAGGTATATATTTGTTATTTTGTTACAACTTATAAAAGTTGAATTTTAGTTTACATGTTTGTGAAGTGATATATTTTAATTTTTTAAAATTTTTTGATGATTATTTAAGTGACATGAACGAAATGAGGGATATCCCCTCGAAATATGAAATCACTTTTCCATTAATTAGGCTGAGTTCGTTGGTTAAGTTTTTCAACCCATCTCCCTTATTTTTCGTACGCACGTTTTTCAAATTGTTAAATAGTATTTTTTTACAAAAAAAATCTATATGAAAGTTGTTTTAAAAAATTATATTAATCTGTTTTTTAGAAAAAACAGCTAACACTTAGATAATTATGCGTTAGTAAGATGCTTCATTTTACGTGTTCAGAGGATTAGTTTTCAACACACAATACCAAACACAGTCTTACGGGCCATCATTTGGCTTATTCTGGGAATAAGTCAAATGACATATTTGCAAATGAAAAATAATTGATGAATAAAACTTTTATATACATGTTTTTAGTATCTAAAAGCAAAGGCTGAAAAATAAACTATGATTAAAAAAACCTTAAAATCAACTCCAAATTTAATATTAAAAATTCAAATTTTAATTTATAAATATAAGCATAAACAACAAAATGAGGCTATTAGCAAGCCCAGAAAGCAACGGATTCTGTTTGAAAATGGTGAACAACAAGCAAAGTGTGTTGTGCTGCCGCAGCCATTTACCCAAAAAAAAAAACCACCGGAACGGCAGGTTGGGTTTTAAGCCATAGAACGTGGAGACTTCTCGTGTTGCTGCCGCAAGCCGCAAGATCTCATATTCCGATCAGTAAGAAACGGCTGTGAATTTGTCCCAATAAGGCACGCTCGTAATTTGGTTAACAGAGACAGATAGTAGTTTGCACATATGAGCTGGTTCATTCTTTCACAGTATGGTATCAAAGCCGACTCTCACGGTTTCATGGGCGCGTGTGTCGCAGTTACGCTGCATGATGTGCATGGCTGGTGTGGACCCAGTGTGGTCACACAGCATGGCACATGCGCTAGCACTGGACACACGAACGTGGCCAAGAGAGGGAGTTCTTGGCTTGAGGTTGATCGACGAGGACGTCGATCTTTTAAGAGACGGTTTTCACGGGCGCGTGTGTCGCAGTTGCGCAGGCATGGTGCGCATGGCTGGTGTGGACCCGGTGTGGTCACACAGCATGGCACATGCGTTGGCACTGGACACACGGACGTGACCAAGAGAGGGAGTTCCTGGCTTGGGGTTGATCGACGAGGACGTTAATCTCTTAAAGGGGTGAGGATGTAACACTCTGGCCCAAGGCATAATAGGATTGATAGGATACTTATGCTAACAGGTTGTAACTTTTTTTCGAAAGCCCATCTCCATGTCCACGATAGGATGCTCCGAGACCGCCACATGCCTCCTTTCCTGCGACTACGGCGACCTCGCAGATGACGACGACGAAGCCCCGGTGGCACACCCAAGCAACATCTCGTCGGCGGTGACAGCGACAGCTTCCCACGGCATGCCATGAGTGAGCACAAAGTGCGCAGAAAAGACTGGTGTTGATTTGTGAGAGCAGTCTATGTCTTATTTAAGCTGCTAGATGTAGTTGGGCCCGGCCTCGTGGAGGCGAGACGTTACAAGTGGTCATCGCCTATGAGCCACACCACTGGAAATCGACGACATGGGGCGACGGCACGCCGTGGGAAGCGTCGCTGTCACCGCCGACGAGATGTTGCTCGGGTGTGCCGCCGGGGCTTCGTCGTCGTCATCTGCGAGGTCGCCGCAGCCGCAGGAGAGAAGGCACGTGGCGGTCTCAGAGCATCCCATTGTGGACATGATGATGTAGCTCCCGTTCTCATATAGCTTCATGATGTAGCACTCCTCGTCCTCGAGGGTGGCATGCCGTGGGAAGCTGTTGCTGTCACCGCTGACGAGATGTTGCTCGGGTGTGCCGCCGGGGCTTCTTCGTCGTCATCTGCGAGGTCGCCGCAACCGCAGGAGAGGAGGCACGTGGCGGTCTCGGAGCATCCCATCGTGGACATGATGATGTAGCTCCCGTTCTCGTACAGCTTCATGATGTAGCACTCCTCCTCCTCGAGGGTCTCACGCAGACGCCACCTACCCATCGCGCAGGCGCCGCCCGCGAGACAACAGGAATGGCGGCAGTGGAGGGCGCATCGTCTAAGCAGAAGAGGTGGCAGTAGTCCCAGTAGATGGGGCAGCGCTTGATCAGCAATGGGTTGCGCTCGATGAAGAGGTACCAGATGTACATCTTCGTGTTGTCGCTGCCAGTCTTTGCCATGGCAATGACATTGTCGGGCACCATGTTGCCGTCGCTGCCCGTGGTGGACACGGCGGCAACAGCGGTGGCGGTGAGGAGGAGGACATGATAGGAGGCACGGTGGATGGAAGCAGATTTTTTTTAGAAATAATATTATTTTAATAAAAAATTGTAAAAATAGAAGCTGATCAGATAAAATCGCAAGTTTAATATCCTCTCAAACAATCACAGTTCGACAGGGTTGTTGGGCCACTTAAAAAATAAAAAGTATATGAACAGTGTCATGACAGAGGCCTATCGAACTCCCAATGTTCGACAGGTCTCACATGAACAGTACCAAACAATGTCGCACAGTGATTTTTATTTTTTTAAAAAAATTTTATCCCCTGTCGAACAACCATAGTTCGACAGGTACCCTGTCGAACTGCGGTTGTTCGATATGTCTCCTGTCGAACTTTGGTTGTTCGATGGGTACTAAACTTATAATTTCAGTCAATCAACCTCTATTTTTACAATTATCTATTAAAAAAATTATTTCTAAAAAAAATTCGGATGGAAGCTGCCAAGAGAGGCATCTCGCAAAGATATTAAGAAATTGATGAGATATGATGTGTGCATTCTGTCTCATTTATAAGTGCTTTTTTCTCATGGGTATTTATAGCCTTATAGGTCATTTTGGCTGCTGCTGCATTTTGACGTCAGGAGTAGTACGAAATTATGATTATGTTGGGAGACCAAGAAAATCTCGGTCAATGAATTGATACTACAATTTGACTATACGAGAAATAAATGCTTCCCTGTTTCTGCCTAAGAGTGCTATCTGAATTGTGAAGGCTTGTACCAAACTTCAATGGGACAATCTGCTAATTATCTCTTCCCATGTAGAGATTACATGTTTCTCTTCATCAAGAGAAACTAGAAGAATCGTTGCGTACATTGTTCCTGGATGGATTCCCTTGGTATAGTCCGTTACTTTTAGCATAACGTTATTTAAAATTTTTAATATAAACTAGCCTAGAATCCGTGGGTTAAAAAATAAACAAATTGAATTTCTAACTTATTAATTCAATTAATAAATATTTATTTAGTTTAATTAATGCTATGATTTTTATTATTGAACAAGTAAGTGGTTTTGAATTTTGGAAGCTGTTGGCGCAGAATTTCGACCCGCCAGATGTCAAAACGGGTTCCACGTTTTCACGGCGACCTGGGAGATTTGCTTAACTCTAGTACAGGTCCAATGGCTTGCCTAGGTGTTTTAGGGCGTGCCAGTTGATTATGCAATCAACAAGAATAGACAAGTAAACCAAGTTAGTAAACGATGGCCGATCGGCCAATAGACCGATGTCACATCGTGAAGGCCTAGCCGATAGGGCAACGATGTATCGACCTACTTGAGATTATATTGGAAACAAGATAAACATACGGATCTAGTCTCATCGGCCTTTATCAACATGCTTATGTTGATTTAATGGCATCGGCCGATGAGGGATTTAATAAGGTAAATACACTAGCCAGTGCTCTAGTGCAAACTTGTACAGACCAATCGGCCAATATAAATATACTAATCACAGAAAAATCCTGAGAATAATCTGTGACAAACATATTTATATCTTGTCGATCAACCCATACAAGTAGCAAATATATATGAAAACATAAAGCAATCACATGTATTAGATAAGACTGGCTAAAACCCCAGTACTATCCTTAATTACAATCGAAAACAGGTTTTGAGTTAGATCTCAAAACAGGACTAAGGTCAATAGCAACTCAAAGTGTGAATTGAGAACTAACACAAAGAAAATCAGGTTGTTGATCGCTTTTGGGGATGGTAAATGTTTTGAAGGATCTAGATAAGCAAACTAATTCGATCACCATCGACAATAAACCCTAAAACGAGTTAATCACTGGTGAGATAGAATTAGAAAACTATATCAAGATCATCCAAAACGTGATAAATGACGATCACATCATCAAGGCTTAGCGTGTCTAAAACGACACGCTAGCCCCGACAATGTAGATCGTCGGGTACGAGTTCTTATCTCTGTTCTGGAGAAGCAAGAACTCGACGGAAGTTAACCTCTTGCGAGGGTGACGATGCGCCGAAAGTAGATTAAACTGTTGGTTGTTGAATTTTATTGAGAGAGAGTTTCTATGTACAGACTACCGAGATATTTATACCCGTGATTTATAACATTGTCCAGATAGGACACGATTTTATCTCTAACTAACAAACAAGTCCTTATGACGGACTCTTGCCATAGATTAGACCGAATCTACTCTAACCTCCTAATTAAGAGATATGATTGCCTAAAACCGGGCCTTATCCCTATTTGACAATCTCCTTTGAAGCTTAACTTAAGCCCAAACCGAGCCCACGTTGCCTCCATCAGCTTCTTGCCTCCATCGGCCGATGGCTGCATTGAACCCGCATCGGCCGATACGGTCCTTCTGCTGATGCTCACCTGGTCCGATGCACCGCTGAGTCCGATATGGAACTCGGTCCGACTCCGGCTTGATCTGATAACGTAACCTATTCGACTCACATTGCTCTTCCTTCTCTGCATCGGTTTTCTCTTTCCTCTCCGAGTAAATTACGAAAATCTGCTGTGAAGAGAAACCAACAGTGAAATGGAAAGAACTTGTTAAAAGATGATAAAATAATACAGATTGTGAAGCCAAGACGTTTGGACATCCACCACTAATAACATTTTAAATAGTATAAATATGTAAAAATATATGTTAAGATCATAGTCTTTTTAATGATAAAATAAGTTTCAACAAAATAAATAATAATCTATATTTTTTAAAATAAGACTAATGGTCAAACATCATGTCAAAAAGTTAACAGCGTCATACATTAAAACAGAAATACAGAAATAGTACTTTCTTTTTCAGATCAAATGTCTAGGTATATATTTCCTATGTGTAAGAAATTTCTCACCGGCTCAGACGCATGAACACCCAGTAATTGCACGTAGACTACGCATATGCTATATATGAACAGCAAAAAATTGAAGTGAAATAGTGTTTTTACTAATTCAGAAATGCTCTCCGGGGTGGTGGATGCCACTATTGCCAGCGGTGTTCACAGTTAATTAGCAAGCCCAGGAAGCAATGGATTCTGTTTGAAACTGGTGAGCAACAAGCAAAGTGTGTTGTGCTGCCGCAGCCATTTACCCAAAAAAACAAACCACCGGAACGGCAGGTTGGGACGTTTTTAGCCATAGAACGTGGAGACTTCTCGTGTTGCTGCCGCAAGCCGCAAGATCCGATAGTCCGATCAGTAAGAAACGGCTGTGAATTTGTCCCAATAAGGCACACTCGTAATTTGGTTAACAGAGACAGATCGTAGTTTGCACATATGAGCTGATCGAGTCTTTCACATTAATTACTACATTATAAGCATAGATTCCTTAAAAAAATGTGAATCTTATCCTAGAGTGTAACTCGTATTTTTTATTTGTTTTGCTTGCTTGAATTTGTTTTGGTTTTCTCTCTACCATACTGCCTATATGTATGCACAGATTGACACGAGGTTGCCCTAATGCTATGTCCATTGTCCAACGTTACATTCGTCGGATCGAATCATCAACTGCACGTACGCGTCGTCATGGGCTCGCGCGCGGACGGCGGCGCCCGGGCGCGGCTAACGCTGGTCGCCGCACCGCTCGAACTCGGCCAGGCCGGGCGGCAGCGGGCTGCCGATGGCGGCCGGGGTGATCTCGCCGGCGGCGCCCGACGACGACGGCAGCGCGTCGGCGTAGCTGCACACGAGGTAGCATCCCGCGGATGCCTGGCAGCTGACCACGTCGACGACGACCCAGCTGCCGTCCGGGTACAGCTTCATGACGTAGCAGTCGTCGTGGCCCCGGCCGTTGTCGCCGCCATCGTCGTCGTCGCCGGCGGCGGGAAAATCCAGCGACGAGGAGGAGGAGGAGGAGCGCGACGGCGACGACGGCGACGAGAGGCAGGCGATGTGGCACTCGTCCTTGTCGAGGGGGCACCACCTGATCATCAGCGGGTTGCGCCCGCGGCAGAGGTAGCAGATGTACTGCTGCTGCTCCTCCTCCGTCGTCGCCGTCGAGAGCGGCGAGGAGCGGCCGTGGCCGCCGCGGCGCGCCGTCACGGTTGCGTTGGCTGCCGGCGCCGTGGCATTGGTGCCACGAGCCACGAGGGCGGACGCGGCTGGCCTGGCGGCCGCCGTGCTTGCCAAGAGGACGGTGGCGACGGCGACGGCGACGGCGAAGGAGTAGATGTAGAAGATGGAAGCCGAGAAAGCCATTGGCAAATAATGAAGGCGTGTGTGCGGTGACACAGATAGGCAGATAGCCCATGGCTTATATAGGATGGTATTTAGGTGGAGGGATTAGTACTAGCCTACTAGGAGTACTAATTAGCGAGAAGATTGGTTGTTCTTGAGCTTTACGGCAGAGTGCAGAGGAGTATATGCAAAGTAGTTATCACGGGTTTTACAATTTAATCCTTTACTCCCAATAAAATTTCATGGATATCTATATTAAAAAGTACAATAAACTCTATCCAAATACACTAAAAAAACAAAAGCACATAAAATTCCTATGAATAAAAAAACATCAAAACTTTAAATTGGCGGATCCAAATTTCAAACAATTTTTGCACCGTTGGATACTTGGATGGTACTAGTTAACTCACGCAAATACCTACTTTTCCTATAACCAATTCCTGTTCCGGGTAGGTGGTGCATACCCTTGGTTCAATATTCATTCATATGACTTTTATTACTTTTTTCAATTATATGGTAGAGATACACGTATACACATACTCACAACCTCACGTACCCACAAGTACATCCGTAATGCACGGTCAAAAAGAGTGAGAGCAGCGGCATATCTCTAGTCTAAATAAATTTCTATTGAAAGTTTACTTGTAATATTGAGCACACCAAATTTTAATCATAGTGGATAAAATTGTGCATTCATGACTCCATCATCATACTATCGGTGCTTCCCCACATGCATATGAAATTCCCAAATGGATTTATCACGTAATTTGGTAAATATTCCCTATAGCCAAAATCATTTATATCTATTAAAGTTAATTCAAAAAGGAATTTTCAACATCTATGTATTATATATTCTTAAATCTATTAAAGTCAATTAAAAAAAGGAAGTTTCATGAATTTATAAGAGAAAAGGGAAAAAACATGCCGTCTTTGCATAGTTGGCTGATACTAATTAACCCACGCAAGGTTTGCCTTTCCTTGGCTAATATATGTAGCGGTTATGTTTTGATACTTAACAAATGATCATAACAGAGGGAACATCTCCAGTCACTCCGGCACAGCACCTCCGATTCCGGTCCGAGCTCACCTCGGTTTGCAGATTACAGTTACAAACCTTATAGGAATCGGATACGGATTCATGGCCCCAGCAACCGTTTGCTCGGTCTATATATGTTTTGGCATCATGTAACTTGGCATGCAAACTCAAGGAAGACGCGACACGACCGATCAAGGAGATTGCCGAGATGGGCAAAAGACAGTCGCGATCCGATGCTGACCACCACAGCTGTGCGTGCGCCGGCGGAGAGGCCAAGCGGCCGCGGCCGGAGCAGAAGCATCTCTACCTGGCGCTGGACGACTGGGAGAAAGGATACAATCTCTACAAGGTTGATGTCCACGCGTTCGGCTCCGCGGACACGCAGACCGAGTCGCGACTGGCCGAGTCTCCCGTGCTCCAACTCGAGGCCGCCAAGGGCGCCCGCGACGTGCTGTTCGCCGCCGTCGGCACCGACATCCGCGCCCTGTGGCAGCCACGGTACGAAACGACCCGCACCGCCGTCTACGACACGGTCACGGGGCGGCTGGACGCCGCCGGCCCTCGCCACCCGAGGGCGCTGCAGCCCATGCGTTTCGTCGCGTCCGCCGGCACCCGGGGGCTGTACGCGCTGCACGGAGGCGGCATGCACTTCCTGGAGCGCCGCGGCGGCGAGGCGACGACCGAGCCGCGGTGGACGTGGACCACGGCCTGCTCGTCTCTGCGTCTACCATTCGACGGCATGCGGCCCGGCTCACCGCGCCGCACCATCAAAATAACCTCGTACGCCATGCATCCCGACGGGCGCACCGTCTTCGTGTCCGCCAGTGGCAAGCGCGACGGCACGTTCTCCTTCTCCCTCGACGACGACAACGGCGGCGAGTGGACGCGCCGCGGCAGCTGGCTGCTGCCGTTCCACGGCCAGGGCCACTACGACGCCAAGCTGCGTGCATGGGTCGGCCTCCACTCGGCAGGGCACGTGTGCGCCTGCGACGTCCCGTCTACCACCACCACCACCACCGGTGTGGCGGCGGAGACGTCGCAGCCGCCGGCGTGGCAGCTGGTGAACGCGGAGCACCTCTTCCAGGAGGATCATCCAGAGCTCTTCGGCACGTCGCTGGTGTCCACGGGCGACGCCGGGTTCTGCATCGTGGAGCTCCTGACGCCGAAAGGGATGCATCCGGTGCGGGATCACGACGAGATCGACGAGTACGTGCTCCGTGTCACCAGGTTTCGTCTCAAGCACGACCGACACGGACAACTCCGTGCTTCGTCGACGTGTCGCGGCGCTTCCTACAGGGTGCGCAAGCATGACCCTGTCTTTGCGCCGCAAGCGTTCTGGATGTAATCGTGTTACTAGTTACTAGCACTACTTGTAAATTTGTACGAAGTCCAAACTTTCTCAATCACACACAAAAAGAAAGAAAGAAAATGTACCGTTCGTGAAAATCCCTTGAAGGGCGCCACATCCGGGATCAGCGAGATGAATAGGTGGAAAATTGCCGAGTTTTTTTATTTTTAATTTTATTTATTAAAAGATTTACAAAAATAATTTTTTATTTTGAAAATTTACAAAACTAATCGCCCATCGCCCTATGGGAGGACGTTTTTTAAAAATCGCCCTCCCAGAGGGTGTTTTTTGTGACGTGGCTGACGGCCGTTAGCCGAGGGGGGACGGCCGTCCGAGGGGGCACGACAAATTTGCAAGCGGCCCCCTTGCCGCCCTCTAGGAGGGCGATTTTTACTGTGGGGGGCCGCCTGTACAAGGGCGAGGGAGGGGCACTTTTTCAGGCGGCCCCCTCCTCGCCCTCTGGAAGGACGTTTTTTCACTGTTGCATTAAGTTTTGAAAGTTTTGAAGTTGTTTTTGTAAATATAATTTTGAAGTTGTTGTTGTAAATAGAGTTTTTTTAGAAATAATATTGTTGTTAAGTATAGTTTTTTTTGTTATTAATACAAATTAATTTGTTAAGAGTTGTTTTTAACTTGTTATTAATTAATTAATGACATATATTTTATAATTGATTAATTATAATTTGTAAGTTGTTTTCATAATTAAGTTTGTAAGTAGTTTTTGTAAATATAATTTTGGTATAATTGATTAATACCCATTTTGAATTGAATGTTTGGAGAAACACATCGGATTTTTAATTTATTAATTTTAGATATATCCATTTTTAATTTAGTAATGTACAGAACTTTTTTTTTAATTTGGTAAGAATTGTTTTTAAGTTGTTAGTAAATAATTAATGATAGAATTGTTTATAATTGATTAATTATAATTTGTATGTTGTTATTATAATTATAATTTATTATATTTGACTAATACACATTTGTAATTGCATATTTGGATAAACATATCGGAGTTATAATTGAATAATTTTAGATATATCCATTTGTAATTTATTAATTTACAGAACCTTATTTTGTTTATCGGTTATTTTGGGAAATTCCAAAAATCACTTTCGGATAGGGCCAAAAATTTGCAGAAGCGAAAATTGGTTCTGTCTATTTTCGAAAATTCCGAAAATCGTTTTCGGAGGACTCAAAAAATTTTGAATTCACAGAATATATTTTTAGAAACCGAGAAGAAAATTTTTTTAAGAATTGATGTTGAGCACATTCATGACCATACCGAAACAAGGAGAAATTGTAGTACAATTTAAACATGATACACCTGATTCCATTGCGGTTACATAGATAAGATTAGATTAGAACTAGAAGGAAGGTAGTGCAAGAGTTGAACACGACGAGGATACAACTACCAACTCGTGCATACTACTGAGTGCAACGAGGCCACTTTCCCTTCCTTTGCGCATCGGGATTCTCCTCCATTGCTGCCTTCCTCGCCGCGCACGCTCAAGCTTCCGCTCCCGCTCCTCCTTGTACGCAGCAACACGCCTCCTTTCCGTCTCAGCCTTGTGCTCTTTTTCTGCGGCCTCCTCCTTGCGTCTCTGCTCTATCTTCTCCTTGCGCTCTGCATCCCATTGCCGCATGTACTCCAACCGCTCCTTGTTTTGCGGCTTGATCTCGGTGTCAATCTGTTAACGACGGATTTTGGTAATCGACTTGGAGAGAAAAGAGGAAACCGAAGCAGAGAGAAAGGATTGAGTTGGGGTCGGACCAGGCTTCGTATCGGACCCGGTAACCGTATCGGACTGGGGAGGTGTTGCTATAGAGAGCGTATCGGCCGATACGGATTCGGTTTGGTCGTGGGCCGATACGGGTTGTGAGTTGACAGCGTCAATGTGGGTTTGGTCTGGGCTCGGAATAAGCTTCAAGGAAGTTGCCAAATAGAGATAAAGCTCGGTTTTAGGCAATTGTATCTTGTAAATTAAGTAGTTTAGATCTAATCTGTGGCTTAAGTCTGCCGCAAGGACTTGTTTGTTAGTTGTAGATAAGATCGTGCCATACAAGGGTTCTGTTGTAACCTCGGGTATAAATATCCCGATAGTTTGTACATAGAGTCTCTCTCTCAATCAATCAAAATATACAACCAATTCAATCTACTTTCGGCGCATCGCCAACCCTCGTAAGAGGTTGATCTTGACGAGTTCTTGCCTTCCCAGAGCAAAGGTAAGAACTCGTCCCCGACGATTGGCATCGTCAGGGCTAGCGTGTCGCTTTAGGCACGTTAAGCCTCGATGATGTGATCGTCGTCTATCGTGTTTTGAGTAATTTTGACAGGCGTCTTAATTATGCTTCGCCGGCAGTATATTCGTTTTAGGGTTTATTGCCGACGACAGTTTAATTGTTATGCTTGGTTAGATTATTTGATGCATTTACCATCCCCAAAAGCAATCAACGGCTTGATTTTCTTTGTGTTAAGTCTCGATTCATACTTTGAGTTGCTATCGACCTTAGTCCTGTTTCGAGATCTAACACGAAGCCTGTTTTCGATTGTAATTAAGGATAACGCCGGGGTTTCAGCCGGTCTTATCTAATGCATGTGATTATTTAGGTTTTTGCATGTGTTTGCCACTTATATATGTGGATTGACGAATATAAACATATCGATTACAGAGTGTTTTTTTTAAAAGGCTTTTTTGTGGTTGGTGTATTTATGTTAGCCGATTGACTTGTATAAGTCTACACTAGAGTAATAGCTAGTGCAGTTATCCTCATGAAACTCTCATCGGCTAATTTCATTAATCTGTCACACGATTCTGGCATAGGCCGATGAGATTAAATCTTGTCAATTTGGTTATTATAATTGAGTAAGCCGATAAAGCTTTGCCCTATCGGCTGGGCTATAACAATGTGACATCGGCCTATCGGCCGATCGACCATTGTTTTCTGATATGGTTTACTTGTTTCTTGTTGATTGCAGATCAAATCAACTGCCACGCTCTGCGCACGATTAGGCAAGCCAATTTGGACCTGCACTGGAGTTAAGCAGATCTCCCAGGTCGCCGTGGTAACGCGGAACCCGTTTCGTTGCTGGACGGGTCCAAATTCTGCGCCAACACGCTTTTGGCACGCCCAGTGGGACCTCGATTTTCAACTTCACTTCTAGAGAGACCACGCTCCACCGTTCGCCAAAAGCTGTGTTTCGATAACACGCTTTTGTCACGCCCGGTGGGACCAAGAACGCAAACTTTGCAATAGCAGTAAATCTTCTCAAGATGTCGAAGCAGGTAGAGATTTCCGAGGAGAACATCGTCCCTGTAACCGCCGACCAGCTCAACGCAGAGCAGAAGGCTGAGATGGAAAATCTGGTCGAGCAGTTCCAGAATATGTACCTGCAAACATATTCTAGGACTCGGCAAGGCACCTTGATCCAAAAATCCAAGGTAGTTATGCCGAGTCCTGGAGAGGGAGCTAGCACGTCAGCGGCGGCACACGACCACACCGTCAAGACTGAAGATACTGCAGCGCCGACGTTGCAAGATAGGATTGACTCCGCAGTTCATTCTGCGCTAGTCAACCAATCAGGGATCCTAGTGAACACATTGACCAATACGGTCAAATCGATCCTAGATGGGTCGATTCACCAGTACAAGCCTCAGGGACCGATTTTCTTACCAGAAAATAAGTTCCCTGCCTATCGGACCCTGAGGAACGACCTGAGCACGGCTCAGCCGACAGCGCCGATGCAACCCCCATCGGCGCAGCCAACAACAACACTGCCACTGGTCCTCACCAATCAGACAGGGGGGAGCCCTCAGCACATTACGGGGGAGCAATATGCTCAATGGACCAAGGGGAAGCAACCAGTGATCGAGCCGATGCAGCAAGTTCCGGTTCACCAACCATCAGCCGGACAGCCACAAGCCCCGGTGTTCAGCAATCCTCCACCTCAAGCTGCATACAATGTGCCACAAGGCTATCAGCAGCACACCGCAGGGCAGTACGGCGCACAAAATCTTGATCACCACTACCAGCCGTACTCCCCCAGGCAGTATCAAGCAGAGGGCTTGCAGCAATCATATCAGCAAGACCTCCCACATCGGCCCGCAGGATACTGGGCCGATATGATAGCTGAAGTGATGCGAGATCAGTTCGGCTTGAAGCCCAAGGAAAACTCTATAGTGTATCAGCACCCGTATCCCGAGGAATTTGACAGAGTGCCATTGCCAGGCCGATACAAGATCCCGGACTTTTCAAAGTTTTCAGGGCAGGACAACGTCTCGACGTACGAGCATGTCAGCCGATTCCTAGCACAGTGCGGGGAGGCATCGGCTATCGATGCGTTGAGGGTGAGGTTTTTCCCTCTATCCTTATCTGGGTCTGCATTCACGTGGTTTTCATCTTTACCCTGCAATTCCATCAGAGGATGGATAGATCTGGAGAAACAGTTTCACAGGTATTTCTACAATGGTGTACAAGAGATGAAACTGTCCGATCTAACTGCCATCAGGCAACGAGTGGATGAATCGGTCCCAGAGTATATCCAGAAATTTAGAGACATAAGGAATAGGTGTTACAGCCTCAGCTTGACCGATTCCCAGTTGGCCGATTTGGCATTTCAAGGATTGCTAGGGCCGATACGCGAGAGGTTCTCCTCGCAGGAATTTGACAGCCTAGCTCAGCTAGCACAACGCATATCGGCCCACGAACAACGATTCCAGGAGGCAAAGAAGTTTGTCAAGAAAATCAACACAGTTTATCAGTATGCCTCCGATGACGACGACGAGGAAGATGTTGATGTCGACCTGACCGAATGGGCCCGGATGAGAAAGCCGACAACTTGCCAATGGGACAAGAAGGGCGACAAGGAAGATAAATATGACTTCGACATCAACAAGGCCGATAAGATATTTGATCTACTATTGCAAGAAAAGCAAATCCTGTTGCCAGTGGGTCATATATTGCCATCGGCCGAAGAGATCAAGAAACGGAGATATTGCAAGTGGCACAATTCTTATTCATACCATACAAACGAATGCAAGATCTTCAGACAACAGATCCAATCGGCCATCGAGCAAGGCAAGATTAAAATCGATGATGCCAAGCAGCCGATGAGGATCGAAGGACACCCGTTCCCAATCAACATGGTGCGGGTGGACAAGGCCGATGGCAGTGCCCATCAGACCGGCAAGCGACCTTATCAGACCTTTGAGGGCCTGATTAGAAAATACCAGCGGCGGCAGGAAGAACAAGCTCAAGACTACGCCGATCAAGACAACTCCTACGACCCGCATTGGGAGTGCGAGTTTTTCCGGTTCTGCTGGAATGAGGGAATGAGGTTGCCATCTATCCAGGAGTGCCCTGCATGCAATGGTGCAGAAGATTCTTATCAGGGCAGCTCAAGCATGCAAGCGCATCGGTCGGCCAAGCAAAGGAAATCTGTTCATGAGAGGTTAGGCCCGATGCACCAAGACCAACAGACCGAAGCCGAGGAACAGGTCCAGAACCCTCAATGGTGCCCAAGCGATGTATTCACTAAGACACAAAAACGGCGGGTTCAGAGGCTAAGGAGGAAAGAACAAATCCAAGAGCAACAGGTGGCAGTAACCCATCGGCCGGCCAAGACCAAGAAAGAGTGGAGGATAAAATCCACGGTGGTCACGGCCGATGAGGGCACCTCCAATACAGCCCGGGCCTCTGCGGCTTCAAAAGGTAAACAAGCGACATCGGCGCCTGTTAACATGGTTTTTATACTGCCAGCAGAGTACAGCGTGCAGGTGGCCGATGAAGCAGTGGCCGACGATGAACAATCTTCGGTTAGGCTACAGTTGTCACCAGATCAAGCCATCTTCGACAAGCCAGGTGACGCCAGCTACAGACACTTGCGGCCGTTATACATCAAGAGATTCATCAATGGTCGGTCGATGACGAGGATGCTGGTCGATGGCGGCGCGGCGGTCAATTTAATGCCATACACAACCTTCAGGAAGCTCGGGAAGGTACCTGAAGACCTTATCAAGACCAACATGGTATTAAAGGACTTCGGTGGCAACGCGTCCGAAGCGAAGGGGGTACTAAATGTGGAACTCATCGTAGGCAGCAAAACAATACCCACCACCTTCTTCGTCTTCGATGGAAAGGGTTCCTGCAGCTTGTTGTTGGGACGGGATTGGATCCACGCAAACTGTTGCGTCCCTTCAATAATGCACCAATGCCTCATGCAATGGCAAGGGGACCAGGTTGAGATCGTGCAGGCCGATCGGACAGTGTTGATGCAAAAAACACACACTGGCCTGGGAGATCTGCTTAGCTCCAGTGCAGGTCCAAATCTTGGTGAGATGCGGGCGTGCCAGTCAGTTTGATCCTGCAACTGACAAGATATACAAACGACAGATCAAAGAACCGATCGGCCAACATAGCCGATGTAGTAATTCCAGCCGATCCTGATGACAGCCGATAGCGATAGGGTTTTGAGCTATCGGCTATGTGTTCAATGTAGATTCTGACACTTGATGAAGAGACAATCGGCTGATGATAATATGCATTAGATCGGCAATGACTTGATAAAGTAAAACGAAAGTTAGACATACTCGATCGGCTGTAGATATCAATGATACATAATCTAAATCTCAAAATATATTTAAACCAAGTGATTGGGATAGATCGGACAGGGCGCCGAGACAGTATAAATCACTTATGTCTAAAAACACTTCAAGAAAGAGATTATATATATTCATAGCATAGCCGATGAAGTAAATCTAACATAGATCCAATGCAATAAAATCCACAAGATTAGATTAAACAGTGAAACCTTTGTTGTCATCGGCTAAATTCAACTTATATGCAATCCTTATAAGCCGATGCAACGTCCAGATAACTCATCGGCTGAAACCCCGATGAAACCCTTATCAGCAATCAAAAAGCAGGCTAGAGATTCATGGTTCTAAGCACGACTTAGTAGGTCAAACTCAACTGATGCAGCACTAAGTATGTAAAGAAACACGGTATCTAGATGATCAAGCCCTTGACTAATTTTCAGGGTGGTAGATGCCTAAGCTAATCTAATCTAGCAAGACGATTTAGCCGATACCAGCAGAAACCCTAAAACGAGAAGCAGCCGATAAAGCTAAATCGAGATGCTAACACTAGATTAACAGTAGACATATGATAAATAGCCAGGCAAATATATCATCCAAACCAGAGCAATCCAAGAGGTCGAATGTACTGATGCAGCCTTGAACGACGCCGACGTAGATGATACAATTGCCTGAACCGACGGAACATTGGACTTACCCCTTCGCCGGAGATCGACAGCCGATGCAGCCCAGCGTCAGGTGCCAAATTCCGCCGGTTGATGAATAAACCGTAACAGAGTAAAAGGTGGCGATGCGCCGATTTGTATTGATCGAGAATTGATTCTTACAATAACCCCGGGTGTACATATTTATACCCATGGGGAGATACTAGTCCTTGTAGGACAAGAAAGAAACTTTCCTAAAGATAAAAGAAAAACATAAAGTCCTTAAGGGACACTAAACACACTTTCCTAAAGATAAAAGGAAACTAACAAATATTCTAATTAATAGATACAATTGCCTTCTTCGGACTCAATCCGCACGTGGCAATCCTCATGAAGCACACCAACCGAACCCGACAATGATCCTGCCATCTCCTTATCGGAATCGGCTACATCGGCTATCCTTGTCCGATTCTGTTTCAGCCGATGCGCACCGTAGCCGATTTGGCTTGCAGCCGATTCATACTCCGTTATCTGTAATCGCTTATCTCCTCCAATCGGCTTCGGCTTTAACTCTGAATCTAATGCATGATTTACCAAATTTCGTCGTTAACAGACAGTACACGTGGCCAATGCCGATCTCGCAGTATGGGAGATGGAGGGAATCGACTGCTTGTCCGGATGAGTCTGGGACGCCGATTTCCTCAAAGTAACTGACTGCAACATCGAGACGATCGAAGATCAAGACAAGCAGTTACTTTAGCAGAGAAGCGCAGTCCGCCGTTGAAGATGAACAAGCTAGTCCCTACACAGATGATGCGGTGGACGAGCTAGATGGCAAGTTGGGACACAGTTTTACATCGGCCGATGAACTTGAAGAGATTGATATAGGGATAGGTGAAAAGCCTAGGCCGACGTACATAAGTGCTAACCTACCAAGGGAATACAAGAGTAATCTTATAAATCTGTTAAAAGAATTCATGGATTGTTTTGCATGGGAATATCATGAAATGCCAGGATTAAGCCAATCGATTGTAGAACATCGGCTACCAATCAAACCAGGCTATCGGCCGTTTAAACAAGCTCCTAGGAGATTCAAGGCCGATATGCATGAAGCTATCAAGGCAGAGATCACACGACTTTACGATGCCAACTTCATCAGACCTTGCCGATACGCAGAGTGGGTCTCCAACATAGTTCCAGTAGTGAAGAAAAATGGCAAGCTTAGGGTATGTATTGACTTCAGAGACTTGAACAAAGCAACACCGAAAGACGAGTACCCTATGCCTCTGGCCGATTTGCTGGTCGATGCCGCGTCTGGACACAAGGTTATAAGCTTCATGGATGGGAACGCAGGGTACAACCCAATTTTCATGGCCGAAGAAGATGTTCACAAAACAGCCTTCCGATGCCCAGGGGCAATCGGCCTATATGAATGGGTTGTCATGACATTCGGTTTGAAGAATGCTGGAGCTACGTATCAGAGGGCCATGAATTATATTTTTCATGATCTCATCGGCTCTTTGATTGAAGTTTACATTGATGATGTCGTCGTGAAGTCACGAGAATATGATATGCACTTGGCCGATTTTCGCAAGGTACTTGAAAGAGCGAGGAAGTATGGCTTAAAAATGAACCCTAACAAGTGTGCCTTTGGCGTATCGGCCGGTCAGTTCCTGGGTTTCTTGGTCCACGAAAGAGGAATCGAGATTACACAGAAGAATATCGATGCTATAAAGAAAATCAAACCTCCGACGAACAAGACCAAGTTACAATCTCTGCTCGGCAAGATCAATTTTGTTCGGCGCTTTATATCGAACCTATCAGGAAGAATAGAGCCGTTTACTCCGTTATTGAAGATAAAAGAGGATGTAGATTTCGTATGGGGTGATAGGCAGCAGAAGGCGCTGGACGATATCAAGGAGTATTTAACTTCTCCGCCAGTTCTAATCCCTCCACAGAAAGGGGTTCCGTTCAGACTGTACCTATCGGCCGATGAGAAATCCATCGGCTCAGTCTTGGTTCAGAATATTGATGGTAAGGAAAGAGCTATTTTTTATCTCAGTAGGAGGATGTTAGACGCTGAGACAAGGTACACACCGGTGGAGAAATTATGTTTGTGCTTATATTTTTCATGTACTAAATTGAGGCATTATTTACTTTCCAACGAGTGTATTGTGGTAAGTAAGGCCGATGTGATGAAATACATGTTATCGGCCCCTGTGTTAAAAGGACGAATTGGGAAGTGGATTTTTGCCTTAACAGAGTTTGACCTCAGATATGAATTGGCCAAAGCAGTCAAAGGACAAGCCCTGGCCGATTTTATTGTTCAACACAGAGACGAGTCAGTTGCATATGCAGATATCGTGCCATGGACCTTGTATTTCGATGGATCCGTCTGCAGACATGGATGCGGTATCGGCCTAGTTATCATATCCCCTCGGGGGGCAAGCTTTGAGTTTGCTTTTACTATCAAGCCTTATTATACTAACAATCAAGCAGAGTACGAAGCGGTGCTTAAAGGCTTGCAGTTATTACAAGAAGTCGAGGCCGATTCCGTAGAGATCATTGGTGACTCACAACTGGTAATTAATCAACTTTCTGGAGAGTATGAATGCAAAGATGACATCCTCAAAGTCTACAATAAAGAGTGCAAGGTGTTGCTTCAGGCATTCAAGATCGTAACGATGAGGCATATACCCAGGAAGCAAAACTTCGAGGCCAATGGCCTGGCTCAGGGGGCATCGGGATATAGGCCGATGGCCAAGGATTCACGAGTTCAAATCGCCACCGTGGACGCCGACGATTGGAGATTTGCTATCATTGATTATTTGAAGAATCCTTCCCAATAGGCGTCACGAAAGATGAAATACAAAGTATTGCAGTATGTCCTGTTAGATGATGATTTATACCATCGGACGATTGATGGTGTCTTGCTCAAGTGCCTAGGTCCTGAGGAGGCCAAAGTCGTTATGAGCGAGGTCCATGAAGGGATTTGTGGAACACATCAATCGGCCCATAAAATGAGATGGCTGTTGAAACGCATTGGGTATTTTTGGCCAACCATGCTAGAGGATTGTTTCAAGTATTATAAAGGATGTCAGGATTGTCAGAAGTTTGGAGCAATTCAAAGAGCACCGGCATCGGCTATGCATCCCATCATAAAGCCGTGGCCGTTTCGTGGATGGGGAATAGATATGATCGGCCAGATTAACCCGCCATCGAGCAAGGGACACAAATATATCTTGGTGGCTACCGATTACTTCACAAAGTGGGTTGAGGCCGTTCCCCTTAAGAAGGTTGATTCCAAAGATGCAATTCAGTTTGTCAAGGAATATATTATATATCGGTTTGGGTTACCTCAGACGATAACCACCGATCAAGGATCAATCTTCGTGTCCGATGAGTTCGTCCAGTTCGCCGATAGCATGGGCATTAAATTATTAAATTCTTCTCCTTACTACGCGCAAGCTAATGGACAGGCAGAGGCTTCTAATAAGACTTTAATCAAGTTAATCAAGAGGAAAATCGACGAACAGCCGAGGCAATAGCACACAACGCTGGCCGATTCCCTTTGGGCGTATCGGATGGCTTGCCATGGTGCAATTCAAGTGCCTCCGTATCAGCTGGTTTATGGACATGAAGCGGTGCTGCCGTGGGAAACCAACATCGGCTCAAGAAGGATTGCTTTGCAAGACGACTTGACAGCCGATGAGTACCATAATCTTATGGTGGATGAGTTAGACGATTTGGCGCATGTCCGATTACGGGCCCTAGAGAAGATCAAACGTGATAAAGATAGAGTGGCTCGTCATTACAACAAAAAAATTGTCGCCAAGTCGTTTAAAGAAGGGGATCTTGTATGGAAATTAATAATGCCGATTGGTTCCAGAGATAATAAATTCGGCAAGTGGTCACCTAATTGGAAAGGTCCTTTTCAAATTCATCGCTGTGTTCCTCGCAATGCTTATTTGCTCAAGGGGTTGGATGGCGAGATTTATGGACGAGCTCTTAATGGTAAGTACTTGAAGAAATATTATCCTAGCGTCTGGATCGACTCATGATCGGCCCTCCAGCCGATTTATGATTACAGCCGATGTGTTATGCATCGTCTTTAGATGGCCGATACATACTATCGCCCTTAGTTCAAATTTTACAACATGAGCCCTCATCTTCTAAAATTTGGGGGCATATATATATATATATACAAGCACGGAATTTTTTAAGGAATTTTCTTCTTCAGAGTAAGATCGAATTCGGTTTTCTGGCCGATGAGACTGATTGGTAAAGGGACATCTGTTTGCAGGATGGATTTCAGAAACAATTTTCACACTAGAATTTTCAGATCAAATTCGGCTACGTGGCCGATAAGGTTTGCGTTTACACGGTAAAAAGAAGAAATAGGTTACATCACCCTATAAAGTCTGCAATAGCTGCAATGGCTCTACGGCGGATTTGTTCAATATCTTCTATAGCTTGGACGTCATCGGCCGTCGACCCTGGGATTGGCTTCAATGACTTACTCAGGGTGGCAAGATACTTGGCCGATGCCTTGAGCTTTGCCGTCTGGTCTTCGATAGCCTTGGGTGATGCAGCTATCCCGGCTTCAACTTCTTGGATTTCGCGGCGCGTGGTTTCCAGCTTCGATTCGAGCTCTGCTTCGAGACGACGGAGTTCTTTGAGTCTGTGCTTCAAGACAATCGGCTCCACCGCTAGCTCGTCCAACTTGGTCTTGTCAGCATTGACTTGAGCCCTGCTAGCGGACAGGGCCGATTCCAGTTGCTCATGCTCTCGTCGCTCTGCGAGTCTTTCTTTTACCTTGTTGAGCTTGAATCGGTATTGCTCCAAGAAGATGGCCGGTGTTAGAATCTCCATCAGGCTTTCGGGCAGGTCATCCTGAATTTCTTGTACCCTAACCCTGATGGGGGTGCAATCTTCCACCAAGTACTCCAACGAGTACTCCAGCCGATTGGCGATGTCGGTCAGCCGATTCTTTAGATCATCAGAAATTGACGCCCTGGCTGTGTTGGGTGGCTCCTTGTCCTCATCATCAAGAAACTGGCCGATATCAAAAGAAAACATATCGGCTAGGTTCTGCAAATATCAATATGGGTCGAGGTTAGGCTCGTTAATCAGGAATCGGTAGAAAGGGGATCAGGGTAATCGTGGTTACCTGTGTTGGAGCATCGGTGGTGCTTGCATCGGCCTCCCTTTGCTGTGTTGAGGCAGTAGGTGAGGGGGTTGGCCGATGTGTTGAAGGTGATGGAGCCCTAGGCTGAAAAGCAAGAAATTGGTAAATAGGGTTATGTAAATAGCAAGATAATGCGAAAATCAACTCTTACCGAGATAGTCGGAGAGGGTGGTGGAGAAGGAGAGGGAGTCCTCAATCGTGCCTTGGCTCGTTCGCGCCGTTGTAAGGTGGCTTTCTTGGTTCTGGGTGAAGGGGCCGATCGAGTTCTCTCCTTCAATATAGATGACACCGCGGCCTGAAGAGGATATGAAGTTAAAGTATGACATTACAAGGGGATTGTGTAAACACAAAAAAGGGATTACATTGACCTTGCGAATTGCATGTCTGGTCCTCTTTGGTTGGGGGCATCGCCTGGGTCATCGGCTGGCGGGATCTCAGTAGTTTCGGCCGATGGCTTCTTGGTGGTTTCGGCCGATGGGTTCTCTTCTTCATGTGCATCGGCCGCTGCTGCATCAACTTCCTCCTCCATCATTTGTTCATCAAGGAATTCTTCCAAGGAGGGGTCTAGCTCTTCGGCATCGGCCTGGTCATCGGTTTTAGCCTTCTTGCTAGCTTTCTGCGATTTGCTTTTGGCCGGCGCTTTTCTCTTGGGGTTTTCTTTAGGCATCGGACCTTGGAGAAGCGACGTCACTTTTGGGGCAGTAAGGCCGATGATTGACTCCATGACAGTTGATCCTGACGGGGCTAGGGCTTGATGATAGAAGATGTCTCGCCCACTGTTGCTCACAGTCGGAATCGGACCATCGGGAACCTGAGGGCTGATGTTTTTGATAAGGCCCGTCACATAGAATCTGGCCGATTGATGGAAAATATGAGCAGCCCACTCTTGCCACCATGTCTGGAAACTGATATGAACAAAGGCGCTCAGATGCAATCGGTCACAATCGCCGAGATTTGGGAGTTCGATTTCCATCGCTTTGCTCATGACCAGCACCGATGGAACCGTGCCTCTGCTTTCTAAGAGCTTATGAAGATGCAAACTCACAGGAAGCTATCCAAGCCCGCACTGTCTAGCGGCCACCATTGGATTATAAAATTCGTAAGACAGGCTGGTGCTTCTTCCTTGAAATAGGCCTATTGGGAGCAGGCATGGGGTGAGGCCGATCATGAACAATTCCCTTGACTCTGAATCATCATTTATCAAACTCAGTTGAAGATCGTCAGGGAGTTCGAAGTCTCGGTCCGATGTGTAGACAAACATTTCCATCCTGGCCGATGGAGAGCCGGTGAAGAAGCGGATGAACCATGTAGCCATATCCTCGGCCGATTGGTCTGCGCCTGGGTAGACGGAAGCTGCTTCCCCATAGGACATGCATCTTCTGGTCCTGGGGTCTTCATGATCAGCGTATTTGGAGGGGAAGCAGGAGTCCGATAACGGGGACCGATTGACCATGGGGTTGGTATGGATGGTGAGCCAGAGCTGAACAAACCACCATGGTCCTCCATGGGCTACAGTCTGTTTTAATATCAAATCTTGTGTGGAAGTATGAAGCAGCCGATAGACAGCTCCCAAAAGGTATCGGCCCAAGGGGATTTGTTTCTTGTCGACCAAAGCCTGAGCCAAGTGTTGACAGTTTGTAGTGGGGCCGCAGGTCGATCCACAAAAAACAAATCTCTCCAACCATAATGTCAGGAAGGCTACATGTTCTCGTTCTGAGACCGATCCCTGTTCCATGTGTTCAGAGATGAACCCAGACCAACCTCCAATCTTTTTGGTTTTCAACTTGTGGCTGCTATGTATCAGGAGGCTGAAGGGGTTGATCTCGGAGTCAATGTCCAACCCTGTTAGTATCTTGACGTCGATCAGGGTGGGGGTCATCGGACCTTGTTTGAACATAAAGGCGTTCAAGGTACTGGACCAGAAGTAGCTGGCGGCCGACATGAGTGGTTCGTTCTTTTTGGTATCAGCCAGAGACAAAGCGATGCATTGGCCGATCCCGATCTCGTCCCAGTGGACTTGTTTGGCAGCAGCAATCCTCTTATGCCAGGTTCTGTATCCGTTAAGCTTGGATGGCCAGGACCTGAAAGTATGTTTCCATGAAGACACATTGGGCTTGGCTTGCCTAAAGGGGATTCTGTCTGTCTCGGCATTGATTAGCCAAGTCGGGTCGTGATCGCCCATGGGGCCTAGCAGAAAGCGATGGGATTTGTCGTCGGTAGGGATCAAGATTTGGTTTTTGAAGACCTAGATCATGAGAAGGACGATGAAAATATAAGACCCGGGGGGGGGCAGAGAGTAAAAACCCTAACTTGGAGAAATCGGTGGAAAAAAAAGCGATAATGTCGATTTTGAAGGAATTGACTTACCGCAGGGATCTCAGAGGCGTAGAACGGGGCGGAGGCCATCGTTGTCGTTGAAGGGGTCGCTGTGAAGGGGGTCGATGTTGATGGAACACCGAGGAGTCACCGGAGTTGAGAAACGCGAAGGGTTTGTTGAATCGGCGGCGGAAGGATTCGAATCTGGATCTGCGCGGTTTTCAGATTAGACCTAGCAAAGAAGTCGATGGGTTCCTTGGAGCTAATTCCGCCACATTATATAATGAAGCGGAATTGGGGGGCATGTGTTAACGACGGATTTTGGTAATCGACTTGGAGAGAAAAGAGGAAACCGAAGCAGAGAGGAAGGATTGAGTTGGGGTCGGACCAGGCTTCGTATCGGACCCGGTAACCGTATCGGACTGGGGAGGTGTTGCTATAGAGAGCGTATCGGCCGATACGGATTCGGTTTGGTCGTGGGCCGATACGGGTTGTGAGTTGACAGCGTCAATGTGGGATTGGTCTGGGCTCGGAATAAGCTTCAAGGAAGTTGCCAAATAGAGATAAAGCTTGGTTTTAGGCAATTGTATCTTGTAAATTAAGTAGTTTAGATCTAATCTGTGGCTTAAGTCTGCCGCAAGGACTTGTTTGTTAGTTGTAGATAAGATCGTGCCATACAAGGGTTCTGTTGTAACCTCGGGTATAAATATCCCGATAGTTTGTACATAGAGTCTCTCTCTCAATCAATCAAAATATACAACCAATTCAATCTACTTTCGGCGCATCGCCAACCCTCGTAAGAGGTTGATCTTGACGAGTTCTTGCCTTCCCAGAGCAAAGGTAAGAACTCGTCCCCGACGATTGGCATCGTCGGGGCTAGCGTGTCGCTTTAGGCACGTTAAGCCTCGATGATGTGATCGTCGTCTATCGTGTTTTGAGTAATCTTGACAGGCGTCTTAATTATGCTTCGCCGGCAGTATATTCGTTTTAGGGTTTATTGCCGACGACAGTTTAATTGTTATGCTTGGTTAGATTATTTGATGCATTTACCATCCCCAAAAGCAATCAACGGCTTGATTTTCTTTGTGTTAAGTCTCGATTCACACTTTGAGTTGCTATCGATCTTAGTCCTGTTTCAAGATCTAACACGAAGCCTATTTTCGATTGTAATTGAGGATAGCGCCGGGGTTTCAGCTGGTCTTATCTAATGCATGTGATTATTTAGGTTTTTGCATGTGTTTGCCACTTATATATGTGGATTGACGAATATAAACATATCGATTACAGAGTGTTTTTTTTAAAAGGCTTTTTTGTGGTTGGTGTATTTATGTTAGCCGATTGACTTGTATAAGTCTACACTAGAGTAATAGCTAGTGCAGTTATCCTCATGAAACCCTCATCGGCTAATTTCATTAATCTGTCACACGATTCTGGCATAGGCCGATGAGATTAAATCTTGTCAATTTGCTTATTATAATTGAGTAAGCCGATAAAGCTTTGCCCTATCGGCTGGGCTATAACAATGTGACATCGGTCTATCGGCCGATCGACCATTGTTTTCTGATATGGTTTACTTGTTTCTTGTTGATTGCAGATCAAATCAACTGGCACGCTCTGCGCACGATTAGGCAAGCCAATTTGGACCTGCACTGGAGTTAAGCAGATCTTCCAAGGCGCCGTGGTAACGCGGAACCCGTTTCGTTGCTGGACGGGTCCAAATTCTGCGCCAACACAATCCACTGCTCAAAATCACATAGCGGTGGAGGGGTCTGCAACAAATGCAATGTTTACTAATCAAATAAGTTGTTCAAGACTACTTAATGCACCAAATAATTATTACAAAACATCAGTTCCTCACCATTAAGTTAATGCGACGGATCTCAGGTGTTGGCTCAAACTCAAAATTGGCACACATCCAGTATCTCGGCATGTACGTCTCCTCTTCATCAGACTTGGCTACCTTGCAAGGATCACCGCACCAGCACATGGGCACTGGAACACCGCTAGGCAAAGGCAATGGGTTGAAGGCATTTCCAGTCTTCGGGCGATAACTACAAGTCAACAATAAATGAAACACCCTAACCCGTTAATCTAGGATTCCTCATTTCATGCACAACGAATAACACATAATATCACAGAAACGATTTATGTTACCATGAGTTGGTAGCTTTTCCACGCCTTGGCATCCTACAGTTTTAAAAAAGAACTATCAAATATTGTAAACACCCTTAATACTTCTCATTGTACGGTCAAATATAGTACTACTACAAACCAAACGTGTGCACAACAAATCTAGCCTAAAATTATTCACACTTCTAAGTGCTACAGATCTACTCACAAATTTCAACATATCTACTCACAGTGCCACAGATCTACTCGCAAAAAATCCAGGATCCGCATCTAAGTGCTACAAATCTACTCCCAAATTTCAAATACATGGTAATTACACTAGTATGCGACACAAAATATAACCATACGTCGGGATATTGTACTAACCTGCGATCGAATAAGTACAGCAACAACGCTTCGCGGCTCTTCTCCTTCTTCCTCACCTCTCTCTTTTTTTTCCTTCAATTGTGACTGGTTGAAATGAGCACTTCCTTGGGCCATTGGATGAAGAGCGCGTATTCGGACGTATGTAATATATAGTGGAGGAAGGAGAGACACATATCCATCTAACGTGAGTTCACCAGTAGCGTGGATTGGACAACACGTTCACGCGACAGCGCAAATTGAATGATTGTGTCGAACAAAGCATCGGCAAAAGCTAAGTCGTATCGTAAATGTCTGTTACGGGCCAAAAACTGGTAGGGACCAATCGTAGCCCTCTGTTACGCGCCGAAAGTTTTTCGTCGTTTCGTTGAGTAGATGTAGCGAATGACATGAAATGTTTTCGTGACATATGAGTGCGGCGACCGAATAGAGTTATATACAAAGAGGTAACACAAAGTTACTAACTGTAAATATTACAAACAGGTAGCACTTGTAGCCTACTGGCGAGGCCTCTTACCTCTACCCCTCCTAGCCTGCGCCCTATGTAGAATCAAATGTGTTTGATTATCATTTTATGTGATGAAACATTGGTGGCTTGCGACATTTTATGTGTGTAATTTTGGTTTATTGAGATGGTATTTCATGTGATTATATATGATTGATTTTGTGAAGAGTTGTGCGGATTTGACCTGGCGGTCAAACCGACCAGGCACGGCCGGTCAGACCGGAGGTATGCGCGCGGTCAGACCGGCCGGCCCGCGGTCTGACAGGGAGGTTACCTGTTCGCTTTCGGTTTCGGTTTATCTTTTCGGTTACGGATTGTTTCTTCGTGAATTTGACTTCTAGATGGTTTCTATGCGTTTGGTTACTGTTGTTATACTAATGTGAGTCAAGTTTGGACGAACTTGTGCTTGGAATATGATTTCTTTATCGTATGTGTGCAGGTATTGCTTAAGGCCTCGGGATAGTGTTGCCGGTGATGGATCGGAGTCGACTTGGGAGAAGTGGACGTCCAGGGATCAAGAGATCACGCGGGATACTAAAAGGCTAGAGGATAATGCACGTGGAAGATAGAGAATTCATATGGTATGCGATAGGAATCGTGTACGTATGGAAAGAGGAGTTGAATTTGGAAGGGAGTCCGAATTCGGGAAGATGGATGGAGATAAGGAGAGAGATGAGTTTGAAGCTTGCAAGAGAAGGTTTCCCACGTGGTTGGGAGTCCTAATTCATGAGAGATTCGTGGGTTTTGTATAGCCTACTTCATGTATAAATAGAGAGGGAGGGTGTGCCTCCTAGATATTGATTGTGTGGTTCATAAGTTGAGAGAATAGCTAGGGTTTCGAGTAAGGTCGAGAGTTTGATGAGGAGTGCTGTTGTTGCACTTTGTAAACACTTTTAGATGCAATAAAGTTGAGAGTTACAATTTATATCTTCGAGTTTGTCATCTACCGGTGTTTTCTGGATCCCAACGGTCTGACCGAAGGAGTTCGTGCGATCTGACTGGCGGGAGTGTGGCGGCGGTCTAACCGGAGGCAAGGCGGCGGTCTGACCGGCCAGGAGGGACGGTCTGACCGGCGGCTACACAGCGGTGTGACCGGCAATACTTCGACAGCGGTAGTACGATCTTGTTCTTGAGATTGATTTTGTTTTTCTAGATTGGTTTCGTTGGATTCTAGAGGTAATTTGTGATTTGGTTAAAGTTTTGGTTTTTGGTCTTCCCTACCATTCATCCCCCCTCTGGTAGGTTGGATTACTCTGTTTCGATCCTACAAGTGGTATCAGAGCCTTGTTCTTGATTAGATCTTTGTTGTTTTTCTGATCTATTTGATATGGCTGAATAGTTTTCAAACAAACCTCATATTTTCAATGGAACCAACTTTGATTATTGGTAGAAAAAGATGGAATCTTATATAACATCTCAAGGATATGACACTTGGCTAAAAGTTGCACAACCTTATGAAATTCCTGCTCGTATTGATACTCCTGCTCTCAAGTTAGATTTTGAAAATAATTGCAAAGCTCGCAATATTATTCTTAATGCAATTTCTCGCTCCGACTTTGATCGTGTTTCGCATCTTGCTACTGCTAATGAGATTTGGAAGGCTTTGAATGATTTTCACACTGGATCTTCAAACATAAAAGAGTTGCGAAAAGTTGTTTTCAAAAAGGAGTATATCAAATTTGAGATGACACATGGGGAGTCTTTGGATGATTATCTGGGTCGTTTTAACTAAATTTTGAGTAATCTTAGATCTGTTGATACTTCTTATGATGTTAATTATTCTCAGTCTGAGATTGCTCGTCACTTTATGAACGGTCTTGATATGAAGGTTTGGGATGTTAAGGTTACTTCGATTCTGGAATCTGTTGATATGAACACTTTAACTTTGGATGTTCTTTATACTAAATTGAAAACTTATGAGATGAACATTCTTTCTAAGAGGACTGATTCGAAATTTTCTGCTTTGGTGTCTTCTTCTGCATCTTCTTTTGATTCTACTTCATAGTCGATGTTTACTTCTTTCTCTGCCATGTCCGATGATCAACTGGAGGAAATCAGTGAGGAGGACTTGGTATCGCTTGCTAATAGAATCTCTCGTGTTGTGAATAATGCTAGGTTCAGGAGAAGAGGAGGACCAATCCGGTGTTTTGGGTGTGGACAACCAGGACACATCCGCTCTCAGTGTCCCAAGGCTGGAAAGGGTACACAGGAGGAACCAAAGGCTCAAGATGGATCCAAGGACGCCAAGCAGAACAAGAAACAGGCAAAGAACATGAAGATGAGGAAGTACTACCAGAAGGCCTTGGATGAAGCTTTTGTAGCTGTGCAAGGATCCAGCGACGTCGAGTATTCAGATGATGATGAGGACGACAAAGGAAAAAGCATCGCTAGAGTTTGTCTCATGGCAAAGAATATTGTAGAATCTGATGAAGAGAATGAGGTAATAAACGCTCCTAGTGTTGAATACCTTCAAGAAGTAATTGCTAGACTTGGTTACAAGATTTCTAAATTTGAAAACAAGATTAATCAACATGAAGTAGTTATTGATTCTCTAAATGCTGAAAACAGTCGATTAAAATCTCTTGTTTCTGATGATGATGAATGCAAGTCTTGTGAGGTTTTATTTGCTGAAGTTAATGCTGTTAGAGAAGTCAATTGGTCTAATTGCAAAAAACTTAATGTTGAAATTAAGAAATCTAAAAAACTTGAATCTTGTCTTGCTCTTAACTTTGCCATGAATACTAGATTGATTGATGAGTTGTTTTTGACTAAAAGAGCTTTGGATAAATGTCAAGTTGCTTTGTTTGCTAGCTCTATATTTAATGTGATTAGCTCTAAAAGGTTAAAACAATCTAGTGCAAAACCTTGCTCAACATGTCTTGCTAGTGATTTGAAACTAAAAAATGCTTTAGCTCGGGTTAAGCATATGGAAGAAATAGTTAAGCAAGATGAAGTGTTTCTTGTCAAACATGTAGAAAAAACAAAGGTCTTTTGGATGCTTGTAAAAATTGTGCTACTTTGACTCAAGAGGTTTCTTACTTAAAAAGCTCCTTGCAACGTTTTTCCGATGGTAAAAAGAACCTCAACATGATTTTGGATCAATCAAAGGTTAGCACAAACAATCGTGGTTTAGGTTTTGACCCTCATAGTCACTTTTCTAGACATCCTCCTGCTGTTTTGAGCATAACTAAGAAAAGTGAAATTTTGACTAAACCTGATTCCAAACCTCCTGTTTTTAAGTCTGCTGGCATTATGACTTCTTTGAGTGCTTCTTGTTCTACAAAACCTGTTGCTAGTACTAAATCTGTGTTTAATGCTAAATCTGTTGTTAGTAGTAAAAATACTGTTAATGCTAAGCCTGTTGTCTCAACTTGTGCATCAACTCATCGTGAAAAGTATATCTGTTCTTTTTGTGGTAAACATGGACATATTGCTGGGTTCTGTTTTAGACTCACTAGGAAACAGAAAAAGGAACGGGAGATAGCTTTTGCAAAACAAAGGTGGCAAAAATCAGTTTTTTTCTCGAGGCAGGCGGTCAGACCACAGATGGACCGGCGGTCAGACCGGAGCTGTACCACCGGTTAGACCGGTGGGAAGCTGTCGGTCAGACCGCATGTACAGAGGCGGTCAGACCGGTCTCGGGAAAACTTTTCTAACAGGAAACATGTTGAATTTTCTACTGGTTATGTTCCTGTTGGCTCTGGTCGTGTGTCTCAGTACTGGATTCCTAAATTTTTATTATCTAACCCCAGTATTGAGGCTTCGGCATCTGCTTGTGTGTAGGCACTTTTGGCGAGGAGGGAGAACGTGTGGATCGTTGATTCCGGTTGTTCGCGACACATGACCGGTGATAAAAGTTGGTTCTCCTCCCTCACGAAGGCATCAAGGAAGGATTCAATCATCTTCGGCGATGCTTCTACTAGCACGATCACTGCAACTGGATCTATCAAGGTAAGTGATAAGTTTACATTGAATGATGTCGCTTTGGTTGAAAATTTGAAGTACAACTTGCTCTCCGTTTCTCAAATTGTGGATGAAGACTTTGTTGGTTTATTTAAGAAAAGTGGAAGTAAAGTTTTTGATTCATCTGGTGATGTTGTGCTTAATGTTTCTCGCTATGGAAGAGTTTTTAAAGTTGATTTTGAAAATAGCGTTTCGTCAGAAGTTACATGTCTTGTTGCAAAATTTTCAAAAGATGTGATGTTTTGGCATCGTAGACTTGGACATGTTAGCTTTGATCATCTCACTAGGATTAGTGGTTCTGAACTTGTTCGTGGTTTGCCTAAGCTTAAGAAAGATCATGATTTGGTTTGTTCTCCATGTCGTCATACTAAGATGATTGCTTCTTCACATACTCCTATATTTTCTGTGATGACGGATGCACCAGGACAACTTTTACATATGGACACTGTTGGTCCAGCTAGAGTGCAATCCGTTGGAGGAAAGTTGTATGTTTTGGTTATTGTTGACGATTTTTCTCGATATTCTTGGGTTTATTTTATGGCAACTAAAGATGAAGCTTTTGAACACTTTAAAAGTTTATATCTTCGTTTGGCTCTTGAATTTCCAAACTCCTTGAGAACTATTCGAAGTGATAATGGTGGTGAGTTTAAAAACGCTACTTTTGAAAGGTTTTGTGATGAAAAAGGTCTTGAACATCAATTTTCATCTCCTCGTGTTCCTCAGCAAAACGGTGTTGTTGAAAGGAAAAATCGTTCTTTGGTTGAGATGGCTAGGACTATGCTTGATGAATATTCTACTCCTAGAAAATATTGAGCTGAAGCGTTAACACTGCTTGTTATATTTCCAATCGTATTTTCTTAAGATCTAAACTTGAAAAAACTTCTTATGAGCTTCGCTTTGGACACACACCGAAGATTTCTCACTTGCGTGTTTTTGGGTGTAAATGTTTTGTGCTCAAATCTAGAAATTTGGACAAATTTGAATCTTGCTCTCTTGATGGTCTTATGTTGGGATATTCTGCGCATTCACGAGGTTACCGTGTACTTGTTTTAAAGACTAATAAAATTGTTGAGACTTGTGAAGTCACTTTTGATGAGGCTAGTCCAGGTACTAGACCCGAAATTTCAGGTACTCTATCACAGGTTCAGGGGAAGGATATTTTTGTGGAGGAAAGCGATGACGAGGACGACAAGGCATTGGCCGGTCAGACCGGGGCTGCGGATGGTCAGACCGGTGGTATACCGTCGGTCAGACCGGAGGCAGAGGAGCGGTCAGACCGGCGGGATGGCGATTCTTCGGGAGCTTCGGGTACAGATGCTAATAGACCTCCAGAAGCTTCAACTTCGTCAGAACCAACTATAGAAAATGAACAATCGTCAGATTTGAATGCTCCATTTCGTATTCAACGATTACATCCTCCAGAACAAATAATAGGTAATTTGGGTGAACGTACTACAAGATCAAAGGTAACGAATCAAGATTTTCATGCAAATTCTGCTTTTACGGCTAATTTTGAACCCAAAGATGTTACTCATGCTCTAACTGATGAATCGTGGATTAATGCCATGCATGAAGAACTTGAGAATTTTGAAAGAAATAAAGTCTGGTTTTTAGTTGAACCTCTTGTTGATCAAAATATTATTGGAACTAAGTGGGTTTTCAAAAATAAACAAAATGAGGATGGCTTAATTGTTAGGAACAAAGCTAGACTTGTTGCACAGGATTTTACTCAAATGGAAGGGTTGGATTATGATGAAACTTTTGCTCCTGTAGCTAGGATTGAGGCAATTAGACTTTTGTTGGCTTTTGCTGCGTCAGAAGGTTTTAAATTGTTTCAAATGGATGTTAAAAGTGCTTTTCTTAATGGCTATATTCAGGAGGAAGTTTATGTTAAACAACCACCAGGTTTTGAAAATCCTGTTTTTCCCAACCATGTTTTTCATTTGTCAAAAGCTTTGTATGGTTTGAAACAAGCACCTAGAGCATGGTATGATAGGCTTAAAAACTTTTTACTTGCAAAAGGTTTTACAATGGGAAAAATTGATAAAACTCTGTTTGTTCTCAAGCATGGTGATGATCAACTGTTTGTTCAGATTTATGTGGATGATATCATCTTTGGTTGTTCATCTCACACTTTGGTTGTGGAGTTTGCTGACACTATGCGCAGGGAATTTGAGATGAGCATGATGGGAGAATTGCCTTACTTTTTGGGATTGCAAATTAAGCAAACACCTCAAGGTACGTTTGTTCATCAAACAAAGTACACCAAGGATCTTCTACGACGCTTCAAGATGGACGATTGCAAGCCTTTGACTACGCCGATAGGAACTTCTACTGTTTTGGATCCTGATGAAGATGGTGAAGCTGTAAATCAAAAGGAATACAGGAGTATGATTGGATCATTGCTCTACCTCACCGGTTCGAGACCGGACATACAATTTGCTGTGTGTTTATGTGCTCGATTTCAAGCTTCTCCAAGGGCTTCGCATCGACAAGCTGTGAAACGCATCATGAGGTATTTGAAACACACTCTTGAATTTGGAATTTGGTATTCTACCTCTTCATCTATATGCTTGAGTGGTTATTCGGATGCGGATTTTGGAGGTTGTAGAATTGATAGAAAGAGTACTAGTGGTACATGTCATTTTCTTGGTACTTCTTTGATTACATGGTCTTCTCGAAAACAATCAAATGTTGCTCAATCAATGGCTTAGTCTGAGTATGTTGCTGCTGCTAGTTGTTGTTCCCAGATTCTTTGGCTTATTTCAACTTTGAGAGATTATAATATTGCTTTTGATAAAGTTCCTCTCTTTTGTGATAATACTAGTGCTATAAATATTGCTAAGAATCCTGTTCAACACTCACGCACTAAGCACATTGATATTCGTTTTCACTTTTTGAGGGATCATGTTCAGAAGGGAGATGTGGAATTGAAATTTGTGGATACAAAGTTGCAACTTGCAGATATTTTCACTAAACCATTGGATTCTTCTCGCTTTGCTTTTCTAAGGGGAGAATTGGGAGTAATTCATCCTTTTGGCATCATTTGAGGGGGAGAGTTGTTGGCTCTTTGTTGTATGCATATTTTCTTTCTTCTTTTATTTTGCATTCATGTTTTAATTCATGCATGGTGTTAATATATATATAGATATATATATAATGAGAAAAAGAAAAAGAAAAAGATGGATGAGCTTTGTTTTATATCTTAAGTATATTCTAGTGCTTGTTAGCAATGCTTGTTAGATAATTTGATTACTATATTAGCTTGTGAGCATTTTAGTAATTATATGAGCTTTGAATATTGTTTTTAAGTGATCTGATACATGACACATAATACTTTTACTTGAATTAATGAAATATGCAATATTAAAGCAAGTGCTTAGGTTGACTGATTAATGCTTGTATATATATCTTATGGCTTGTTATTCCTCATGATAATCCTTTTGTTCCAATCACTGCAAGAGTACATTCATGTTTTTTATAAAAAAAACGAAAAAAAGGAATACCGAATCCTTGGAAACAGTCTTGACGATAAGGACGTATTCGCAGTGAAATAAAAAAAGGGTGCCGAATCCTTGGAAACAGTCTTGACGACAAGGACGTACCCACAATAGTTAAAAAGTTCAAAAATAAAAAGCATAAAGTTCTCTTGGTTATTTTTGGAGAAGGAAATTAATTTGAGAAAGAGTATCAGCGCTATAGGTCTATATATTTGGGTTTTTCTTTCGATCTTTGAAATTGTGACTATGTTGCATTTTAAATCGTTGAAATCATGAATCATTAATGTTGACTTGATCTTAATTATAATCTTTAAGGTTCATGTTTTTACTCTAGTGCATGTTTGTTAATTAGCTAGTCACTTTTTCTACCTTGTTATTGCTATACATGTACTTGAGTTACTTTTGGTATAATGCAACGCTCTTCCATGCTCACGATACATTGATGAACTCATTGTCAAAAGGGGGAGAACTAGGTAACAAGGTAACAAAATTGTGCTTCATTATCATATTCAAAGGATTTTCTTTCTTTTCAAAAGTGAGAGATTTTTCTTTGAAAATCTTCTGGCATTTGTAATGCTTTTTGGGTTGCTTCACAAAACAACATAAACCAATTGATTGGTTTCATCAAGGGGGAGATTGTAGAATCAAATGTGTTTGATTATCATTTTATGTGATGAAACATTGGTGGCTTGCGACATTTTATGTGTGTAATTTTGGTTTATTGAGATGGTATTTCATGTGATTGAGGAGCCCGACTTAGAATAGAATAGGTCTCCGACTTGTAAACCCACCCTCCGAGACTATATAAGGAGGGTAGGGCGTCCTTTGAGGGGCGGACACAGAAAAATACAAGGACAAGTAGAAGACTAGCGAGAGCCCCTATTGAAAGAGATCAAGAGATCAATAAACACTCGGCGGATCAAATCCCCAAAACAGGAGTAGGGTATTACCTCTCGTCAGAGAGGGCCTGAACCTGTCTAAACCCTTGTCCCGACTAACCCATTGTGTTTGGCGCTTGACTGCTACCCCCAGATTGATATTGCCGAAACCAAGTTTCGACAGTTGGCGCGCCAGGTAGGGGCTCCGCGTCAAGTTCTTCTTCGACATCTCGCCAACGAGCGCAATGGGATCTCCATCAAGCTTCGCCGACTTCGTCTTCGCCCCTGGGCAGACACTACGCTTCGGCGGACTCGACTTCGTCACCGACAAATTCAGTAAGCTCTCTCTTCTCGACTCGGGTTCGAACCAGTCGAGGAGGGAAAGTTCCTTGGCGCCGCTCGGATTACCGGACGACGCTAAAATCTATCATAATCTCTTGTCTTCTGAGTTGGATCTGATCCGCTTGGGAGAACCTTCTGAATCTTCTAAGTCATCATCGCCTTCATGCTGTCCCTCGGCCTCACGAGAGATCGCGGTCATACTCGAACGACTCGGGTCGTACTCATCCACGGATATCGACGAACATATGAGCTCCACCGACTTCGATGACCTCTACGACATCTCCACGGATGAAATCAACAGCTACGACGCAGATAAAGACTACTACGATCCGAACCTTCTCAACGTTCTCATGGCCGAAGTAGCTGAGACCGACTCGGCCGTGGCCCGGAGGATCGCGGAGGAGGAACGGGCTAAGCTTGAGCAAGAGCGCAAGCGCGTGGAGGAGGAACGAGCCAAGCTGGAGCAAGAGCGCAAGCGTGCGGAGGAGGAGAGTAAGCGCAAGGAGGAGGAGGAGCTCAGGAAGAAGCAAGAAGCCGACAAAAAGAAACGAGACCTGAGGGCGACTGGGCGCTCAGCCCGCGAGGCCATAATGCAGACGCGAGTCGACAACGCCAATATCTTCCAGACGCCTCAACAAAACGCCGTTGCTGCCCTCACCCTCATCGACACCGTCATAGAAGCGGCGCCGGCTGCGGTGACGCCGCTCCTGGACAAGATCAAGACCATTGTCGCAGCTACGGCCAACGGCCATCCTTCCAGCTCCACGCGAAGGCCGACCGAGTCCGTTGCCGAAACACCGGACAGAAGCCGGCTGTCGCCGCTGCGGTCCAAGGACTACAAGAGACCCGAGCAAAGCAAGACACCAGTCAGATCTAAAGACCCTCGCCATGAGGCGGTATGGAGGCCACGAGTTCATACGACTGACTCTCACGAAAGAGAACACAGCCGACAACCTGTCCACGACCGGAATCGTCACTACAACTCCAACCATCAAAGCAGCCCGCGAAGGCCCCCGCCGAGTGACCTGCGGGAGGTACTCGACCGACGCTACCGGGAACGTGAACGGCGCTCTTCTGAAGACAGAAGGAAATCACCCGACGATTACGATGATGGAGTGCCCGCTTTCACCAGGAACCTGCGTCGAGTGGACTGGCCGAGTGGTTTTAAACCTACCGGGATTGATAAGTATGACGGTAAGACCGACCCCGAGTCCTGGCTAACTGTGTACACCCTCGCCATCCGCGCAGCAGGAGGAGACAGCAAGGCTATGGCCAACTACCTGCCCGTCGCTCTCGTCGACTCAGCTAGGAACTGGCTCACGAGTTTGCCAAGAGGCTCGATCGACTCGTGGAGTGAGCTTCGGGACCACTTCATCGCCAACTTCCAGGGTACTTTTGAAAGACCCGGGACCCATTTTGACCTTTACAACGTCATTCAGAAGCCGGACGAATCGTTGAAGGACTACATTCGACGCTTTTTGGAGAAACGGAACAAGATTCCCAACATCACCGATGACGTCATTATTGCTGCATTCCAGAAAGGCGTTCGTGACGAGCTGCTTATCGGCAAGTTTGGGTGCAAGCCACCGAAGACGGTCAAGCAAATGTTCGAGACGGCAAACTCCTACGCCAAATCTGATGATGCAATCAAGGCCTCGCGACAAGACCGACACGACAAGAGGGACGACAAGCCATCCGGAAGCAGCTGGCGTCCTAAGAAGGACAACGGCAACAACAACGGGGGCCAAAAGGATCGCAAGCGCAAGCCCGAGGATCTGGTCGCCACGACATCAAACTACCAGCAACAACGTCCCCGAGTCGCTGCCTACGACAAAATCATGAACGCTCAGTGCACGCACCATCCAAACCACAAGCATGCGGCAAAGGATTGCTTCATCTAAAAACAGTTCACTGAGCAATACGCGGCACAACTACGACAAAAACCGGCTGACGAAGCCGGCCCATCGGGCACCAAGAGGAGCGACCCGGTTAGCAACACAGAGCCCTTCCAAGACCCCGTAGGCGAGCTAAATCACATCTTCGGGGGACCGCAGGCGTACGAGTCCAAGAGGAAGCAAAAGCTGACTGATCGTGAAGTCAACACCACGCAACCTGAAGTCCCGCATTATCTACGATAGTCGGAGGTGGCTATCACGTTTAACCGCTCGGATCACCCTGACCGAGTGGTTCACCCGGGGCGGTATCCCCTGGTACTAGACCCAGTGGTTCGCAACATTAAACTCAAGCGCGTCCTCATTGATGGCGGTAGTGCTCTCAACATCCTATTTGCCAAGACGCTGGACGAAATGCAGATTCCAAGATCCTAGTTGAAGCCGAGTTCAGCTCCCTTTCATGGAGTCATCCCGGGGCTGTCGTCCACACCACTCGGGCGCATTACTCTTCCAGTCACCTTCGGGGTTCGGGAGAACTTCCGGACGGAGAACATCACTTTTGAGGTCGTCGACTTCGAAGCTGCCTACCACGCGATCATCGGAAGACCGGCGCTCGCTAAGTTCATGGCAGTACCACATTATACCTACCTCATCATGAAAATGCCCGGGCCCAATGGAGTCATCACCCTGCGCAGCGACGTCAAACAAGCCTTCACTTGCGACAAAGAAAGCTGCGACATGGCCCAGTCTCACGAGAGACTACGCGGCCAATTAGAGGTCCGACTCGCTGCATCGACATCTGGAGAAGGTGAAGTCCCTACCAAGAAGATCACCAAGTCAGGAGACGGCGACGCCAAAACTAAGAAAGTCCCTCTTGATCCATCCGATTCTTCTAAAACTGCTGTAATAGGCGCAGAGCTAGATCCTAAATAGGAAAGCGCGCTCGTCACCTTTCTTCAGAATAATAAAGATATTTTTGCTTGGAAACCGTCTGACATGCCGGGTATTCCTAGGGAGGTGATCGAGCACTCTTTAAACGTCAAAGATGACGCTAAACCTATAAAACAACGATTGCACCGTTTCGCTCAGGACCGAAAGGATGCCATCAAGGAGGAACTCGCCAAACTCTTAGCTGCCGGGTTCATCAAAGAGGTTTACCATCCCGACTGGCTAGCTAACCCAGTTCTTGTCCGGAAGAAGACAGGGCAATGGCGCATGTGTGTGGACTACACCGATCTCAACAAAGCTTGCCCCAAAGATCCTTTTGGACTACCTCGAATAGACCAAGTCGTCGACTCAACAGCCGGCTGTGAGCTTCTGAGCTTTTTGGATTGTTACTCGGGTTATCACCAGATCAGTTTGAAGGAATCCGACTGCCTGAAGACGTCTTTCATCACCCCGTTTGGAGCTTATTGCTACATCACGATGCCTTTTGGCCTGAAGAACGCCGGGGCCACCTATCAGCGCATGATCCAGAGGTGCCTTCAGACCCAGATCGGGAAAAATGTGGAAGCCTATGTCGACGATGTCGTCATCAAGACCAAGCAGAAGGAAGACCTGATTGTTGACTTAGAAGAAACCTTTGCGAACATTCGGGCCTTCAGAATGAAGTTGAACCCGGAGAAGTGTACCTTTGGTGTGCCATCAGGAAAGCTGCTCGGTTTCATGATATCACATCGTGGCATTGAGGCAAATCCAGAGAAGATCAACGCTATTCGGAGCATGAAGCCCCCGAGTACCCAGAAAGACGTCCAGAAGCTCACCGGTTGTATGGCGGCATTGAGCCGTTTTGTCTCCAGACTCGGCGAACGAGGTATGCCTTTTTTCAGGTTACTAAAGAAGACCAATGATTTCCAATGTACCACTGAGGCCCAGAAAGCTTTCGAAGACTTCAAGGAGTTCCTCACGACACCACCCGTGTTGGCGTCACCGCACCCTCAAGAACCCCTGTCGCTCTACGTCTCCGCAACTCACCAGGTGGTCAGCACAGTATTGGCCGTCGAGCGCGAGGAAGAAGGCCGCACCCAAAAGGTTCAACGGCCAATCTACTTCGTCAGCGAGGTGCTGGCAGGAGCCAAAACCCGCTATCCACAGGTGCAAAAATTGTTATATGGAGTTTTAATCACTGCTAGGAAGCTAGCCCATTATTTTCAGAGCCACTCGGTCACCGTCGTCACGTCCTTTCCACTCGGCGATGTCATCCACAACCGGGAGGTTACTGGACGCATCGCGAAGTGGGCACTGGAGTTGATGCCGCTGGACATATCTTTCAAGGTGAGGACGTCTGCAAAGTCTCAAGTTCTGGCAGATTTTGTAGCCGAGTGGACCGAACAACAAGAAGATGTACCTAGAGAAGATTTGCAGTACTGGACCATGCACTTCGATGGATCCAAAAGAGTCACCGGCTTGGGAGCGGGAGTTGTGCTGATTTCCCCGACTGGGGAGAGGCTACGGTATGTCCTTCACATCCACTTTTCCGCCTCACACAACGTCGCCGAGTATGAAGCCCTCCTTCACGGCCTACGACTTGCTGTTTCACTCGGGATACGACGGATGATCGTGCGAGGAGATTCCCAGTTGGTGGTTAACCAGGTGATGAAGGACTAGTCCTGTTTGAACGAGACCATGGAGGCCTACCGACAAGAAGTTCGCAAGCTTGAAGACAAGTTTGACGGATTGGAGTTATCCCATGTCTTGAGACATAATAACGAAGCGGCAGACCAGTTGGCACAGTTTGGGTCCAAGCGCGAAGCAGCCCCGACTGACGTTTTCGTCGAACATCTCTATGAGCCGACTGTTGCCAAAGCACTAATCTCCGATGAAGGAGTTGCCAGCCAAGTCGCCATGCTTGACACTGATTGGAGGACACCGTTCATCAAGTTTTTAACTCAGCAAGAGCTGCCGGATGACCGGGATGATGCGGAGCGAGTTCGACGTCGCAGTCAAGGCTATGTCATGGTTGATTCAGAGCTATACAAGAGAAGCCCCTCTGGAGTTTTGATGAGATGCGTCACCCCAGAGGAAGGACGACAATTATTGCACGATATTCACTCGGGCATCTGCGGCAGTCATGCCACGGCGCGCACTCTGGTGGGTAAGGCTTACAGACAAGGATTCTTTTGGCTCACGGCGGTCACCGATGCAGATAAGGTAGTTCGCACGTGTGAAGGTTGTCAATTCTTCGCTCGGTAGAGTCATGTTCCAGCTCAAGATCTCCAAACAATCCCCTTATCATGGCCTTTTGCTGTGTGGGGCTTGGACATGGTGGGTCCGTTCAAGAAGGCGCCGGGTGGATTCACACATCTGTTCGTTGCGGTTGATAAGTTTTCCAAGTGGATCGAGGCTAAGCCGGTTGCTACGATAACTGCGGACAAGGCGCGAGATTTTATTCTAAACATCGTGCATCGGTTTGGTGTCCCGAACAGAATTATAACTGACAATGGGACTCAATTCACTGGAGGCGTTTTTAAGGAGTTCTACGAAGATTTCGGTATTAAGGTTTGCTATGCATCGGTGGCACACCCCAAGAGTAACGGACAAGTTGAACGAGCTAATGGTATGGTTCTTCAAGGTATCAAAGCCCGAGTGTTCGATAGACTACGACCGTATGCCGGAAGATGGGTTCAAGAGTTGCCTTCAGTATTATGGTCATTGCGGACCACACCCAGTCGGGCTACCGGCCAATCCCCTTTCTTCTTGGTTTACGGAGCAGAAGCAATGTTGCCGAGTGAGATGGAGTACGAGTCTCTTCGTGTTCGTAGCTTCGATGACGAGCGCTATGACCATGACAAAGTTGATGACCTCACCCGACTGGAGGAAGCTCGCGAAGCCGCATTGATTCAGTCGGCACGGTATCTTCAAGGACTTCGGCGCTACCATAACCGCAATGTTCGGTCACGAGCCTTCATTGTTGGAGACATGGTTCTACGCAAGATTCAAACCACCAAAGATCGCCACAAGCTATCTCCACTATGGGAAGGGCCCTACATAATCGCTGAGGTAACTCGGCCGGGAGCATATCATCTAAAGCGTGAAGATGGGACCATGGTGGAGAACTCCTGGAACATTGAGCATCTTCGTCGATATTATACTTAGGCATTTTTTGTCTCTATGTTCTTCTCGACTGCCAACTTCAAGCAGGATGACCTCTTGGGTTGTCAGTCGGGGGCTATATATATATCAATAAAGTATTATTTTCTTTGATAACTTGTTTATATTTAGTTTATCATTGTTTAGTGTTTTGGTTCGAGTCCAATAGATAAGGACTGAGAATTTTTTGATGGCTTAATCAAGCTTAGGCTTGGTGACAGTCGGACGAAAATTCTTAAGAAATTATATATGAAGACTCGGATCAGGGCATTAACATAAATAAGCTATATATTTACAAGTCAACATTACAGTGCGTCATATACTTCAGGACAAGTCAGCTACTCCTGGAAGTTTGCGGCTACATCTACGGCTACCTTTTTCGCCGACTCCTGTGCTTCACTTATGAGCTCTAGGGCTCGCTCATCTGAGGTACCAGCTGCGAAGCCTTCTCCGACAGAGTCTACATCTACCCAGGGATAGAGTGACTTCGTCTGCGCAAGAGCGAAGCTTGCGCCCATAACGGCCGCATCAGAGATATTTTCCATATATTTAGCTGGGGCCGTCCTGAGTTTGTCAAAGACTTCAACAGCATCCAATGAGCTTGTCCCGAGTCCGTTCTTATATAGTGCTGACAAGATCGGCGTGGCAGCATTGGCAATGTCATCCCTTACACTTTCAGCCCTCCGGACTCTCTCGGCGAAGACATCGAATTGTGCTTGGGATTTGACCTTATAAGCTATAAGAGGGAAATGACTACATAAGTATTCAAGACTGAGCAAGTTGCAGAGTGCCATCTCAAAAGGCTTACCTTCGAATTCTTCCAGGATCTTCTCATTGTCAGACTCCAGCTTGGCTTTACTGGTGCTTGTTTTCTTTAGCTGGGCTTTAAGAGAATCAATTTCAGATGAATTTGCTACAACATGAAGACAGAGCGAGCATCAGGATCAAAATATATTATATGCGAAGATAGAGCAAGTATAACGGTGATTTGACTTACCCCCGATTGAGCCACGGAGTTCCAGGTTTTCATCTCGAAGTTTTGCAATCTCTGCTCGCAAGACGACCTCTCGAGCTGTGGCTTCTTCTCTGGCGGCCTTGAGGTCTTGATGAACGTTTTCCAGAGAATTTACATGAGGAACCAGCTTTTCGAGGGTGTCTGTTTTGGCCATTGAGCGACAATATATTCTCTGCATAAGGGGATGAAGATAGTCAATCACACCGAACAATGATGACAAGACACAGAGGAGATACACTTACATTCATTAGCCGGGTCGCTTCGTTGAGGCTGGCTACGAGCATGTCGCGTTCCTCATTCTCCTTTTGCTTATTTAGCACGATGCCTTGCTTCACGCCTTCGGCATCGCGCCACTCGATCTTGATAGGAGGGACCGAGTCACTTGAAGACTTCAGTCGGGAGATTTCTTCCTCTTCGGCTGATTGATCTAGAGAAGATGAATAATGAAAGAAGAAGAAATATGATGAAGACAAGAATCTGGCGATTATTGCAAGGTTTTACCCGTTTTGGGAGCCGGATCCTCGGATGGTGCTTCTTGACTGCACGGGCCCTGTGGATTTTCGTCCGGCTGGTTTCCAGTCGGAGCATCTTGACTGGCAGTCGGGGGCTGTTCTTCTTCGACCGACTGGTTTCCAGCTGGGAAGACTTGGCTGGCAGTCGGGGGCTCAGCCTCAGGAACATTTTTGCCTAAGGATTCTGCCCCAGGAGCGTCTTCACTTGGGACAGGGTTTTGAGCTTTTGGTTCTACAGGCTTTGGCTTTTCTAATGCTGCAGATGGATTGATGGCTTCAGCCCGCCCGGTGGGATCAATATCTTGAGGTTTCCTGCAAAAAAGAAGATAAAGACAATTGAGTAAGAGGCGAAAAAGATTTTTAACCAAAAGTTGATTCTGGTTATGTGAGATACCTATTGGACCTCCTGATTTTAGGAGTGGACCTGGCTGTTGGTTTCGGAGGATTTATGCTAGATTGTGGAATCTGGACTTCTTCATCATCCGAGTCATCAACGACCAGTCTCCTTTTACTCGCCCGCCTGTTGATATCTTCGTTGGTAGCGGCTCTTTTTTCTTGAGGCTCAACCTTGATTTTGGGGCCGCCGGTTGGTTTTTTGGCAGCAGGCCGAGTTGGTATATCGTCATGGTACATCTTGTATGGCTTGGAGATAATAAGGGCGTTTGCCTGCAAGTAGAGTTTTTGAGATATATTGAAGGATGTGTGCAAGATTGAAAGAGTTTTGAAGACCCGAGTCAACTTACCGGAGGAGGAGGTCGGAACAGGTTGAACGGAGGAACCGGCATCTTGTGGCTGTGATCTACTGTGATTCCAGAGGAGAAAATCTTATACATGCGAGTGCACAAGGCCTGGTAACTCAGAGCATCGCGGTCCTCCTGATTGGGGTCGCTTTCACCCTCATACTCGAACGCTGGCTTAGATCTTTCCTTGATGGGAGCCAGTCGGTTCTTGATGAAGTGCCGGGTGATTTGTTCTCCTTGGAGGCCTTTTTTCTTCATTTCAAGAATATTAGCCAGGAGGTTATTTGCTTCTACCCAATCTTGGTTTTCCGGCAATGTGCTCCAGTTAGCTCTCTGGATCGGTGGAAGGCCGACGAAGTCGGGCAAACTGGGATTGGGGTTCGAGATATAGAACCAGTTTGCGTGCCAGCCCTTGTTGGAAAATTTCAAGGGGAGAGAGAAGTAGTCTCTGCGGAGAGTCCCGCGGAGTTGAAAGCCAGCACCGCCGACGACGCAGGGGTCATCCTTGTTTGGGTGTGGCTTGACATAAAACATACGGCGAAATAGATTGAAATGGGGAAGGATGCCTAAAAATGCTTCGCACACATGGATAAATATTGCAATGTGGAGGATAGAATTGGAATTCAGGTGATAAATTTGGAGGCCGTAGTATTCGAGGATACCACGGAAGAAGTCGGAAGTGGGAAGACCAAATCCGCAATAGAAGAAAGAGGTGAAGAATCTCACCGGTGTTTGGAGTAGGGAACTCCTCGCCGGCCGCCGGATGCCAGCCGATGATTTCCTTGGGTGGGAGAACTCCGTTCTTCACCATTTCCCGCAAGGTCGACTCCTTCACGTCTGAGGTCGCCCACTGGTCGAAAGGGATTTCTCTTTCTTCCGCCATGGACGCGAGTTAGGTGGAGGTGGGTCTTATGCAAGAGATGGGGATTTTTTGAGGGGGTGCTGGTGGCTGGATGCGGATGATGGATTGCGGTGGAATGTGAGTTCTTGAATGGATGATTTTGCGTAAGCGCGAGATTCCGGAATTCCTTGGAGCGGTTGATGAACAGGAGCGCGAAAAGGGGAAAAATTTCGGGAAGAAGAAGCGGCAGCGACGACGCTGGCGCTTTGAGAAAGATTTTAGGGTTTTTGTTGGGTTTTCTCGTATTTGGGCCGAGCCCATGAGAAACTTACGGCCCATCTTATGAGTACGGCTTGACATAAGTCCATGAGGACTTAAGCAAATTTGCTCTAGCAATATGCGTATGTCTCATTGCCCGATGACTTTAAAATCCTTTCATACGGCAGTTACACAACTTGTTGAAGGTTGGTATGATGCAACTTGAAAGGTGACAAACAGTAAAGTTTTTTATAACTGTCCTGGTAATTTGTTTATAGGTTGCGGGAGCTGTTTGGTTTTTTATAAAGCATTTGATTTTTTATTTATCAATGCTGATTTGCCACCTTGGTGTACTCTTTTTATCAAGATCAATATTACAGCAAGAGCTATTAAATATTTCGGTCGTATTTTTCAGATGACTGATACATTTATTAACTCATATTTTATATTCATGAGAATTGATTGAGCTATATGTTCCGGGACGACTCGAGCATAACGGCTTGGATAAGCATGAGCTTGCCCAGTGCTTGGATTTATTGTACACTATGCCTTGATTATAAGGTTATGTGTTATAGGACCTTTTATAATAAGCTCGGGAGAGTATAATTAATATAGTTCTTGACTATATGCTTAGTTTATTTAACTAAACACATAGTCGGGGGCTACACCTAATTAGGTGCATCAGTCGATGCACCTAAATTTTTATGTTTGAACTTTTTTGAATTGATTTCAGCCCTTCACAGTCTTTTCTTGGATGCTGAAGCACTCGGGAGACTCAAGCAGAGGTGATGGAGGCACTCGGTAGTAGAGGCACTCGGCTAAGAAATCACTCGGCTGCGTGTTATTCAAATTTGAGGCTAATTTATCTCATCGACTGCGAAGGTCTCGGGGGCTATTGTGGAGATTATGGGTATCGGATACCCTCACGGATAGCTTATCCGACTTACTATAGGGGATAGGTTATGCTTTATGATTATGTAAACCGGCTATGACTTGGGTATTATGTTACCATTGAGATAAGGTAACAACCCATAGTTTATAGTTGGTAAGATTGAGGAGCCCGACTTAGAATAGAATAGGTCTCCGACTTGTAAACCCACCCTCCGAGACTATATAAGGAGGGTAGGGCGTCCTTTGAGGGACGGACACAGAAAAATACAAGGACAAGTAGAAGACTAGCGAGAGCCCCTATTGAAAGAGATCAAGAGATCAATAAACACTCGGCGGATCAAATCCCCGAAACAGGAGTAGGGTATTACCTCTCGTCAGAGAGGGCCTGAACCTGTCTAAACCCTTGTCCCGACTAACCCATTGTGTTTGGCGCTTGACTGCTACCCCCAGATTGATATTGCCGAAACCAAGTTTCGACACCTGCGTGTGCGTTTATTTTGTTGTGACGTGGTCATGTTAGTGATAATAAATCAAATATTATGGAAATAATCTATGGGCATAGCAGTACCGTGGGAAGCCGCTGCTGTAGGTCGCACAACGTCGGCCCTAGGGGTGCGTGGACGTGCTGGCTGTGGACCACCTGGAGGTACCGCGTCCACGGCACTGCGACAAGAGAAGAAGCGCATCACAGCGCTCATCTTCGACTGCATCCAGTCAAACGTCAGCCTCTGCTCAGGTTCACTGAGGTGTAACCCAGCGTCCAACCTGACTAGCACCGAGTTAATATCGGCGTTGACCACTCATGCAGCGTCGGCCTATTCACGACATATGAAAGCATGCCAGTATCAATCCGAGAAATAAATGAAACAAGCGAGCATAAGTTCAACGTACCCTCAAGAAGTACTCTCGGTCACGGTGTGTGGGGTACGCGTCCGTGACAGCGGCAACGTGTGGCTGTGGAGCAGCTGGAGTGTACGTCACACGAGCACGAGTGAGAGGTAAGTACCAGCGGAGGTAGTCACGGTAGTGGTCATCTGTGTGTGGAAAGATCTCGTCGATCACCTCCTCCGGTGCTAACAGCCAGTCGTCCACGAACTGCTGTACGCGTGGTGCCCACAGTGTGCCGGCTAGCTGTCCCCGGTGGGTCAACCTGTGAAGAGCAGACACTTAGATAGCTCAATGAATGTAGAAACATCATATGTGTAATTTGGACGCATTGTACTCACGAGTGGTCTGCAGGGAGGACGGTAGGCGCCATGTCTCCGGGGAAAACTTGCCTCAGCCCAAATTGCCGCATCACCCGCTGCGGGCAGTGAGGCTTGACGAAGATGTCGAACACCATCGGCATCGTCGTGAGCCAGTATGCCGCGTCATGTGTGTAGAGGGACGAAAGTCCAAGCGGTGCTCTCGCTGCCACCGCCTGCTGCGTGTACGGCTGCCAGACGACGTCGTTGGGCTGGAGACGGTCGAACTCGAACACGAAGTCTGGGTAACCCCGTCTGACCTGCACGTGGGCGTAACGACGCTGCGAGATACAAATATGGTACAAATATAATTGATTGTTACAGACGAACGTGAAAGAAAATGGACGGTGCAATGTACGAAAGAACTACTCACCCCACGTCGACACCAGTACGTCCCCATCGTGGGGCCATCCTCCGGCCACTCCGCGCTGCGTCCTGTCCCGTACGGTGCGGGGTCCACCATAGGCCGTCCTATGGCAAACCTCTCAGCTGCCCAAAGCTGAACCAGCAGAGGGCAACCAGCGAAGAGCGCTCCCGCGTCGGTCTTCGTGCACGCCTCACAGAGGGCACGGTAGGTGGCCGCTAACACTGCTGACCCCCAACTCCACCTAGGCACGTTGCCTAGCTCAGCATCCGCGATGCCACGTGCGTAGTGGATCAAACCCTTGTCCACAGCGTGGCCTGTAGTGCTGGTGAACATCACCCATCCGAACAGCCAGAGCAAGTATGCCTCTAGGGCGCGTTGAACTGAGTACTCATCGGCGTCCAGGTGGAGCTGGTCAGTCTGTAGCAATGAACCAAATATTAGTACAAATGAATATATTTGTTCAAAAAACCATAAACCCGTTCAAACTTTGAACTTACGGTGAACTAAAGCAGCCAAGTCTTGCTCGGCCCGGCGGTAGTGTACGGGTATAGGCCAGTGGGCGGAGGTACACCCGGAAGGCGCATCACATGCGTGAAATGCTCCATGAGATCCTCCTTCCATCCCCCAGCACCGTCCACAGGCCCAACTACGTCTACAACGAGAGGTAGACCCAGGAGGTATGACACGTCCTGTAGTGTCGGAGCCATCTCCCCACAGGGAAGATGAAACGTGTGCGTCTCGGGCCTCCAGCGGTCTACCAGAGCGGCAAGGAGAGACCGGTCTACATCCCAGCGCCTCGCTGGGTCTCTCTCGTCCGCCCCAGCCTCAACAAGCCTACATGGTGGTAGGAGCCCTGCCTCACGCAACCTGCGTAATGTAAACCTCACACATTAGTACCAAAAAAGTATTACTGCGGTCAAATATGATGATTTAAAGTTTGAACGAGTTGTACCAGGGAACGTGTCACGGGTCGACACGCAGCAACTGGCGTGAAGTACGTGGGCGGAGGGTGCCGAGCTGCTCACCCTGCACGGCTGACATGTACGAGCGGTGGTTCCTGTCGAGGCCACGGCTGAAGAGCTAAGGTGTGTCGTCAGCCATACCTGCATGCCAAATTATGATTAGAAAAACAGTAAAAATTACTTAAACATAGTTAGGAATAGTACAAACAAATATTACTTCAGCACAGTGATACAGAGTTTACGACAACATTACGGTGCTACATCAAACTGTTTGCAAGTCTAGCTTACATTACCGAAAAATTCGCAATACAATACCGGTGTACAATAAGATTTTGTAAGGTTCACGAACATCAGATTTACAACAAGATTCATTGAAATTACATGATACAACTACTTAGTTCGAATACTCATTACGATACAATATCGGTCTACTTCATGGTTCCTAAACAATATTAGACCATCGCATCCCCTGCCGCACGAGGACACATGGGACGTGCTCGCCTGGTTGTTGTTCCTTCCCCAGGTGGTCGGCTTCCATCACCTGCCTCTCCAGATGGACCGACATCCGAGACGCTCGGACCCTCCGCATTCTTCGGGCATTTCTTGTAAGTGTGGTCGTGTTGATCATACTTGCTACAATGTATAGTCCTACCACTAGCTTCGGCCTCATCCATGTCATGTCTGATGCGTCTTGTTTGACGCCGACCCTTTTTCACCCTTACCTTGGATGGATCCGGAATGTAAAAAAACTTGGGGTCTCAGAGTTGTGTAAGATCCTGTGATCCCGAACCCATATATCTCCTCACTCCATGTATGAAAGATTGCTTCTTTCCTGAAATAATGTGACACGTACACATCGGGAAGTATGCCACAATCACCGGCTGCGGCAAGTACGTGAGAGCAAGGCAAGTGTCGAAGCTTTGGCTTCATACAGCTGCAACTGCATCCGCCATCGGCCTTAAGGACACATTCCTGCACGGCTTGCTTGCGGTAGATACCCCGCCTGCTCCTATCAACACACATTATTTCATACCGATGTACTTTTGTGCCTTGAGGAACAACTCTATGTCTCTGTGCCTTGGCAATTTTATCTTCCATGTACTTAGTCACTAAACTGCCAAATATTATCTTGTTATCAGCCATTGAGGGAAAAATTTTCTTGTATCGATCCCTGAAGTAGGCCTGTGTGCCGTGAAGGATAAATTCGACAATACCAACCAACGGGAGTTCTCGCACTCCTCGCATTACCCAGTTGTAAACCTCGGCCAGATTAGTTGTCATTATGCCATACCGAGAACCATCGGTGTCGTACAGCAGAGACCACTTCTCCTTTGGTTCATTCTCAATCCAATGAGTGAAATTTCGGATAGATGATCCCGACCTCCTTCTCATTGTGGGTGGATCGTCATGCAGTGGACCAAGAGGTACGAGAGGCTCGTCAACTTCAGCTTGTGGCCGACGAGATTGCTCGTCTGTTTGCGTACTTGTCAACTCATCCAACCTTCTCCACAACTCATTAAATTTCTTCTCTTGATTCTGTGCACAGAGCCTCTTGAAAAGATCCGTCAGATGCTTGTTCTTGAATTGCTTGTAGAAATTAGCACTCATATGACGCATGCACCACCTACTACGTACATCGGGCCACCTTGCTGGAATTTCCTTCTCATACCAACCGTTCTTCAGGTATTCAATAGCCCGCAACATGCCCGCATGGCGATCATGTATAAGGCAAACATTGGGTCTCATACGGACAAGTGCCATGTGCACTCTTTCTAGGAACCAGTACCAGCTTTCAGTATTCTCGCTCTCTACAAATGCAAAAGCCATAGGTATCACCTGATTGTTCCCATCAGCTCCGATCGCTGTCAATATCTGACCTTTGTATTTACTGGTCAGAAAATGTTCCATCTATGCATAGTACAGGACGACAATGCACAATAGCGTTGATGCAAGCACCCAATGAGAAAAATGCTCTTTGCAGCACACTCTTGGTAGGATCATGAACCGATGGAAATGTATGGATGTCATAGTAGGTATTACTATTCCTCTGTGCAATGTTGGCTAACAAACGAGGCAAATTATCGTACGATGCTTCAAATGTGCCATACCTCATCTCTATAATCTTTTGTTTGGCCCTCCAAGCCTTGGCATAACTTATGGTGTACTTGTATTTGTTTTCAATGTGGCTAATAATTGATCTTGGTTCAAAGCCACTGTTGGAGACAACACGGCTATACATCTCACTTGCAACAAAAGTTGTAGTGATGTTGCGGTGATACTTTTCCACCCCTTGTAAGTGGCACTGATGCTCGGTCACTATGCTAACTTTCCAATAATCAAACCATTTACCCTTATATGCATGGATGCGCCATGGACAATCTTTTCTCACGCACCTTACTTCGTACACATAGTTCGTTGACTTGACCACCCTAAACTCTCTCTGCAATGAGACCGCCCAATGCTTCACTGCCTCCTTCATATCCTCCTTATGACCATACCTAGCACCCTGAATTACCTCGTTCTCCTTGTATTTCCAGGGTGTATGTTGCCCCTCTGAGATAACAAGTCCTGAGAAGTCCTCTTTTGTCCAATCAGTGGGCATTACATCGTCTTCCTCATCGGATGACAAGTCGACCTCCGCTTGCTCGTTATCCGAATCTTCCCTCTCCATTCCATCGACGATTGTACCGACTATCTCCCCCTCATCCGCCATGCCCATGGCCTGCACGACCCTTGTTTGATTTTCGTCATTGTTTGATGGTCCAACACAATCGCCCACATGGCTAGGACCCTCAACATCTTTGGTTTCTATTCCAAGGTTTCTATCCTTTTCATGCACCAAAACAAAAATAACAAGGGGCCATGAGCGTTCAAAAGCCATCTCCACATACCGTCTCCAAGCATTAGTGCTATCCATGGGCATTAGTTCCCAAAAATAACCTTCTGTTGCACGACTCACTACAACAGATACTGACATTGTGTTGACTTCTGGGTCTATTCTAAATCCTCGTAGCAACCAACTATAAATTGACTGAAATGTTCTCTTGCCAGGCCTATCAATGCCCTTCGATGTCATTTTAAAATCTGATAGATCAACACCATCTGGACCAAATCTAAGGTTGCCTTGACCGTGTACTAGCTGAAACATGACCTTACTTGATATTCTGCCCAATGAAACAAAAAAAATAGGTTAACTAACTTTGAAACATAACCACCGGATCTAATGTCGAATTCATCAATATGTACTACGCCATAAGTTAAAGTTTCCGAAAATGTATTATTTGTCCTAGGTCTCAAATTCTACAAATCGGATACGTGCTCCAGATATATCATATAACTCAAATATATTATATAGTTTGCACTATGTCCTAAGTCTCAATTTCTATAAATATGTCGTATGCCTTTGTTCTTAAATTATACAAACAAACAGGGTGCTCCAGATCTACTAAAATATATGATAGTACAGCTAAAATGCAACGTAAATTTCAAAGAGAATACTGTGTTTACCTGCTATGGAGTCAGAAAATGGACAGGGCTTCGCCGCTTTCCTTCAGCTCTCCCTAACCCCTCTCTCCTTTTTTTTTCTGGATTTTTAGTGAATATAATGAAAATTTGCAGAGGAGGAGGGCTTATATGGGGGGGGCTAAAAATCGCCCTCCCAGAGGGCGTTAAGGGGGCCGCCTGCAAAACCGGCGAGCAAAAAATCGCCCTTCCTAAGGGCGACGGGGGGCCGCCTGCAAAAATGCCATCCCTTGCCGCCCTGTGCAGGCGCCCCCCCACAGTGAATGGCGGGGCCGAGGAGGGGAGGTGGATGGCGAGCGCGGCGGCGGGGTCGGCGTGGCTCGGGGGCGGCGCAACCGGTGAGGAGCGGCGGCCGGAGTTGGTGAAAGGCGGCGGAGCTATGGCTCTACGATGCGACAGCGCTAGGGGGCACGAGAGCTTCGGGGCTTTGGGGAAAAAGAGAGGAGAAGATGCGGGGGTGGTTTTTGTAGGTGCGGGGTGGGCGGACGTGGCCGGGAACGGCCCGAATTCCACGCCGGAGTGGGGGAGAGAGGAGAGAGAGAGAAGCGGCTGGGGTTGGCGGATCCCGCCCCTCTCGCGCGGCGGGAGCGGTCGGAGTGGGGGCGCGGGCGGTGGTGGTTGCGCGCACGTGCGCGGAGCGCGCGGGGCGCGGGGAGGTGGGCGGAAGCGGCGGCCGGCAGTTGCGGGCGCGGGCGGCCGGAGGTAGGGGACGACCCCGATAGGTGGGGCCCACTTGTCGGTGGTCCGGACCGGGAGGGAGGCCGAACGAACTTCGCGGCTAAGGGGGCACGGCGCTAGCGGGCCTCGGCCTGCGGTTGGCCCGCGAGAGAGGAGGAGCGACGCGTGCTCGGGAGGGAGAGGCGGCCTCGTGGGCCGATGTTGGCGCAGAATTTCGACCCGTCCAGCAACCAAACGGGTTCCGCGTTACCACGGCGGCCTGGGAGATCTGCTTAACTCCAGTGCAGGTCCAAATGGCTTGCCTAGTCGTAAGTAGAGCGTGCCAGTTGATTTGATCTGCAATCAACAAGAAACAAGTAAACCAAGTCAGAAAACAACGGCCGATCGGTCAACAGACCGATGACACATTGTCATAGCCCAGCCGATAGGGCAAAGCTATATCGGCTCACTTGGAAAATAAGTAAAACATGAATCTAATCTTATCGGCCTTCACTGATATGTAGACCTCAACTAATAATATCGGCCGATAAGGATAACAAAGGTAACTACACCAGCTAGTACTCTAGTGCAAACTTATACGAGCCAATCGGCCAATATGAACACATCAACCATAAAGAAATCTTAAGATTACTTCACGATCGACATGTCTATACTTATCGATCTGCACATATAAGTGGCAAACACATGCAAGAAACATAAAGCAATCACATATGTTAGATAAGACCGGCTAAAACCCCGGCACTATCCTTAATTACAACCGAAAACAGGCTTCGTGTTAGATCTCAAATCAGGACTAAGGTCGATGGCAACTCGAAGTATGAATTGAGACTTAACACAAAGAAAATCAAGTCGTCGATTGCTTTTGGGGATGGTAACTGCATTGAACAATCTAGCCAAGCATAAGAATTAAACCATCGTCGGCAATAAACCCTAAAGCGAGTAAACCGCTGGCAAGGCTTAATTAAGATACCTGTCAAAACTATTCAAGACATGATAATCGACGATCACATCATCGAGGCTTAACGTGTCTAAAGCGACACGTTAGCCCCGACGATGCAGATCGTCGGGGACGAGTTCTTACCTCTGCTCCGAGGAAGCAAGAACTCGTCGAAGAAGACCTCTTGCGAGGGTTGGCGATGCGCCGAAAGTAGATTGATTTGATTGTGTGATTGATTGAGAGAGAGTTTACATGTACAAACTATCGGGATATTTATACCCGAGGTTACAACAGAACCCTTGTAGGGCACGATCTTATCTACAACTAACAAACAAGTCCTTGCGGCAGACTTAAGCCACAGATTAGATCTACACTACTTAATTTACAAGATACAATTGCCTAAAACCGAGCTTTATCTCTATTTGGCAACTTCCTTGAAGCTTATTTCGAGCCCAGACCAAGCCCACGTTGACACTGTCAACTCACAACCCGCATCGGCCCACGACCAAACCAAATCCGTATCGGCCGATACGCTCTTTATAGCAACACCTCCCCAGTCCGATACGGTTACCGGGTCCGATACGAAGCCTGGTCCGACTCCAACTCAATCCTTCCTCTCTGCTTCGGTTTCCTCTTTCCTTTCCGAGTCGATTACCAAAATCCGTCGTTAACACATGCCCCCCAATTCCGCTTCATTATATAATGTGGCGGAATTAGCTCCAGGGAACTCATCGACTTTTTGCTAGGTCTAACCTGAAAACCGCACAGATCCAGATTCGAACCCTTTCGCCGCCGATTCAACAAACTCCTCGTGTTCTTCAACTCCGGCGACCGCTCGATACTCCATCGACATCGACCCCTTCCGCAACGATCCCTTCTTCAACAACAATGGCTTCCGCCCCATTCTACGCCTCTGAGATCCCCGCGGTAAGTCGACTTGTTCAATCCTGCATTATCGCTTTCCCCGTCGATTTCTCCAAGTTAGGGTTTTACTCTCTGTCCCCCTCAGGCCTTATATTTTCATCGTTGTTCTCACGATTTAGGTCTTCAAAAACCAAATCTTGATCCCCACCGACGATAAATCCCATCGCTTTCTCCTGGGCCCCATGGGCGACTGCGACCCAACCTGGCTAATCAACGCCGAAACAGACAGAATTCCTTTCAGGCAAGCCAAGCCCACTGTCTCGGCGTGGAAGCACACCTTCAGGTCATGGCCATCAAAACTAAACGGATACAGGACCTGGCACAAAAGGATTGCTGCCGTCAAACAAGTCCACTGGGACGAGATTGGAATCGGCCAATGCATAACTCTGTCCCTGGCCGATACCAAGAAGAATGAGCCACTAATGTCAGCTGCCAGCTACTTCTGGTCAAGTACCTTGAACGCCTTTATGTTCAAGCAAGGTCCGATGACCCCAACCCTCATAGATATCAAGGTACTCACAGGACTAGACATCGACTCTGAGATTAATCCTTTCAGCCTCCTGATAAACAGCAGCCACAAACTGAAAACCAAGAAAATTGGAGGCTGGTCTGGGTACATCTCTGAGCACATGGAACAAGGATCGGTCTCAGAGCGAGAACATGTAGCGTTCCTGACATTATGGTTGGAAAGATTCGTCTTCTGCGGATCGACCTGTGGCCCCACAACAAACTGTCAGCACCTGGCTCAGGCCCTGGTCAGCAAAAAACGAATACCCCTCGGCCGATACCTCTTAGGAGCTGTATATCGGCTACTCCACATTGCCACACAAGACTTGATGCTGAAACAAACCGTGGCACACGGGGGACCATGGTGGTTCATCCAACTGTGGCTAACAATTCATACCAACACCATGGTTGATCGGCCACCTCTATCGGACTCGCGCTTCCCATCGAAGTATGCCGATCACGAAGATCCCAGAAGCAGACGATGCATGTCTTATGGAGAAGCAGCCTCCGTCTACCCTGGCGCAGATCAATCGGCCGATGACATGGCTACATGGTTCATCCGTTTCTTCACCGGCCCTCCATCAGCCAAGATGGACATGTTTATCTATACATCGGACCAAGACTATGAGCTCCCAGATGATCTGCAACTGAGCTTGGTAAACGATGACATGGAGTCCAGAGAGGTGTTTATGATCGGCCTGACTCCATGCCTGCTCCCAGTAGGCATTTTTCAGGGAAGGAGCACCAGCCTGTCCTATGAATTTTATAACCCAATGACAGCTGCTAGGCAATGCGGGCTCGGGCAACTTCCCATCAGTTTATACCTTCATAAACTCCTGGAGAGCAGAGGCACAGTCTCATCGGCTCTAGTTATGAGCAAGGCGATGGAAATCGAGCTCCCAAATCTTGGTGACTGTGATCGGCTGCACCTGAATACCTTTGTCCACATCAATTTCCAAACCTGGTGGCAAGAGTGGGCCGCTCATATTTTCCACCAATCGGCCAGGTTCTATGTAACAGAGCTTATCCAAGGCATCAGTCCCCAAGTACCAGATGAGCCGATTCCTTCTGTGAGCAACAGTGGACAGAAGATTTTCTATGCTCAAGCCATAGCTCCATCGGGGTCAACCATCCTGGAGTCCATCATCGGCCTCACTGCCCCAAAGATACCATCACTGCTCCAGGGGCCGATGATCAAGGAAAACCCCAAGAGGAAAGCGCCATTTAAAGGCAAAGCCCAAAAATCCAGCAAAAAAGCCAAAATTGACGACCAAGAAGATCTCGAAGAGCTGGATCCCTCCATAGAAGAGTTTCTCAAAGAACAAGTAATGGAGGAAGAAGTCGATGCAGCTGCTGCCGATACATATAAAGAAAACACATCGGCTGAAGCTATCAAGGAAACATCAGCCGAAACCACTGAGATCCCACCGGCCGATGACCAAAGTGATGCCCCCCAACCGAAAAAGACCAAACATGCAATCCGCAAGGTAAACACAATTTCTTCTCCGTGCTCACATAACCCCTTCCTATTGCTTGGCTTTAATTTGATATCCTTTTCAGGCTGTGGCATCATCTATACTGAAGGAAAGAACTCAATCGGCCCCTCTGCCAAGGACTAAGAAAGCAACCCTACAACGGCGTGAGCGGGCTAAAGCACGATTGAGGACTCCGTCTCCTTCTCCAGCACCCTCTCCGGTCGCCTCGGTAAGAGTTGATTTATATATTATCATGCTAATCTCACAACCCTACTTACCAATCCCTTGCCTTTCAGCCTAGGGCCCCAGCACCTTCGCCACATCGGCCAACCCCATCGCCTACTGCCTCAACACAGCAAAGGGAGGCCGATGCAAACACCACCGATACTCCAACTCAGGTAATGAGACCTAGCCCGATCCCCTTTCGTCAGCTCCCATTTGACAAGACTGACCTTGACCTATGTTGCTGTTTACAGAGCCTAGCCGATATGTTTTCATTTGACATCGGCCAGTTTCTTGATGACGAGGACAAGGAACTGCCCAGCACCGCCAAGGCGCCGATCTCTGACGAATTAAAGAACCGACTGTCCGATATTGGGAATCGGCTAGAAGCCTCGCTGGAGTGTTTGGTAGAGGATTGCTCCTCCATCAGAGCCAGGGTACAAGAAATCCAAAACGAACTGCCCGAAGACCTGATGGAGATCCTCACACCGGCCATCTTCCTGGAACAATACCGATTCAAGCTTTTCAAAGCAAAAGAAAGACTCGCAGAGCGACGAGAGCGCGAACAACTGGAATCGGCCCTGACCGCTAGCAAAGCTCAAGTTAACGCCGATAAGACCAAGTTGGACGAGCTAGCGGTGGAGCCGATTGTATTGAAAAATAGACTTGAAGAACTCCGTTGCCTCGAGGCAGAGCTAGAATCGAAGCTGGCCACTACACGCCGAGAAATCCAAGAAGTCGAAGCCGGAATAGCTGCATCACCCAAGGCCATAGAAGATCAGACGGCAAAGCTCAAGGCATCGGCCAAGTACCTCGCGACCCTAAGCAAATCACTGAAACCGATCCCAGGGACGATGGCCGATGATGCCCAGGCTATTGAAGACGTTGAGCAGATTCGCCGTAAAGCCATTGCTGCTATTGCGGACTTCATAGGGTGATGTAGCATATTTTATTTTTATAATGTATAAACATACACCTTATCGGCCATGCAGCCGAATTTGTCTTGAAAATTCCAGCCTAATCATTGCTTCTGAAATCCTCTGAGTTCAATCTCACTCTGATGAATTGTATCTTAAAAAAAACACCTGTGCATGTATATATCTTTAATATGAACAATCTCATTATAAACAATCTCATCGGCCAGAAAGCCGAAGTCAATTGCCAACTGAAAAATCCAATGCGAGAACTCCTGTATATATATATGCCCCCCAAATTTTGGAAGATGAGGGCTCATATTCTGAAATTTTGAACTAAGGGCGATAGTATATACCGGCCATCTAAAGACGATGCTTAATTACATCGGCTGTAATCATAAATCGGCTAGAGGGCCGATCATGAGTCAATCCAGATACTGGGATAATATTGTTTCAAGTATTTGCCATTGAGAGCTCGTCCATAAATCTCGCCATCTAATCCCTTGAGCAGATAGGCATTGTGAGGAACACATCGATGAATTCGAAAGGGGCCTTCCCAATTAGGTGACCACTTGCCGAATTTATTATCTCTGGAACCAATCGGCATTATTAATTTCCATACAAGGTCTCCTTCCTCAAACGACTTGGCAACGACCTTTTTATTATAATGACGGGCTACTCTATCTTTATCACGCTTGATTTTCTCTAAGGCCCGTAATCGAACATGTGCCAAATCATCCAATTCATCAACCATAAGATTATGGTACTCATCGGCTGTCAAGTCGTCTTGCAAAGCAATCCTTCTTGAGCCGATGGCGGTTTCCCACGGCAGTACAGCTTCATGCCCGTAGACCAGCTGATAGGGAGGCACTTGGATTGCACCATGGCAAGCCATCCGATACGCCCAAAGGGCATCGGCCAGCGTTGTATGCCATTGCCTCGGCTGTTCGTCAATTTTCCTCTTGATTAATTTGATTAAAGACTTATTAGAAGCCTCTGCCTGCCCATTAGCTTGCGCGTAGTAAGGAGAAGAATTGAGTAATCTGATGCCCATGCTGTCAGCAAATCGGACGAACTCATCGGACACGAAGATTGATCCCTGATCGGTAGTTATTGTCTGAGGTAACCCAAACCGATATATGATGTGCTCCTTGACGAACTGAATAGCGTCTTTGGAATCAACCTTCTTAAGGGGAACGGCCTCAACCCACTTTGTGAAGTAATCTGTAGCCACTAATATATACTTGTGTCCCTTACTTGATGGTGGGTTAATCTGGCCGATCATATCTATTCCCCATCCACGAAACGGCCACGGCTTTATGATTGGATGCATAACCGATGCCGGTGCTCTCTGAATTGCTCCAAATTTCTGACAATCCTGACATCCTTTATAATACTTGAAGCAATCTTCTAGCATGGTTGGCCAAAAATATCCGACGCGCTTCATCAGCCATTTCATTTTATGGGCCGATTGATGGGTGCCACAAATCCCTTCATGTACTTCGCTCATAACGGTTTTAGCCTCCTCAGGACCTAGGCATTTGAGTAGGACACCATCAACCGTCCGATAATATAGGTTATCGTCCAATAAGACATAGTGTAAAACTTTATATTTCATTCTGCGTGACGCCGATTGGGAAGGGTTTCTCAAATACTCAATGATATCAAACCTCCAGTCATCGGCGTGCACGAGAGCAATCTGAATTGGAACGTCTTTAGCCATCGGCCTGTATCCCGATGCCCCCTGAGCTAAATCATTGGCTTCGAAATTCTGCTTCCTGGGTATATGCCTCATCGTTACGATCCGGAAACCGTGTAATAACTCTTTGCACTCCTCATTGTAGACTTTGAGAATATCGTCTCTGCACTCATACTCCCCAGAAAGTTGACTAATTACTAGCTGTGAATCACCAATGATTTCCACGGCATCGGCCTCGACTTCTTGTAATAACTGCAAGCCTTTAAGCACCGCTTCATATTCTGCTTGATTGTTGGTATAGTAAGGCTTGATAGTGAAAGCGAACTCAAAACTTGCCCCCCGAGGGGATATGATGACTAGGCCGATACCGCAACCGTGTCTGCAGACGGATCCATCGAAATATAATGTCCATGGCACAATGTCTGCATATGCGACTGAGTCATCTCTATGTTGAACGATGAAATCGGCCAGGGCTTGTCCTTTGATCGCTTTGGCCGATTCATATCGAAGATCAAACTCTGTTAGAGCAAAGATCCACTTCCCGACTCGTCCTTTCAACACAGGGGCCGATAACATGTATTTCATCACATCGGCCTTGCTCACCACGACACACTCGTTGGAAAGCAAGTAATGCCTCAGTTTAGTACATGAAAAATATAAACAAAGGCATAATTTCTCCACCGGCGTGTACCTTGTCTCAGCGTCTAACATTCTCCTGTTGAGATAAAAAATAGCTCTTTCCTTGCCGTTAACATCTTGAACCAAGACCGAGCCGATGGATTTCTCATCGGCTGATAAGTACAATTTGAATGGGACTCCTTTTTGTGGAGAAATTAAGACCGGCGGAGAAGTTAAATATTCTTTGATATCGTCTAGCGCTTTCTGTTGCTTGTCACCCCATATGAATTCTTCGTCGTCCTTTATTTTCAACAGTGGAGTGAATGGCTCTATACGGCCCGACGGATTTGATATAAAACGCCGGACGAAGTTGATCTTGCCAAGCAGAGATTGTAACTTGGTCTTGTTTTCTGGAGGCTTGATTTTCTTGATGGCATCGATGTTCTTCGGCAGGGCCTGATAAAATTGGCGTCGTAAAGTCCTGTGATCTCTGCTTTTATGGCTTCGTGCATATCGGCCTTAAACCTCCGAGGAGCTTGCTTAAAAGGCCGATAGCCTTGTTTGATTGGTAGCCGATGTTCTACAATCGATCGGCTTAAACCTAGCATCTCATGGTATTCCCATGCAAAACAATCTCTGAATTCTTTCAAAAGATCTATCAAATTATTCTTGTATCCCTTTGGCAAATTAGCGCTTACATACGTCGGCCTAGGCCTATCACCTATTCCTATATCAATTTCTTCCAATTCATCGGCCGACGTAAAACCTTGCCCCAACTTGCCGTCTAACTCATCCACCGCGTCATCCGTGTAGGGGTCATTGTCAACGGCGGATGGTGCATCTTCGCTAAAGTAACCGCTTGTCTTGGTCTTCAATTGTCTCGATGTCGCAGTCGGTTACCTTGAGGAAATCGGCGTCCCAGACACGCCCGGACAAGCAGTCGATTCCCTCCATCTCCCAAACTGCGATGTCGGCATTGGCAACATGTACTGACCGATCTGCCTGCACGATCTCGACTTGGTCCCCTTGCCATTGCATGAGGCATTGGTGCATTGTTGAAGGGACACAGCAATTTGCATGGATCCAATCTCGTCCCAATAACAAGCTGTAGGAACCCTTTCCATCGAAGACGAAGAAGGTGGTGGGAATTGTTTTGCTGCCCACGGTGAGTTCCACGTTCAGGACCCCCTTCGCCTCGGATGCGTTGCCACCGAAGTCCTTTAATACCATATTTGTCTTGATAAGATCTTCAGGTACTTTTCCAAGCTTCCTGAAGGTTGGGTATGGCATTAAATTGACCGCTGCGCCACCATCGACCAGCATCTTCGTCATCGGCCGCCCATTGATGAATCCTTTGATGTACAACGGCCGCAAATGTCTGTAGCTGGCGTCAACTGGCTTGTCGAAGATGGCTTGGTCTGGTGACAATCGTAGCCTGGCTGAACCTTGTTCATCATCAGCCATCGCTTCATCGGCCGCCTGCACACTGTATTCTACTGGCAATATAAACACCATGTTAACAGGCGCCGATGCCATTTTTTTACCTTTTGAAGCTGAGTAGCTCTGAGCTGTATTGGAGGTGCCCTCATCGGCCTTGGTCACCGTGGATTTTATCCTCCACTCTTTTTTGGTCTTGGTTGGCCGATGGGGTATTTCAGCCTGTTGCTCTTGGATTTGCTCTTTCCTCCTTAACCTCTGAATCCGCCGCTTTTGTGTCTTGGTGAATACATCGCTTGGGCACCATTGGGGGTTCTGGACTTGCTCCTCATCTTCATCGTGTTGATCTCGGTGCATCGGCCCTAGCCTTTCATGCACAGATTTCCGTTGCTTGGCCGGCCGATGCGTTTGTCTGCTTGAGCTGCCCTGATAAGAATCTTCTGCACCACTGCACGCAGGGCACTCCTGGATAGATGGCAACCTCATCCCTTCATTCCAGCAGAAGCGAAAAAACTCGCACTCCCAGTGTGGGTCGTAGGAGTTGTCTTGATCGGCTTGGTCTTGAGCTTGTTCCTCCCGCCTCCGCTGATATTTTCTGATCAGGCTCTCAGAGGTCTGATGAGGCCGCTTGCCAGTCCGATGGCCACCGCCATCGGCCCTGTCCGCCCGCACCATGTTGACTGGGAACGGGTGGCCTTCAATCTTCATCGGCCGCTTGGCATCATCGATTTTAATTCTGCCCTGCTCGATGGCCGATTGAATTTGTTGCCGGAAGATCTTGCATTCATTTGTATGGTGTGAATAAGAATTGTGCCACTTGCAATATCTCCTTTTCTTGATGTCTTCGGCCGATGGCAATACGTGACCTACTGGCAGTTGGATCTGCTTTTCTTGCAATAGCAGGTCAAATATCTTATCGGCCTTGTTGATGTTGAAATCATATTTATCTTCTTTATCTCCTTTCTTGGCCCACTGGCAAGTTGTTGATTTCCTCATCCGGGCCCACTCGGCCAGGTCGACATCACCATCTTCATCGTAGTCATCGTCGGAGGCGTACTGATAAACAGTGTTAATCTTTTTCGCGAACTTCTTTGCCTCCTGGAATCGCTGCTCGTGGGCCGATACTCGTTGTGCCAGCTGAGCGAGGCTGTCAAATTCCTGCGAGGAGAACCTCTCGCGTATCGGCCCTAGCAATCCCTGAAATGCCAAATCGGCCAACTGGGAATCGGTCAGACTGAGGCTATAACATCTGTTCCGTATGTCTCTGAACCTTTGTATGTATTCAGGGACCGATTCATCCACTCGTTGCCTGATGGCAGTCAGATCTGACAATTTCATTTCTTGTACGCCATTGTAGAAGTATCTATGAAACTGTTTCTCCAGATCTATCCATCCTCTGATGGAATTGCAGGGCAAGGAAGAGAACCATGTGAATGCAGACCCTGATAAGGACAGAGGGAAAAACCTCACCCTCAACGCCTCGATAGCCGATGCCTCCCCGCACTGTGCTAAGAATCGGCTGACATGCTCATATGTCGAGACGTTGTCCTGTCCTGAAAACTTGGAGAAATCCGGGATCTTGTATCGGCTCGGCAATGGTACCCTGTCAAATTCCTCGGGATACGGGTGCCGATACACTGTAGAGTTCTCCTTGGGCTTCAAGCCGAATTGATCCCGCATCACTTCGGCTATCATATCGGCCCAATATCCTGTGGGCCGGTGTGGGAGGTCTTGCTGAAACGATTGTTGCAAACCCTCTGCTTGATACTGCCTAGGGGAGTATGGCTGGTAATGATGATCCGAGTTCGGTACGCCATACTGTCCTGCGGGGTGCTGCTGATAGCCTTGTGGCACGTTGTATGCAGCTTGAAGTGGAGGACTATTGAACACTGGGGCTTGCGGTTGTCCGGCCGATGGCTGATTGACGGGGACTTGCTGCATCGGCTCAACCACCTGTTGCTTCCCCTTGGCCCATTGAGCGTATTGTTCCTCGGTGATGAGCTGAGGGCTGCCCCCAGTCTGCCTGGTGAGGACCAGTGGCAATGTCGTTGTTGGCTGCGCCGATGGGGGTGGCATCGGCGCTGTTGGCTGAGACGTGCTCAGATCATTCCTCAGGGTCCGATATGCAGGGAACTTATTTTCTGGCAAGAAAATCGGCCCCTGAGGCTTGAACTGGTGAATTGACCCGTCTAAGATAGATTTGACCGTATTGGTCAAGGTGTTCACCAAACTCCCCGATTGGTTGACTAGCGCAGAGTGGACTGCGGAGTCAATCCTGTCTTGCAACGTCGGCGCTGCAGTGTCTTTAGTTCTGACGGCGTGATCGTGCGCCGCCACCGACGTTCCAGCTCCATCTCCGGAACCCGGCATGACCACCTTGGACTTTTGAATCAAGGTGCCCTGCCGAGTCCTAGAATATGTTTGCAGGTACATATTCTGGAACTGCTGGACCAGACTATCCATCTCAGCTTTTTGTTCTGCGCTGAGCTGGTCGGCGGTCACGGGAATGACGTTCTCCTCGACGATCTCGGCCTGCTTCGACATCTCGAGGTGTTCTTGTTGCTGGTGAGAAGCTTGTGTTCTTGTGGTCCCACCAGGCGTGCCAAAAGCGTGTTGGCGTAGAATTTCGACCCGTCCAGCAACCAAACGGGTTCCGCGTTACCACGGCGGCCTGGGAGATCTGCTTAACTCCAGTGCAGGTCCAAATGGCTTGCCTAGTCGTAAGTAGAGCGTGCCAGTTGATTTGATCTGCAATCAACAAGAAACAAGTAAACCAAGTCAGAAAACAACGGCCGATCGGTCAACAGACCGATGACACATTGTCATAGCCCAGCCGATAGGGCAAAGCTATATCGGCTCACTTGGAAAATAAGTAAAACATGAATCTAATCTTATCGGCCTTCACTGATATGTAGACCTCAACTAATAATATCGGCCGATAAGGATAACAAAGGTAACTACACTAGCTAGTACTCTAGTGCAAACTTATACGAGCCAATCGGCCAATATGAACACATCAACCATAAAGAAATCTTAAGATTACTTCACGATCGACATGTCTATACTTATCGATTTGCACATATAAGTGGCAAACACATGCAAGAAACATAAAGCAATCACATATGTTAGATAAGACCGGCTAAAACCCCGGCTCTATCCTTAATTACAACCGAAAACAGGCTTCGTGTTAGATCTCAAATCAGGACTAAGGTCGATGGCAACTCGAAGTGTGAATTGAGACTTAACACAAAGAAAATCAAGTCGTCGATTGCTTTTGGGGATGGTAACTGCATTGAACAATCTAGCCAAGCATAAGAATTAAACCATCGTCGGCAATAAACCCTAAAGCGAGTAAACTGCTGGCAAGGCTTAATTAAGATACCTGTCAAAACTATTCAAGACATGATAATCGACGATCACATCATCGAGGCTTAACGTGTCTAAAGCGACACGTTAGCCCCGACGATGCAGATCGTCGGGGACGAGTTCTTACCTCTGCTCTGAGGAAGCAAGAACTCGTCGGAGAAGACCTCTTGCGAGGGTTGGCGATGCGCCGAAAGTAGATTGATTTGATTGTGTGATTGATTGAAAGAGATTACATGTACAAACTATCGGGATATTTATACCCGAGGTCACAACAGAACCCTTGTAAGGCACGATCTTATCTACAACTAACAAATAAGTCCTTGCGGCAGACTTAAGCCACAGATTAGATCTACACTACTTAATTTACAAGATACAATTGCCTAAAACCGAGCTTTATCTCTATTTGGCAACTTCCTTGAAGCTTATTTCGAGCCCAGACCAAGCCCACGTTGACACTGTCAACTCACAACCCGTATCGGCCCACGACCAAACCAAATCCGTATCGGCCGATACGCTCTTTACAGCAACACCTCCCCAGTCCGATACGGTTACCGGGTCCGATACAAAGCCTGGTCCGACTCCAACTCAATCCTTCCTCTCTGCTTCGGTTTCCTCTTTTCTTTCCGAGTCGATTACCAAAATCCGTCGTTAACAGCCGACCCACTGGGAGGAGGAGGAGCGCGCGCGCGACGGCTGGGCGGACTGGGCCGACGGCCCGAAAGGAAGAAGAAGAGGAAAAAGAAAGGAAATTTCCTGGGATTAATTAAATTCTGAATTTGATTTTAATTGATTTAAACTTATTTCTAGGGCTCTGAAAATTCCACTAAAAATCCTGTTAATGTATTTTGACATGGGGAACTCAAGAAAAAATCCACCCTGCCATTTCCACTTCTTTAATGCATTAATTAATTGGATTTTTCTCTAGATTAATTAAACAATTTCTCAGATAAATTATCAATTCGATTTTTACGATTTGGGAGAACTTCAGGGTGTGACACAGCCTCACTCCTCTATTCATCCCTCTCCCCTCTCTCTCTCCCCTCTTCTCTCTATCTTATCTCTCTCTATCCTCTCTCTCTCTCCCCGTGGTCGGAGCGAGCAACGGCCGGGATGGGCGGGCGGGGCAGATCGGTCGGCCGGCGGAGCGGGCCGAGCGACGGCCAGAGCGGGCGCAGTGAGGGATGAGGCGAGGAGGACGGCGAGCGGGGGTAGGACGGGGAGGGAGGAGACGGGGCACGCTCGAAGTCTGGCGGGTCGGCGGCCACGATGTCGGACCCCGCCAGCACGAAGTACTGCGAGATGAAGGCCTCCATCTCGTCCCTCGACGGCGCCGACCGTGGCAACGACTTAGAGTCAACGCTCGGTAGGCGACGGCTGGTCTAGATCCACAAGGTGCTGGAGGAGTCTTAGACGACGGTGTTCTTGGCAAGGGGCTGCGGCAGTGCCGGTGCCAAGGCGAGGCAGATCGACGTTCGATTGAGGCGGCTCAGGCCCGCCACCCAGAGCGTCCGACTGCGCCTCTGCCAGGGATTGCAGAGGCACCTTCGGAGCTTGAGGCGGTTGCTTGGCCCGCTCCGCCGGCCGACCGATCCGCCCCACCCACCCGTCCTGACCGTCGCTCGCAGCGACCACGGGGAGAGAGAGAGATAGAGAGAGATAAGGTAGAGAGAAGAGGGGGGAGAGAGAGGGGGAGGGATGAAGAGAGGAGAGAGACTGCCCACCATTTTTTAATTAATTTTTGTGTGTAGCTGACATGTGGGCCCACGGTTTTTATTTTTTTTTTTATCAAATTGCCACGTAAGCAACACGTCAATGCCACGTCAGATGAAGATCGAGTCAAATTAGCCACATAGGCGCCATATCAACTGAAACCGCCGTCCAAACCGCGTTGGGACTCACGTGTCAACGGGTCAAGGGGCGGCTGATCCACGGTGGACCAAGTCCACGCACGCACGGGTGCGGGCGCACCACATGGCACTGACGTGGCGGCAACGGCAGACGGAAGGGAGAAGGTAGCGCCGACGTGGACGCCAACGTGGCGAAGCCACAGGCGGCCACGTGGTCTGGGTGTGGACCGGATTAAACAAAGGGGCTCACGTGTCGGCGACATAAAAGTCGGCGAACCGGGGAGGAAAAGGAGGTAAAATGGACTTGGTACTGGAAAAAGGGCCAACGGGCTGAGGGAGGTATGTTGGACTTCCTCGGGAAAAAGGAGGGAATGAGCCGAGGAAGGTAAGGTGGACTTGCTGAGGGAAGGGACAAAATTGGGTTGAGGGAGATGATCGGCCGAGGAGGTAATTCAGACTTCCTTGGGAAGAAAGATCAAATGGGCGTCGGTCAAGGGACACAACGTAGACTTCTTGCGAGGGAGGAGAGGGGCCATTCGGGCCGGCGGCCCGACGGAGAAGGAGGGGAGAGAGAAGGGAGGAGAGGGACATGAAATGGACTTTGGGAGAGAGGATTAACGGGCTGACGGCCCAAAAAGACGAGGGACCAAGATTGGACTTTTACGAGGGAGATGGCCCAATTGGGCCAACGGCGCTGGGCCGAGAGAGAGATGGGCCGGCCCGAGTGCGGCCTCTACGGCCCGGGCGGGTGGCTAGGGTTTGGCCGAAACCCTAGGCCGACCCGGTGAGGGCACGGCGGCGGCGGCTACGGCCGTGACGGCGAGGCGGCGGCGCGGCCACCGGCGGGGACGGCCCGCGAGCGACGGCGGCGGTGGCGCTGTGCCGGCGGCGGCGTGCGACGGCAGCGCACGGGCGGGGCGGCGCATCGGTGGGGAAAGAAAGAAAGGGAGAGAGAGAGGAGCTCACCGGGCGGCAACGGCGACGGAGGCCGGCCGGAGGCGAAGAAGGCGACGGCGGCGCCGACACGACGTGCGGGGACGGCGGCGCGGAGGGGCGGCCGGGGTGCGGCACCACACAACGCGGCCGAAGGGGGCGGCGGATTTGGCGGCGACGGCCGGGGGGCGGGAAGCGGCGGCCGGAGCGGTGGCGGGCGGCGGCGGTTCGGGTTCGCGCGGGGAGCGCGGGAGAGGGCACGGCGAGCTCGCGGGAGTGGGGGAAACGGTGGAGGGGAGCACGAGGGTGCTTTTTATAGAGGGGGGAGCGCGGGGTGGCCGGGGATGGCCGGAATAAGCGGGCGAAGTGGGGAGGTGGCGACGGAAATGGCGGTGGGGTGGTTGCCGGCTTGATCGGCCGGAGGAAGGAGGAGGGAGGCGATTCAGACTTCGGCGCGGGCGCGGCTGCGGGCCGAGCTGGGCCGGAGGGAGAGAAAGGAGGGAAAGAGGAAGGAGTGGGCCGAGCTGGCGAGCTGGGTCGCGGGAGAGAGGGAGGGGTTTTGGGCCGGAAACGGCCCAAAACAAAGAGAGACCTTTTTAATTTGTTTTCCAATTTATTTAATCAGTTAAATGAACTTTGTGACTTTAAAATTATTTCTTTAGCTCCAAAAATTCACGAAAAATTTCGGAGAGTACTTTAGGGCACGGGGAATATTACAAAAATATTTTCGGCCAAGATTTTTAAAGGAAAATTCAATTTCCCTCACAATTTCACTTAATTAAATTGCTTTAAATTTTTATTAAATTTCTGGAAAATGTATTATTAGGCAATTTTTAATCCCGATCGAAAATCGAGGCGTGACAGGCGCCGACCGTGGCAACGACTTAGAGTCAACGCTCGGTAGGCGGCGGCTGGTCTAGATCCACAAGGTGCTGGAGGAGTCTTAGACGACGGTGTTCTTGGCGAGGGGCCGCGGCAGTGCCGGTGCCAAGGCGAGGCAGATCGACGTTCGATTAAGGCGGCTCAGGCCCGCCACCCAGAGCGTCCAACTGCGCCTCTGCCAGGGATTGCAGAGGCACCTTCGAAGCTTGAGGCGGTTGCTTGGCCCGCTCCGCCGGCCGACCGATCCGCCCCACCCACCCGTCCTGACCGTCGCTCGCTGCGACCACGGGGAGAGAGAGATAGAGAGAGATAAGGTAGAGAGAAGAGGGGGGAGAGAGAGGGGGGAGGGATGAAGAGAGGAGTGAGGCTGCCCACCATTTTTTTAATTAATTTTTGTGTGTAGCTGACATGTGGGCCCACGGTTTTTATTATTTTTTTTATCAAATTGCCACGTAAGCGACACGTCAATGCCACGTCAGATGAAGATCGAGTCAAATTAGTCACATAGGCGTCATATCAACTGAAACCGCCGTCCAAACTGCGTTGGGACTTATTTTGCATCGGTTTTGATAGTTAAGAGACCCGTTGTATCTTGTTTTTCGGTTGAAGGACTAAAATCGGATCCGTTGACGAATTAAGGGACCTCACATGAACTTATTCCGTTCAGAATTGCAAAGGGCAGAACGACTCGCCGTGCCGTGCTGTATGGGCCGGCCTCTCTGGATTACGGCCCAATCAGGAATTAGCCCTCTCTTTCTTGCGGGCGCATCGCCGCAGCCACGAAATACAAAAGCACCAGGTTACCGCTTCCAGCTCCCCCCCCCCCTTCGTCTCGAAACTTTTTCTCCCTCCTCGGCTCCTCCCCTCTCAATTCTTCCCCAATTCCGCGTTTCATTTTCTTCCGCCTCTCTCCTCCAATGGCCCCATCCCATGGCGGCGGCGGCGGCGGTGGCGGGGCAACAGGAGGAGGAGGCGAAGGGTGCTCCGGAGGAGGATTCGCAGCCGGCGAGGCCCGCGATGGTGACCCATTGGTCTTCCGCATCGAGGAGCGCTCCACCCCTGATGAGGTATAAACCCTAGGTTTCGTGCTCCCTCAGAAATTTCGATCGCGCCTTTCGGTTTTGATGTTTCCCACAGTGCAATCCCCGTTCGAGTCTCTAGGATTTGTGGATATTTGGGTGCTCCGGATGTATGTACAGATCCATGTAGGGTTTGGTTTCTACCGGACAGGATTGCGTTTCGCGGGCAGGATCCGTTCCTTGATGATCTTTGCGTCATTAGGATATCTGCTGTGTTTGCTCAATGTGAGAGTTCTTGTTATGTGCTTCTTGCAGTTCTTGCATACGGATACGGGGGTTTTGCATATACCCCATTTGTCTTGCGGATTCTTTTCTGCTGATCCCCTTGCACAATTAACGTCTCTTTTGATATGCTTGTCCGGAATTGCTGCATGCTGTCACTACGGGTTGTATTAGTGTCGGTAGATTGCGAGGCCTCCAACTAAGCCAAGTTGGTAGGGTAGCTATATCTAGTTGGATTATAAGGAAATTAAACAGACGTGGCTATCTCGGTTCTGTGGATGACATTGCAGTAAGATTGTTTTCTTTTTCATGATTCTTCTCCTGTAATATAGAATCTGCAAATTCCTAACTGAATTATATTCCAGTAATTTTTAGAAGATCTTGGTGTATACAAATTTATTTTGTAGTTTCAGATCTCTTTCATCGGTAACATGCTGTACCTGGCATATTAGATAATACTTTCAAACCTTCGAAATTTTACGATTAATCAATATGCCAAACACATTAAGGCTGTGTTCGGGAGGTGGAGTTATGAACTCCACCTCCCCGCACGGAAAATGGTGTTGCCTATTAGCGCGTGCTTAATCAAGTATTAGCCTAAAAAACTTGAAAAATGGATTAATATGATTTTTTAAAGTAACTTTCGTATAGAAAACTTTTACAAAAAAACGCACCGTTTAGTAGTTTGAAAAGCATACGTGCGAAAAACGAGAGAGATGAGTTGGGAAAGGAGGGGAAAGAACACAGCCTAATAACTTGAATGGATATACTAGTAGGATGAGTTCAGATCAACGGTAGCTGTGAACCTCTGGTCCTTGAAGCAGTTCATCAGGTATCCTCTAGGCTCTATCTAGCAACTGCGACCAGCAAGGCACCACGCTGAAGAATCGAATCTTGCATTGCACCGGCATTCTGATAGCCCCTTTTACCCTGTACAATATCTGAAATATTTTAGTGTGTCTTGGCAAAGAAGTTTAACACATTAGTTTTGAAAAGCTATATTAGTTGAGTTGCGCAGAGGATTCTTATGCATCTTTCAGTAGATCATATAATTCCTTCCAACAATCCAATAGATTTTATCAAGGTCATGTATTAATCTTACTCTGTTCTGACTTGTGCATCCTAACTAGCCGTTTATTATCCTCATACCACTTTGCTCTGGACACTCTCAGTTGTCTGCTGGCAGGTTGTCTTGCAATATACTCAGATTCAGCAATATGATGCCTTGAGCCTATACTAAATTTCTACTGAGTTGTTGTGTTTATATTTTCAGGAAAGGCATTGGTCTCAGTGATGACTATCATTTTACCTAAACACTATAGAAGCATAACTAGTTTGCCTTTCACAATTAGTAGCCATCCGAAAATTCTTTATTTAAGCATTCATATAGTATGCTTTTGTTTCCTTATCCTTCATTACAACAAAGATTTTAATATGTGCAAACTTTTGTCATAACTGAAGGTCTCAGGGAGTAGAAACTACGCTGAAAACGGTTACCACACCAGAAAAGTCTCATCTGTGCTTTTGTCTTCCGCACCCTGTAAACTCAGTCAGCGCATGAAAATACCAAGTACAGACAACAGCGGTAATACATCTGACAGGTGAGCTTCTTACATATGCACAACTGCATGTTCTGACATTATATTTATTGATTTATTTTTCATCTGTTTCGCTATAATATCATGTAATTTATTTGAACTTCAGGAGGGTCCTATCTACAACATCAAAGAGAAAGTATTTCCAAATGCCTGACGACATTAGACGTGCTCGCAGAAGGCTCGACTTCCAGGGGGACAGTGTTAGTCCACAAGCCAGCACCAGCTTGGCGCTTTCTCAACAATTCCATGACATCTTTCAATGTCCTCTGGATTTTGGCCTGACTCTGGGGTGTTTATCTGATTATGCTCTGAACCATAAAATGGTTGACTGGCTAACCGCACCTGGTGACTCTGAAGATAAAGGTCAAACCCTTGCACTAAACAGTGAAAGCAGAATTCTTTGTAGAAGATCAATTAAACTCCTGCACAACTTACATGTCGAAGATGCAAGTCTCGATGGAAAGTTCAGCTTCAAAAATTTTATCGTGGACAAGAAGAAAGGACTAAAATTGACAGATATACAGCCTGGTGGTGTGAAGGAATACACCAAGGAAAGATCAAACGCTGACTTCAGGCAGTTCGCTTTGGAACTCTATAAGAACTTCCACAATGGCATCCCCGCTGAGCTGAAAGGTTGGTTCGTCTTGATGATAGAAGAGGCAGCGACTCTAGAGTATCTGATAGTACACAATATCTCCTTGATGGATCCAAGGAAGGCGGTCTTCCATTTTCTGCAATTATATGGAGAGCTTGAAGTGATGATGCAGTTGGACAGAATTGGGTACGATTCTGTCATTCAGTATATCAGTAAGCTTCACCCTGACTGGAAACCAAAGGCTTTGCTCAATGCTTACACACGGGACATGTTGCTTCGTATAGATCCAACTACTGGAAGAAGAGTGAAGTATGACGATGATGCAGGTGGCCTGCTAAGGCTTTGTAGAAACATGGTTGCCCACATACTGAAGGAGTCCGTGGACAGGGACCGCGGTCGGCACATTAGAGACAAGGACCTGCTGGCTATCATAAATTCCGTATTTCCTGGCCTACTGTTTGACCTGCAGAAGGCGATACATAATGCCGGTAACCTACGGAGGCTCATTGCTTAAGAGAACAAGTATCAGATCCTCTTCTACAGCTTGTTCTGTTAGGTTTGTCATCTGCACATAGCTACATTCAGTATACCATGAGAACTAACTGAGAAAACGGATTGCCTTGATGTGATTGTGAGAGTTGGGCAATGGTTCAGTATATATGTACAGTTTATAACCCAGGAAATGATTGATCTCCTTGCTGAGTGTTTGGTGACGGTTCATTTTGTCAGATGGTTATTGAGTTGTTGTGTTGGATAGCTAATTTGTTTTTGTTCCGCATAATAATTGTATATATGTATCTGGCGTTGGTTTTGCTCGTCCTGTTCAATGAAATACTAGCAGCCCTCTGCTTTTACTTCAGGGGAGGTGGACAGAGAGAGTTAACTGTATATACAATTGATCAGATTCTTGTTTGAGATATGACGTGGACAACTCCGGCATGCTGAGAAACATATCGAATGGAGAGTGTTTTATTTGTGTCAAGTTGAGACTTGTAGTAGAGACGGTTCATTTGAAGGCTTGAAGCTGCATAGGAGTCGTATGAGCCTTACTGAAGTGAAAGCGGAGCTTTCCCCCGACGGCAAGAGTCCAACTGTCCAAGGGCAATCAAGCAGGAGCCAGGACGGCTTTGCCTTACTTATGTCTTCCGCCAATGAAACTGCACCGGCAGATTAGTACCATCCGATTCCGATTCTGATCCGAGCTTATCTCTCCTTCGATATGAAGGATTACAGTTACAGCATTAATCGAATCGGATACGGATCGATTCCTGTCCCAGAAGCCGTTGCTCGGTCTATATATATCTTGTAACTTGGCAAGCAACACCCTGCAAGAGCAGCAAACTCAAGGAAGCCAACCCGAACCGACCCGACCGATCAAGGAGATTGCCGAGATGGGCAAACGACAGTCGCGATCGGATGCTGACCACCACAGCTGTGCGTGCGCCGGCGGAGAGGCCAAGCGGCCGCGGCCGGAGCAGAAGCATCTCTACCTGGCGCTGGACGACTGGGAGAAAGGATACAATCTCTACAAGGTTGATGTCCACGCGTTCGGCTCCGCGGACACGCAGACCGAGTCGCAACTGGCGGCCGAGCCTCCCGTGTTCCAACTCGAGGCCGCCAAGGGCGCCCGCGACGTGCTGTTCGCCGCCGTCGGCACCGACATCCTCGCGCTGTGGCAGCCACGGTACGAAACGACCCGCACCGCCGTCTACGACACGGTCACGGGGCGGCTGGACGCCGCCGGCCCTCGCCACCCGAGGGCGCTGCAGCCCATGCGTTTCGTCGCGTCCGCCGGCACCCGGGGGCTGTACGCGCTGCACGGAGGCGGCATGCACTTCCTGGAGCGCCGCGGCGGCGAGGCGACGACCGAGCCGCGGTGGACGTGGACCACGGCCTGCTCGTCTCTGCGTCTACCATTCGAGGGCATGCGGCCCGGCTCACCGCGCCGCACCATCGAAATAACCTCGTACGCCTTGCATCCCGACGGGCGCACCGTCTTCGTGTCCGCCAGTGGCAAGCGCGACGGCACGTTCTCCTTCTCCCTCGACGACGACAACGGCGGCGAGTGGACGCGCCGCGGCAGCTGGCTGCTGCCGTTCCACGGCCAGGGCCACTACGACGCCAAGCTGCGTGCATGGGTCGGCCTCCACTCGGCAGGGCACGTGTGCGCCTGCGACGTCCCGTCTACCACCACCACCACCACCGGTGTGGCGGCGGAGACGTCGCAGCCGCCGGCGTGGCAGCTGGTGAACGCGGAGCACCTCTTCCAGGAGGATCATCCAGAGCTCGGCGGCACGTCGCTGGTGTCCACGGGCGACGCCGGGTTCTGCATCGTGGAGCTCCTGACGCCGAAAGGGATGCATCCGGTGCGGGATCGCGACGAGATCGACGAGTACGTGCTCCGTGTCACCAGGTTTCGTCTCAAGCACGACCGACACGGACAACTCCGTGCTTCGTCGACGTGTCGCGGCGCTTCCTACAGGGTGCGCAAGCATGACCCTGTCTTTGCGCCGCAAGCGTTCTGGATGTAATCGTGTTACTAGTTACTAGCACTACTTGTAAATTTGTACGAAGTCCAAACTTTCTCAATCACACACAAAAAGAAAGAAAGAAAATGTACCGTTCGTGAAAATCCCTTGAATGGCGCCACATCCGGGATCAGCGAGATGAACAGGTGGAAAATTGCATTGGTCAATTATGCGGGACTTCAATTATTCTTAAAAACAATTTATCTGTGCTTTAGAATTTGATTGCAGGGTTTTCTTTGTCATTTTCGGTTACAACTCTCTTCCATAATTGCCAGGAAAAAAATAAAAAAAACTACTTAAAATCATTCTTTTAAAAAATCAAACTTTAATACTCAAAATCGCTTTAAGATTCTTTGCGTTCAGGTCGAACTCCCTGGCCGCCGTTGACTGAATTCAAATCCTCTTCAAAATGTGTAACTGAATACACGTTGTGTACAGGCAAGAGAAAAGAGTCTGACTGTTCAGGAGAAGCAGAGTCCGTCTGTAACGAAAGACAAACAACATCAACGAGATAACATCTTTAGAGTTAACTGCCATGGCGGGCAGTCGTTCCAGAGCACATTACCAGCACAAGACAGGAAGAACAGAATAACAAGTGGATTGGAGGGATGCAGATTGATCACAGCAAACAAATTCTGAAGAACTGGCCCAGACTCATATCCAGGATGTTTTAAAGTCCCACACAAGCACGGCTGAAGATTGATACTGTCATTCTGTCAGCGTAATCTACACCAAACATTTGATGAAGCCAATTACGAAACAATTATCCTGATGCAAGTTTCGAACTGAAGAGTCATCGACATCACGTATAGATCAAAACTTTCTTGATTACTATTTCAATCAAGTAATTACAGGATGGTCAGACCTTGATTACTATTGCAATCAAGTAATTACAGGAAGGTCATACCTCAATTTATTGACAAATAGAATTCACAAGACGGCTTCTTGATCACCACTGACTAGCAAGATTGTTGCAAGAATCCAATAAGATCAAAATCTACAGCTCTTCGATCAAAACTAAGTTCCTCAAGGAAATACATTTCGTTGATTGAAGATCTGTTCATCAAAGGTAAACAACAAAATAGAAGAAACAACAAAAATTGAAGACGAGGCCAGAATCTACATCCGGATAGCCTGCAGAGGCATTGCGTCGAACACCACGGCCGCCGGTGCAAGCCTCAACTCGGTGAGCGCCCGGACGGCCTCGATATCCACATCCATCGCCGCCGCCGCTGCCACGTTCGCATTGTCCCTGAGATCCCCGGGAGCCAGGGGGAAGAGCTCGAAGAGCTCCGGCACAGCGGTTCTTGCCGGCCCCGGTAAGCTCTCTCCGATCGGCGGAGGCGGTGCCTGCTTGTGGTGGAATCCCGGCGTCAAAGGGAACAACGGGAGGCACACTGGCGTCAGTTTCCCGCCCGCAGCCTGCCCGGCGCCGCCACCGCCGCCGAGGCCACATGGAGGCGGCTGCTGCCCGTCCTGGGCGTGGCGCTTGCGGAGGTGGGTGTTCCAGCGGTTCTTGATGGCGTTGTCGCTACGGCCGGGGAGGAAGGCCGCGATGGTGGCCCAGCGGTTGCCGTGGACGCGCTGCAGCTCCACGATCTTCCTGTCCTCGCCGGCGGAGAAGGGTAGCGCGCCGTCGACGCTGGGGTCCAGGTGCTGCCTCCACCGGAGGCGGCACGACTTGTCGGTGCGGCCGGGGAACGCGGTGGCGATGACGCCCCAGTCCTTCCCGCCTTGCTTCCGCACCAGCTCCCGCAGCAGCTTGTCCTCCTCCTTGCTCCACCCCACCTTCTTCCCCGCCTCCTGCCCCGGTGGGCCTCCGCCGCCGCCCGCTGCTCCCTCCAATGCCATCGAGTCAGTTTCTTGATCAGCGAGTCGTTTCCTTTCCTCTCCTCTTCGATCAATGAGACGTTCGATTGCAGAGCATCGCGGCTAACCGTTGCTTATATAGGGCTATCGCCGATTCGCCGCTATGTCGAGTCCGAGTCGGGTTCAGTTGAAGACCAATTTACTTTTCAGAACAAACTATTGGTTACCATTAGTACTACTCCTACTGTTAAGGCAATGCAGAAAAAAACTAACTGTTAAGGCAGAGAGAAAAGCTTGCCGATCTACTAGATGAAAAAATAAAATTCAAGGCAAAGAGATCGAGAAAGATTCGATTGAGAAAAGGTGCAGGTAGAGGGTACTACGGGGAACATCTAACAGCAAGAAGTAAGCACAACATCAAGCACAGAAATTACTCTCTGATTGGTTTCTTGAAGAAATATTTTCCTTACCACTCAATAATTGCCACTTACACTAGTACAGGGAACATCAAAATCGTACAGTTTCAACTTACAACTCTCGGGAGAATGAGATCAGTGCAGCGCAGCTGCACAAATTATCAAAAGGCAAAACAAAAGCAAGAGCAGGGCTTTTGGTTATGAACTCACTACCTTGGACCTAGAATTGAAGGCTCCACTCAAATTAGCACGGAAAAAAAATATAGTAATGGTAGCTCACATCATGAATGTAATTAATCATATTAATCAGCAGCGTCTTGATTTGTAGATTTGTAGGCCGTGGCGCTGTCGCTAATTGACTAGCAGACGCCATTGGTCCTCTTGGCGAGCACGAACTTCTTCCACGCCTCCGTCACCGACCGCTGTGTCTCGAGCTCCGACTTCTTGGCGACCACCAGCAGTGGCGCCGGCGGCACGGGGGGCATGAGCCTGGAGGGGAGCGCGTCGAGCTGGTACATCACCTTCTCGATGTCGAGGACGAGGCGCTCCGCCAGGGTGCGGCTGAACTCCTCCCTGATGACGACGCGGAGCACTGTGACGTGCTGCGCGTCGGGCGGCATGGTGTACGCCGGCACGATCCAGCCGAAGCGGCGCAGCATGTCGGAGATCTCGAACTCGTCGTGCCGGCTCCGGTCCTTGAGCGAGAACGCCACCAGCGGCACCCCTTCGTCCTTGGACACGATGTCGAACCGCCCCGTCTTCACCAGGCCTTCCTTCAGCACCATCGCGTTCTCGTGGCAGTTCTCCATGATGTTCCTGTACCCCTGCAACATCGGATTGTCATCGTGTCAGCTCACCAAACTTGATCAACTAGCTGCAATGTTGTGATATTGAGAGTGAATTGTGTTCCATTGATTACCTCGAAGCCGTGGCGGATGAGCTGGTAGTACTGGGCGATGACCTGGCTGGAGCCCTTGGAGAAGTTGAGGGTGAAGGTTGGCTGGTCGGCACCGAGGTAGTTGATGTGGAAGATGAGCTCCTCCGGCAGGTCCTCCTTGTTGCGCCAGATGCACCAGCCGATGCCGGCGTAGACGAGCCCGTACTTGTGACCGCTCACGTTGATGCTCTTCACCCACGGCAGCCGGAAGTCCCATTCCAGCTCCGGGTACAGGAACGGCGCGATGAACCCACCGCTCGCCGCGTCCACGTGGATCGGCGTCTCCCACCTGCACCACGGCCGCCACGACATTGATTAATATCAGTTTCATAGCTAGATAGGAAGTAGTACTAATTTGAGTACTAGTAGTGATATTAGTTACCCTGTCTCCTTGTTCTTCTTGTCGAGGAGGTCGTTGAGGAGCTTGACGTCCTCGAACTCGCCGTTGAGGGTGGAGCCGAGGATGGCGGCGACGCAGATGGTGTTCTCGTCGACCATGTCGACGGCCTTCTCGGGGTCCATGACGTAGTAGCCGTCGCGGAGCTTCACCTCCTTGAGCTCCACCTCGAAGTAGCGGGCGAACTTCTCCCAGCACACCTGCACGTTGGCGCCGGTGATGATGTTGGGCTTGTCGAACGGCTTCCCCTCCGCCTTGCGCTTGTTCTGCCACCGCCGCTTGAACGCCAGCCCGGCCAGCATGATGGCCTCCGACGAACCCACCGTGCCCACGCCCACCGCCGTCTCGTCCTCGCCCAGCGGCGCGTGGAAGAGGTGCGCGATCATGTTCACGCACCGGTTCTGCAGCGTCGCACATCGAAACCGTTCGTTAGCTCTAGAACGGCCCGGCCCAAAAAATGTTGCACAGTTCATGCTAAATCATTTGGCCCAAAACATGCCTGGCTGAAAAAAAGACTAATGTGTCTCATTCACAAAAAGGGAAAAGTCGCGGTGGTGTTTTCTGTGTGTCCACGCCGTTTCAGTCGATGGAACTTGGTCTCTGGCCCTGTTTTTAGTCTGGAAACATTTCCCTTACTTCATTCATGTACCTTCCATATTTTAATGCGAAAATGAAGAGATATGGTGACCCATCCCCTTACTTTAATTTTTGGACTTTCTATATCTTTTTGTAATGCGAATAATGAAGAGATATGGTGATCATCTCGGACACTGCGCCATGTTCTTCCCCCCTTCTGCTTCCCGTGAATGATGCAAATGATAAACCCGGAAATAATGGTTTCTAACCTGACAGATTCAGCCTGCCAGGCCAAGCCAAGGCGGCTTTCCCGACCGAAAATCCCGGGCTAACCAATGTGCGCGCGCGCCGCGCCGAGAGGTGATAGGGAGAAATTTCCGCGAAGCAGAGAGGCCCGCTTGACGCGGGTGGGTGTGCTGTACCTGGAGCTCGGTGGTAACGGGGTATTCGTCCATGTCGACGTAGTTCTTGTTGATGGCGGCCATGATGAGCTTGTCGCACTCGGGCTCCATCCACGTGGTGACGAACGACGCCAGGTTAAGCCGCGGGTTGCCGTCCAGCATCAGCTCGTCGTTGATGATCTGGTACGCCGCCTCCTTCGGGATCGAGTTCTCCGGCATCCGGTACCTGCACCGATCGATCAATCCATCGAGTCAGCGATGAAATATTGGAAGAAGCTCTGCATTGGGCCAAGAACGGCAATCACAGAGGAGAGCAGAGAGCTCGTACCTTGGGAGGGACGCGCGGACGTAGCGGGAGGCGAAGGTGGAGTGCACGGACATGTCACTCTCGGAGACGGCCTTGGAGAGCACCATCTTGCCTGCCGAGCTATCAACCTGCTCCTCCTGGTGGCTTTAGCCTTGGTAAAGAAGAAGAAGAAGCAGAGGTGGCTAGAAGAGAGCCAGGTCGAGAAGGCTTTGTGGCGCGCTTCTACTAAGCTCTTTTCGGGGGACTTGAACGAAACGGATGTGAGTGGTTTTGGTGTGCTTGGAGACAGGGGCAGCGCCGGGTTTTTATACCGCAAAAACGGTGACGCGTCGGAGACGGAGCTGAACAAACGCCAAAAGGGACGGAAGGAGAGAGGGAGGTAGCAGTGCCCGCTCCGTCATTGCTCGGTCTAGAGGAAACGACTTTGAAGAAGGGGAAAAGTCAAGCAGTGACGGTCGACTGAGCGAGCGAGCTGCGAGACGCGAGCCTTCCTCATGCAAACAAATCGCCGTGTGAAGTTAAAACTGTCGTTGCTTGATTCGGTAAATGAACACTTTTGATTTGGTTCCGTTTTCACTAGTTGGTCAAAAATGGGCACCGGTGTGTAACTGCGTAATAGTCCAACAAAGAGAGGACGAAACTAACCTGTCAGTACTCTTCAGAGAGAGAGAGAGAGAAAGACGGTGCACAGTCTTTTTAAAACAAAAAAAAAATCTGACCGTGAATGGTCAAATAAACAAAGGAACTGTTCATCTGTAAAACACATGCTCCTCTGATCAAATAATATGAAGACATTTATAGGTCGTTATGGTGTGAATTGAACCGTGATTATTTATTAAGATAAATTTATGAAAGTCTATTCTGACCATAAAGGGTCAAATAAAAAAAAAGCACCGTCGATCTGTAATCAAAATATGTGAACACATTTTTGGGTCACTATGGTGCTACTTTAATCACAACCACTCCCTCCGTTTCGTATTACTCCTCACTCTAACAATTTTCGGACAAAATATAAACAGGTGGACGTACTACCTCCATGCCAAAATAAAGTTTAAATTCATGGATAAAAGTTGACTTATTTTGAGACAAAGATAATATTTTTATCAAGACAAAGCTACATATATCATTTTTTTATGATTTTGAATTAAGTATTTTGAAATTTATTGATGGTCAAATTTCAAGTATGATTGAAAGAAAATCAAATGATGTATTTTTCGTTTTATCGGAGGGAGCATTGGTTACTTGTAAAAGATAAGATGAAATATTATGTACACCAAAAATTAAAATGATTGAGGTTGTCCTCTTATTTCTTATATATTATTTAAATAGTTATACAAAATTAAGAGTAAAGTAAACTGACTGTCCCTAAACTTATCTAAACTTATTTGCTTGTGTCATCCAAGTACAAATGTATTTTCGGATCCTCAAATTTGTCAAAATATGTCATTTCGGTCCTAATTGTCATGACCCCTCCGGGTCCTATATGACGCTCACGTGACATGTCACATGGGTGTCGACTTTTTTTTAATCTTTTTTCTTCCCTTATTCTTCTCTTCTTCCTTCCTATTCGTGTGGAAGAAAGAGAAAAAAAGAGAACGGAGACGTAGAGAGGAAGAGAAAAAGAGAAAATTTGGGACCAAAATATCTATGTGGCATGTCATTTTAGTGTCCATGTGACATGACATGTAAATGCCACGTAGGACTCTAGAGGGGTCGTGGCAATTTAAAACCGAAATGACACACTTTAACAAATTTGAAAATTTGAAAATACATTTTAGGGACCGGTAATGCACTTTACTAAAAAAATTAAATTTTTTTGACAGAATAGATTAGTATACTCTCTCCATATACATGAATTATACATATTACTTTTGTCATCAAGACCAAAAAGAAATTAACCCATCTTACATATAATAAAGATAAAAAGTGTATGCATGCATGCAAGTAATGAGTAGTAAGATGGCTCCTCGTATTTCGATTAAACATTTTATTTATCTTTTCATTTAAATCTTAGATACATAAAAACTACAAATATGACTAACTTATTTGGAAAAACCGAAATATGGAATAAGTATAACATTTGTGAAAGGAGGGAGTGTGATATATCACTGATTTCTACAAGTTAAAAAAAGCAAATAAATTTAATTGTTCATATACGTAAACTAACTAGAGTTTATTTTTAAAAAAACTTTTAGAAGTCATGTTTGATCTTTATATATTTGTATAGTGATATGTCACATATTTATTTTTATCTTTTTAAGAAAATTATAACTATAGGCAAGAAATAAGAGGGCATTCCTTCAAAAGTTAAAAATTATTTCCTACAATAAAAAGAAAAATGGTTAGCATTAGGGCTTTCACAATGCGCCCATGTGGCGTTTAGCCCAAGTGTGAGGAATCAAATATTCGACGCCACATCGTTCACATGCGAAGCCCCGTGAAAACCGTGTAGCCAATTTTGGTCACTCGTTCTTGGCCTGAAAAAGCTGTAAAAAGCACAGGCGCTGGCTGAGAAGAGGAAAGAGAGTGTGGAAGTTGCACAGGAGATCAACGGCGGCTGAAACCCCCTACTTCGTGCCGCCGCCGGGGAGCCCCTTGACGAGCGGAAGTCGGCAAGGAAGCGGAGGAGCTCCTCAACCCGATATGCTCACCCTTGGACACAAAGATATGAAGAGCGATCAGATCCGCTAGACGCCGGACCTCGCCGCCCCGACCTTGTCGCGGAGAGGGTAGGGGAGTGGAGAGGCGAGGAAGATGAGGACGGATCTGTCATTGAGCCACTTCAATCCACCGCCTTGAGCGCCACCTCACCCTGTCCACCCCCAGCTAAGGAACCAAGCGCCGCAGCAGCTGGCAAAGGAGAAGAGAAGGGGACGGCGGCAACCGTTGCGAGCACGATTCGCGATGTCGAAGATCGATTCACGCCGCCCGAGCTTGATTCCCGACGCTCCCGCTTGATTCGCAAAGCCGGACATCGATCCACGCCACCAGAGCTCAGGAGGAGGAGGAGGAGGGGAGGCATGGTGACTAGAGAAGGAGGGGGAAGGCGCAGTGGCCGGAGGAGGAGGGGGAGGCGCCGCGGCCGGAGAAGGAGGAGGGAGGGAGGCGCGTGGCTTCTCGAGCTGAGGGAGAGGATAAGGGAGAAAGAGGGGAAGGGGGTGGTTTATATTTTTTCTAGATTTTAGGGTGTTCAGTGTAATTTTGACCTCCACACAAATAGAAAAAAAAGAGAACTCAAACAAAAAGTGTTAGAGGTTGAAATATAAAATTAAAATCACTCCTAGAACCACTTGCCCTGTGAAAAACCCAAATTTTGAATCCGTAGCCCTAACATACGTGACATTCTAAGACTCCTCAAACTAGTGTGATGCATTGCGAACGCTCTTATGTAAGATCGACACACGCTCGACATAGATTGTACTTTTATTTCACTGCTTTTTTCTGGTTCCATTCGTTCATCTTGTATCAAATACGTCACTCGCCCCTTTTGACATTTGGTCTGAGGTGGTCGTGACAGAACGGCAGCTGAGAAACTCATGACGTCAGCAAACTGTACAAAAAGTACTCCTACTCTTGATGAAATCCAGTAGCGTTCTTGCCATTTTTCTTACAAAAGAAACAAGACTTGTATACTTTCGTCCACTACCGCTAATTTTGGTTAATTTGTTGATACAGGGAGACCTAACATTGTTACATTTTTTAGATAATGACGTTACATGTCTTGAACGTAGGAGAATCTTAGTTGTAAATCCTTGAAATGGGGTTGAAAAGGACGAAAATTTTACCACTCATCATTCAATCTTCGTCAAGACATATGTCATATTCACCCTAATGTCAAAATTATAGTTTATTTGAGGGTTTGGACTGAAAAAAAAAGTAGAAGGGAAAGGAAGGGTTCCTAGGCTAGAGGGCTAGTATATATAAAAGTGAGGTGAAAGTGCACTTGGTGAAAAAGAGCAAACCGATATAAGTGAGGTGAAGACACCTCACTATAACTAGTGAACTACAAAGGAGGAAGAACCAAAGAAGAGGGTAAGGACCCATCTTAAGGTGGAGGTGCAGTTTTGGCACATAAGAAAATGATTTATGTTGTTTTTTTAAAAGGAGTGGACAAAGCTTTTTAAGTCATTGCTAACTGTAGAAATAAACTAACTTTGAAGTTCATGCATGTTAGAGGAGCCGTAGAATTCGATAGTTTTCCGGGTTAATTAAACGAACTCACTTATCAAATGACGCAGACTCGCATGTCGTGGCAATTGACATAGTCCAGGTGTCTGTCTACAAACTCCATCTGTATTAAAATATAAAACTGTACACGCAGGAAGGGGCAAAGTCTTTTCCCACGGAAGCAAACGAATGGCAAAACGGAGTGCAAAGCAACCCGAGCTTGACGCGATTAGTCAGTAGCCCAAATCGTGGGGTTTAAGCCGAGGAATATGTGCCTCGCAGGCGAGATGCCCAAACCACCACTGGTCTACAGCCAAGGCGCCGAACCCACCACCACCGCGGCACGGCCTCGTGGCGTCCGAGTCAGGTCGCACGCGGGCCGGGCGGTTTCGCGCGCGGGGAAGGACCGACGCCGACGCGAGACCGCGTCCTCCATCCAACACCCAGCGCCCCTGCCGGCGAAGTCGAAACCGCCGTCCCCGGTCGCGCCTCCCTGCGGGCCGCGGGGGAATCCCGCGTGCGCAGCCGGCCCACGGGCTTACCGCTTACCTGCCGTCCAAGAAGGAAAAACCAGCGTCGCTGAATTGCTTTTGTTTTCTTCCGCGCGTGGCTCCCCCCACCCCATCCCACGGTTCCCACCCACCTCGGCTGCCCACCGACTCGCGGCTGCGCTGCCCTGCCCTGCCCTGCCCTGCCCTTTGAGTTTCTCGGCAGACGATTTCTAGAGGGGCGTGACGCTGTACCGCACATGCGAGCACTGGTGTCTCTACGAAAGGCGCCGTTCGTCATTCCAATTCATCGGAAGCGGGGGGGTTTGCCATTTCTTTTTGTTCGGAGAATTCGCGGGATGACCATTTCGTGCAGAAAAAGCTCTTGCCTTGCTCCTTGATTTTATATAGTTTATCGATCTTTATGTCGCGAAACAGAGTGCTGCCCGTAGAATAGCCGCAAAACTTAATGCAGGTTTGTTTCACGTACGCCACGTTCGGTGGTAGTGGAAGTTGGCTTGTGGCGTGGGTGTTAGCGCATTAGGTTTCAAGTTGTATGCTCTCTAGAAAGGCTTTTAAGGCTGTGTTCGTTTCCATGTTTTCCCATCGCGCTACAGTAACATAAAAAACGGAACGATCCATTAGCGTGCGATTAATTAAGTATTAGCTAATTTTTTAAAAAAAAATGGATTAATTTGATTTTTTTTTAAACAACTTTTGTATAGAAACTTTTTGCAAAAAAGTACACCGTGTAGTAGTTTGAAAAGCGTGCGCGAGGGAAAAGTACCGTAGCGCGTTGGGAAAACATGGGAACAAACACAGCTAAGTCAGTAAAATTTGATTGATATCGATGTCCACTCACATTCTTCTACGATCAGTGTAGTGTACTCGTGTATGTGACTGTGTTTGGGCGTTTGATACGTTCGAACCATTATCCATTATCGGTGCTATACAGGCAAGGCAATGTTGGAGCCAACAATACTGTCAAGCTCACTTGACGAATAACGTTTTTGGTGGACGATTGTTTTTACAATATTTATCGTAATAGTCTAATCGACAATTAAGACATTTTAGTGGCGAAGGTTAAGCGGTTACCTGACCAATGCAACCTAATAACTGCTCTGCCATTTAATATGGCCTGAGTATGCTTCTATTGTAGTATTCTCTTTCTTCCTTTTGTAGGCTGTGTTTTTACCTTCCTTTCACACGTAAAACAGAACGACAAATTAATTCATGATTAATTAAGTATGAAAAATATATTAATATGATTTTATAGAATTTTTTTACAAAAGACACACCGATAAAAATACGTGCGTGTGAAAACGAGGAAGTGGAGGTTGGTAACCTTTAGTTAAGAACAAAGCCTTAAAGAGGATTTTGTATTCCTTGAGATGATACCTTCATATACTGGTACTGCTCCCTTTGAGTTCGTAATATTTATCGTTTTGGACAAGGATATGGTTTTCAATAAACAACTTTAACCATTATTTTTTTATTATAATACATATAAAAGTATAAACAAATATATGAGTCTATTAAAGTACTTTTAAAGACCAATCTATACACATGGTCATCATATTTCTAAGACAAAATTTTAGATGTTATTTATGGTCAAAGTTTTTAAAGTTTGATAATAGATTTGTCCAAAACGATAAGTATTATTAACCCGAAGAAAGTATCATGTATCGAACAAAATCTAACCGATCAATCATCAGGGGTAAGACAGGGATAAGCACTGTATCCTATGCTCATCCACCGTGCTTATTTGACAGGAGACGAAGGTCGCCAGCTAGCTCGGATCTAGCTAGCAAGGGAAGGGTTGACCAAGAGATGGAGGTCACGGTGACCTTGAGGGAGGGGAAAGGAGAGGGAAGGGGGGGGGGTTCTCGTGCAGGAAGCTGAAGGGGGGAATGACCACCCAATAGAGGTTGCTAGTCAGCTTGGATCTCACTAGCAATTCGGTGGGGGGAGGAGGGAGGGGGTTTTGTTTGAAACCAAAAATTACTTGACGACGTATCCGCGTTGAATACATTCTTCAATATGTTCAGAGTAAAGGAAAGTAGAAGATTGAGAAAATACGTAAAATGAGGTAAATCATTAACACATGATTAATTGAGTATTAATATTTTAAACTTAAAAATAAATTAACACAAATTTTTAAAGAAACTTTTTAATATTTTTTTTAAAAAGCCCCATTTAGCATATACATGGTACTGCAAGGCACTGTGAGGTAAATTAAGACGTGTGGCTTAAAGAAAACGTGCGTGTGATAAAGAGGTAGATTATATTTCTAGGTAGGTAGAGAGAGGTCTCAAGAATGATAAAGAAAACTCTTTCCCGAATATCAATAAACTTAAGTGAAACACATGGATTTTGCAGGATTTTCATTGCGTCAATTTAATTTCCCTACAAATCAGGCCTTACCGTTTGATCAGACAATATAAAGTAAAATTCCAGCTTAGATCGTGTTGACTACAGCTTGCATGAAATCAAAACTTGACATTTCTACGCTCATGACTCCACAGAATACGGAGCAAAGACGTATAAAAAGTTAACATTGATACGTATACCTGATGACCTCCACTCGGACCGGGGCAAAGACGTAGCAGAAAGATTCAAGCAGCCGGCCCCATGCACGTTACTAATTTTTACTTTCTCATTACAAACTGTCAAAGCGCTGGTATGGCAGGCATCCAAGCAGCTGGTAGGCAGCAAAGCAGGCATCGATCGTACATGGCATGCCGAAAATTTCAGCCGTTCTTTGTGAAAATTCCCCCAACACCATGTACACCACCCGTCCGCGGTGAGAAATCGCGCTACGTCTATGCTACACTGTCGTCCACGGGACTGGGAATAAGAGGCAAAGCCGCGAAGGCAAAGGAAAAGGAAAAGGTAGGGACGCGGCTACTGGACGCCTAGAAGGTTAGAACTAGAAGGCCAAACCCGGGGGAGGTGCGAGCTACCAGTCGACCACGTGTACTTGTCTCCGCTGCCCCGGCTCGTGTTTTGGTCAGTCGGTCGCCGAGAACAAACATCCACGTGACGGCGTGCGTGTGTACACTCAATTTTTAGCCTTCCCTAGGTGAGATCGGATATGTATCGTGTGGAATTTCTGCGCTGGTGCTTTGCTTCGTGCCAAAGAGCAAGGATCGAGGACTTCTTTATGCATGCACTGCTATCTCGAGCCGACCATGGAGTTTTACTAGCTTGTTTAGATTATCTTTATTGGTATTGGGTATATATGCTCTTAGAAGTTGGGAGTTATCTTGCTACTTTAGCTTGACGGTGAATTACTCGAGCACACCCGTCTATATTCTCCCCGTTTTTAATTCGCAGGTAAGCTATCTGTAACGAGCATAACATGTAAAAAGGAATATCTGTAACGAGCATATATACTCTTGAACTACTTCTGGTGCAAGAATAAGCACTACTTTGCTACTAGAAAGACAAACAAGCAGGGAGTCAAAAAAAAAAACTATGACGAGCCGGCAACGCGGAGTACAGCAGCCACTCGAGATAGGAGTACCAACCAATCACGGGGCGCCGCATGTGCGTGAAGCCTTGAACGGACGCGCTGATTCGGGGGGCGCGCGAAAGAGGTAGTGGGCGAACGTTCGCCACTAGCCGATCTCGCCAATAGACGAGGGAACAAAATATTTCTTCACACGCGTTAAAGATACGAGAGAGTCGACTCACGAATCTATTTAATATTTATAAATAAAATTAATGGGTAATTTATGAATTGAATCGTGAGTTATTCACTAATTTGATTTATAAATGGATTCATATGTCGACCCATTCGCATTCCTACGTACGGTAAGTTGAGTCACAACACGAAAAGTCGTGGGTTGTCCATTTATTTGATATATAAATGGGTTTGTGGGTCGGTCCACTTACATCCCTAACATGTGTATTGTTTATCTATTTTCGTTTTTTCCATTTTCACTTTTATGTGATTAAGTTTTCAATTTTTTTCTCCGTTTCCTCTTTTGCGTGAACTCCCGTAACCCATAGTGTTTTTCTGTTTTTTTGTCACTTCGATTTTTTTCGGATTTCCTTTCTTTATGTATTGTTTTTTTTGTCTTATTAACGAAAACTTTTTGTACGAACTATTTTTTGAAAACTATAGACTTTTCATATAAGAAGTTTTTATATATAGACTTGTTGACATAAAATCTGTCCCGTCGAATGTGTCTAAAGATGTGGTAGAAATACAATGAATCATTCAGCCGATATAGATATAACGAAGCAAATATCCAACAAGCCAATCGACCGATATGACATAGAATATTAGATGATCCGATGGTTAAAGTATACATCAGCTGAAAGTCCGATGTTATTAAATCCGAATGATTAGGTAACCAATGAAACCTTTGTTGCAGTCGGCTACAATCAACTTGTATATAATCCTTATAAGCCGATGCAACATTTTGATAACTCATCGGCTGAAACCCCGATGAAACAATGATTGATGCCTACTGACTTAAATAAATATAACTTACAACCACAATCCCATAAGTCGAACCTAATCGATGCAGCATAAGGTTGATAATTGCCTAATAGATTTAAGCAAGCCGATATGACACCGATCAAAGTGGTCATGCATTAAATTTAACCAAGACAATAAAACCATCAAAGAAAAATTTAACACATAAGATAAGATCGGCTAATACTCTGATGAAACATTAGCATGAACCTATCGGCTTAACAAGATTTAGATTATCAACAACAATCTAGTAGGTCAGACCTAACCGATGCAACACGAGATTATATATGATAATCTAATACTTAATGGACCGACAGATCTGTCTAATGTGATGGATATAACGAATCTATCTAAAACAACATTGTGATTATAGAGATATATTGACTAAGCCCGAAGATCAGACCTAACCGAGATAGTTTCAACTAAACCGATGCGTCTCTAAACACAATGCAATTAAAGATAGAATCGAGATATCAAGTAGACAAATATACCGACTGAACCAGAGCAGTTCAAGAGATCGAAGCGATGTAGTCTTGAACAACACCAATATAGCCGATACGATTGTCAGACCGACAGAACTTAGGACTTACCCCTTCGCCGGAGATCGAAACCGATGCAGCCATGTGTCAGGTGCCAAGTTCCACCGATAGTAAAAGAAACCTCGGAAAAGAGGGTGACGATGCGCCAAAAGTTGTATTGATCTGAGAGATATAAATTACAAGGACCTCAGGTGTACATAGTTATACCCATAGGCCAATATAAGTCCTAATTGGACATGACACAAACTTTCCTAAAGACAAAAGCAAAAACATAAAATCCTTATCAGACATGACACGAACTTTTCTAAATACAAAACTTGTCTAACTAATAGATAAATTAAGCTGTCATGCTATGGTCTTCATAATTCCTTCTTGAATTCGGTCTCTTCTGAATAAACTTTCCACCGGCTAATCGTATTTTTTTCTTAACCGAATCCACTAAAAAATCTTACCAAATTTTGACGTTAACAAAACTTTATGTATTTAAACTCTCTATATATAGACTTTATATATAAATTATATCTGCAATTAGAAATTTTAGTGGCTATTTTCTAAAAAGAATATAGTCTACTCTAAACAAACTTGAAAAGACTTGGTTATAACAGAAATGATAAAATAAGAGCAAATCATGATTAGGCGCGTGATTTAAATCATTTAGTATTAAGAAAGGCTAACGCTATCAAAACGGTTCGCGAGAGGCGCGACCCCCCTTGTCATGCATGCAGCATACCGCGACGCGAGCACATCACACACGCCGACATGCGCGCGAGCCGCGGTGCAGGATCAGTGTGGGCCACCGAATTCGGCTTCGTTCCGCAAAGCACCAAATGCTGTAGGAATAAGTCTATTTTGCATCCCTCAACTCATATCCCTGTTGAATCACATCCCTCAACCACAAAACTAGGTATAATTCATCTCCCAACTCCCAAAACTATTGCAAATCAACTTCTCGGGTAGTTTCGGAGGCGGTTTTGTCCCACGAGGTATCTTTGACCCCGTTGATTGGTTACATCAGCTTGTGGGACCCACATATCAATGACAAGGATAAAAATGAAAAAGGTAGAGCCTATTGTCAACCACACTTTTCTTCTTCTCTAGGCTCTTCTCTTGCTCCTCCGGCCGACCGGCTCACCGGTCGCCACCTCACCCCGTCGCCAGCCGTTGAGCTCATGCCCCGCTCCCGCTTGCCTGCCCCTCAGCGCCACACTCTGCTCTGCCGCCTCTTTCCCGTCCCCATCCCCAGTCCTACAGCCTCCATCGCTGCCACCATCCCCTCCTCTCATCCCGACCACCATAGATCACGCCGCGTGCCCAATCCCAGCGGTGACGTGCTAGCAGGCCAGTAGCGGTGCCATTCGCCTACTCTAGGCGATCACCAATCCCTTGTGACGTCGCAGCGAGGAGCTCAATGTCATCACAACGCCTAGCCGCCATGACGACGCTGGTAGGGGAGGCTCGCCGGGGACGACTGTGGACGAGCGGAAGCACAGCGAGGCCGAGGCCAGAATGGTGGTCGTCTGAGCCCCCTGCGGCAAGCAGTGAGAGCGCAGCGAGCACCACAAGGAGGAGCAGCGCTGCCCATATCACTGTCGTCGTGTATGATGACTTCCCCCTCCTTCTCATGCACCTCCGTCTGCACAACAACACACATAGATGGCCGGCGGCGGCCCGTGGCATGGCGTGATTTGTGTGGCCGGCCTCGAGAGAGACATGGTGGGGGCGGCACATGCGACGGCGATGGTCGTCGTCGTCTGCTTCCACCCGCCAACCACTCCTCCTCCTCCGGTGATGGCGTTCCTCCGACGGTGGAAACGCCAGGCCGACGCTCGACGGTCGAGATTGAGAGGGGAGAAGTGTGGCTGACAATGGGCCCCACTATTTTTTATTTTTATCTTTATCATTGACATATGGGTCTCACAAGCTGACTTAGCCAGTCAACGAGGTCAAAGATGTCACGTGGGACAAAAACAGCCTCCGAGACCATCCAAGAAGTCAATTTGCAACGATTTTAGGAGTTAGGGGACGGGTTATACCCGGTTTTGCAGTTGAGGGATGCGATTCAACCAGAGACATAAGTTGAGGGAGGCCAATTACACTTATTCCAAGGCTATATATAACCTCGGCCCTATCAGGGCGGATGGTCGGGAGCTTTGATTCGGCGCGGTTGGATTTGGTCCGTTTGCCGTATGCGCACTGTCCACATCTCGTGGCCTCTCTCGTCGGATTTTTGGAGGGCCCATCCCACGGTGCGTGCTCGATATGCGGTTGGGTTAACTACACTGGTTAGGTGCAACTCAAGGCAAAAATGAGACCTGAATGAATATCGAGAGTTTCAGAACTGAGCTGAATACAGAAAAAGGTTGAATCGCGAAGTGTGCTAGTGCATTAATCAGTTGTAAACTATTACAATACTACCTTCTTTTTCTTGAGGAATGTATACCAGCAGTATATTGCTTGACAGCTCAAAAATGTGAAGGATTTGCAGTACCATCCAAATTTAGGCACAACATACATGGAAAAGACAAATCGCCTGGCGCACGAGGCGCTTACTTGCAGAAAAAAAGGGGAGAAGGAAACTGAAGCCAAAAAGACAAGAGACATAATATGATTTGCCGTTGCTCCTTTTCTATTTTAGTGAGTGGGGCATACTCGTGAGTTCATACGGGTGTACTGGTGCGTGTGAGTTGTGACTCTGCACTTCCGTGTAATCGGGAAAGAAAAGGGGAGCCGGAGAGAGCACCGGTAGCATTCCAAGCAGCCACGGTAACGTTTGTCAGTTTCAAACGCACAGAAGCTCTTCCACGTGGACCCGCGTGTCATCCCAACTCTACAAAACGCAAGATCATCAAGAGCCTTCGCCTCAGCGTGGAGGAGTGAGGACGGCCCAAGCTGAGCAGCACAGAGACACAGAGTCGGGAGGTGGCTCCGCTTCCACAGCTCTACTCCATCTCTCTCAGTGTCGGGCTCGCCGGACTCCGGCCAATCCGGCCGGTTCATGCTGCATTCTCTCGGTGCGTTATTTCTCTGATTTTCTCTCCATCTAGTACCTGAAGCGAGGCAAAAATTGCTCCCCCTTTTGCTGCAAACTATCTCGTCAGATTCGTCGCACGCATGTTCCTTCGTTGATTTTTGCAAAGTTAGTTATAGAGAGTTGGTGCAAAGTTCTTGGAAGGGTGGATGCTACGGTCTCATCTTCTTTTCCCCAACAAGCGAGCTAGCGAAGGGGAAAATGGGGGAGCAGAAGAATATCCATGTCTAGGTTCGCATGCTTGCCTCTCGGCTCTAGCTGTTACGGCGTTCTTCATGATGGCTAATCCGTCTCGCCAATTAGAAGATCGATAGATCGTAGCATTAGATGGATTACTTGATGCTGCCCATTGATTGTTCGTACCAGGTTCTGTCCTTTCAGTCCGTGTGAGTGTTTCATCGTATTGGCCACCAAGATGATCACTCTTCGTTCTTCAAGATCGTAGGGTGTGCTCTCAGTCCGTTGCAACTAATGACTACTTCACTTACTACTGAGTACGGCTTTAATACAAATACAGTTTTTTTTGTTCTAAGCCAGCTGGTGATTCATTACCTGAAAAAGATGTTGGCCCATCATTTCTGAAAGAGATGATTGATGCCATGACGCCGCTTGCTTTCTAATTTTAGGTGAGAGCTGGTACTGATACGTCAGTCTATGATAATGGACAGAAATGAGCTACTATTGATTATCTAACATTTGCTGACTTAAAAACTCTGTACGACAGATTTTTCTGATTAAAAGTTAGCCATCCCATATGCCCAACATGCATGCTTGTCTAAACTGTAACCTGACATCACTCACAGTATTCCCAGTTGTTGGGTGGTCTATTCACTCACAGTATTCACAGTATTCCCAATATACCCCTTCTTTGTTGCGGAATACATTGATGAATTTATGTTAAACATTACAGAAATGATGAATGTTGAAATATTATAAAAATGATAGGACGAAGATGATTTAACATACTTGCATGTTAAGCTCTACAATATTATATTCTAAATAATTAGTTATGCTTGTATGAAATTTAAGATGTTCTAAAATAGTAATTGTTAATGGGTGATGATGTCGCATAAACTTTAGTTTGTAATAATTGCTAGTGGGGATAGATTACTTTGGCATTTTTTTAATTGTAGGGCAATATGCTCTCCATTATTTTCCATTAAAACCTCTAACGTGCACTTCCACTATCTGCTCAAAATCTCAGGCCACTTTCTTTCCTCTTTCTCAGGACATTAACCTGGTTTACTTGTAAGAAAGTAAAGCCATGGACTCCTCATACCAGCATGACAAGCCTCTGCTGGATGAAGAGAACTCCTCGCAAGTGGTTTGTTCTCTCTCTCTCACTCTCATAGCAAGATATGTATGAGTTTACTCTCTTAAAGAGACAAAAATATTTGGCCAAATTTGGGGTGCCTTTTCTGCTTGCATCAAATGGTGTGAAAATACTGCTTTCAGCTGATGTTTTGGTTCTGTTTAATGCTTTAGTTTTTAGAGTGTTGTGAAAGTAAAAAAGAAGATATATAGGGTGAAGTTCAGTCGGAAAATATTCTCTACTTAAAATTATTTTATATGGTTGCACTAGTATGGGGCATGGCCGACTGGGGCATACAATCCAAGATAAACTTTCAAATGTTCTATCTAAATATAACATCCTTACTAATGTGACCATAAGAATTTCTAGGCCCTTGCATACTAATAATGTTTTTAGTTAGTGATACTTTGCAGTTTTTTTTCGGACGATCAGTTAATTTGCTTCCAAAGATATAGAATAATTCCATCTACATTAGGAAAATGCACAATTCTCTATTGAAACATCTATACCAAATTTGAGGGATGACACTGGCATTAAAGGCTACTTGTGTTTTACTTGGAAATGCAGAATACCCTTGAATATACAGGTGATGGATCTTTTTGCATCCGTGGGAATCCTGCTTTAAGAAAACATACAGGGAACTGGAAGGGTTCCTCATTAGCCATCGGTTAGTGCTGAACAATGATGTTGCATTATCAAGCTTCTGCTTGAAGATATAGTAGGATATGCGATGCTAAATACTCGAACATCTGAAACTGATTTCATTTCCCCAGCATTTATATATATTACAGTATTATTATGATTATGAATATTCTTGCCTCTTGTGTATGGGTTCTGTTTAATTTTACACTGGACCTTTTATGGTTCATTTTTTATTGCAGTTTATTCATTCTGCTCTTATCTGGCCTTCACTTCAATTGTAAAAAACCTAGTCAGTTATCTCACAAAAGTTCTACATGAAACAAACGTGGCCACTGCAAGAGATGTTGCAACTTGGCAAGGAACAAGTTATCTTGCACCTCTGGTTGGAGCCTTCTTAGCTGATTCATATCTGGGGAAGTACCGTACAATTCTGATCTTCTGCACGATCTTCATTATCGTAAGTGATAGTATGAACCAATGCACGTTTGTTTATCATCTAAAATAATGACTATAATCCTTATTTTGGAAGTAAACACTGTAAGAGATGATCCTAATTGCTAATTCCTACGTCCACTCAGTGAGCAAAAATTTGTACCCTCAGTGAACAATAGTATGAAATTCAGATGGACGAATGACAGTATTAAACTCTAGTTTATACAGTTAATCTTCAGATGTAATATGAGTGATTCATTCAACACTTGACAAACTTTTCTAGACATGATCGTTTACATTTTCCTTTATACCATTTTTCTAGAAATGGTCGTTCACATTTTTTCCTTTATCCTTTTATGTAGGGATTGATGATGTTGCTTCTGTCATCAGCAGTTCCATTAATCTCTACTGGTCCTCACTCATGGATCATCTGGACAGATCCAGTCTCTTCTCAGAGCATCATATTCTTTGTCGGTTTGTACATGGTTGCTTTAGGGTATGGTGCACAGTGCCCCTGCATATCATCGTTTGGTGCTGATCAATTTGATGACACTGATGAAGATGAGAGAACAAAAAAGAGTTCTTTTTTCAATTGGACCTATTTCATAGCCAATGCGGGCTCATTGATCTCGGGGACTGTTATTTTGTGGGTGCAAGATCACAAAGGTTGGATCTGGGGTTTTACCATTTCTGCACTATTTTTGTCTTTAGGTTTTGGTACTTTTATCTTTGGCTCCTCTGTGTATAGATATCAGAAACCTGGAGGAAGCCCTCTTGCGAGAATATTCCAGGTTGTTGTTGCTGCTATTCGCAAACACGATAAAGATTTGCCATGTGATTCCTCAGTTCTTTATGAGTTTCTGGGGCAGAGTTCAGCAATCGAAGGCAGCCGAAAATTGGAGCATACAACTGGACTTAAGTAATACACTATGTTGACATTACAACTTTGATGCCTATATTCTATGCATTTATTTATGCTTGCATTTCTGTTGAACTGTAATTTATTTCATTTCTAGTAATATGATCTTGTAAGCTTGTCTTTAACTCATTCTACTGTAGTGCCCATGCGATGCACTGACTTTCATATACTACCTTCATTTTTAAATATATAACGCTGTTGACTTTTGAACATGATGTTCGACCATTCGTCTTATTAAAAAATTTAGTGCAAACATTCAAAAATATAAGTTGTACTTAAATTATCTTTAATGATAAAACAACTCAGAACAAAACAAATGATACTCACATAGTTTTTTCAAATAAGATTAATGATGAAATGTCAGATCCAAAAGTTAACAATGTCGTATATTAGTTAAACAGAGGTAGTACATGTATATCATATAGTTTAATTTTAAAATTTCAAAATGATGGCTTGAAATATAAAACTAAATAAAATTATATCAACCAGCCATATACTTGTGTGCAATATGCAACTTTTTTTTAAAAAAAATCCTACAGTGACACTTTGAACAATAATTTTAATATTTTGAAAAACTCCTCGTTTTAGGGAGTAGAGATACTTAGTTCCTGTAAAGCATTTGATTCTTTCACACTTTGAAAATTCTTTGGTGGGACACAATACAAATATGGAAAACTAGTTAACATTACAAGAGTTTCAGCACATTGTTTATAATATTCTCTAAAGAAATGTCTCTTGTGATATCGCTTTTGAAACAAGTTTCCCGTAATACACTTATTTCTGCTGTTCATTTATACATACTAGAAGCAAACCTTCATTGTTCATGAACCTTTATTTGTCAATGCAAAGCCGGCAAGGAGCTGTCCATCCATCTCAGGTCTATCAAGTTAGTCATCTATTTATTTTATGTCTCTCTCAGGTTCTTTGATAGAGCTGCAATAGTGACACCATCTGATTGTGAATCTGATGGCCTACTAAACACATGGAAGATTTGCACAGTCACTCAAGTGGAGGAACTGAAGATTTTGATCAGGATGTTCCCCGTTTGGGCAACGATGATATTATTTGCTGCAGTTCTGGACAACATGTTTTCGACATTCGTAGAACAGGGGATGGTGATGGAGAAACACATCGGCTCTTTCGAAATACCTGCGGCGTCCTTCCAATCCATAGATGTCATTGCTGTCCTTATACTAGTTCCGGTCTATGAAAGAGTCCTTGTTCCAGTGTTCAGAAAATTCACTGGCAGGGCAAATGGCATTACTCCACTGCAGCGGATGGGGATCGGTCTGTTCTTTTCCATGCTCTCCATGGTATCAGCAGCATTGGTGGAGAGTAATCGGTTGCGGATTGCGCAGGACGAAGATTTGGTGCACCGTAAGGTGGCTGTTCCAATGAGCATCCTGTGGCAGGGACCCCAGTACTTCCTGATAGGCGTGGGAGAGGTGTTCTCAAATATTGGGTTAACTGAATTTTTCTACGAGGAATCACCAGACGCCATGAGAAGTTTATGCCTTGCATTCTCACTTGCTAACGTTTCGGCTGGAAATTACCTCAGCTCATTTATCGTTTCTCTTGTGCCAGTTTTCACAGCCAGAGAAGGCAGTCCAGGGTGGATACCTGATAACTTGAACGAAGGGCATTTGGATCGGTTCTACTGGATGATGGCTGCCTTGTGTTTCTTCAATATGCTGGCCTTTGTGTTCTGTGCCACGAGGTACAAATGTAAGAAGGCTTCCTGAACCTTGTTAACATTAGCAATATCATTGTGGTGGAAAAGGACAATTGTGTTGCAAAAGCATGCACCCGTTTTCATATATAATAGTAAGACAATCGTGCTGCAAGGCATGCCCCGATTTTCATGGTGAACTTTTGCTTGATCTGGTTATGAGTAGATGGCAGAATATGAATTGTTGTCCATTCTCTCCATTTTATATTATAAGTCGTTTGGTTTTTTGTGTTAGTCAAAGTTTTTTTAGGTTTAACTAAGTTTATAAAAAATTAGCAACATCTACTAAATTAGTTTAATTAAATTTAATATTAAATATATTTGATAATATGTTTGTTTTGTATTAAAAATGTTATTATATTTTTCTATAAATTTGATCAAATAAGTTTGACAAAATAAGTCAGACGACTTATAATATAAAATAGAATTATGAAATGGAGGGAGTAGATTTGAATGTGGTGTTCAAGATTCACTCTCAGCAAAATACCTGAAATTTGTATATAAACAGTTTGGTGTATTTGGTGTATGATTCATTATCATCTCCTCTATCATTTGAGATCATTAACTCTTCTTTTTTTGGAATACACAAAGCGCATATAATTGTATTAAAATTAGGAAATTGGTTCCAATCAGATACAAACTATGTACACAATAAAAGAAAAGAAAAGAGGGAGGTACGGCATGACGATCTCTCGCAACTCATTTTTGAACGACCGAGCGCACCATCCAGATCCAGATAGGCACTCTCGCTTCGCGCTAGAGTACGGCTCCCGTTGCCGCCGCCTCTGCAACTTCCCGCATTGTTTTGCATTCGTCGTTCAAGACTCGATCGTTTCGCTCTTTTCAAATTGTCGAGGCAACCAGGATGACAAACGTGTCAAATCCCCGCCTCATCGATGCTGTGGTTCGGCTTTGACTGTCGCACCACCAGAGTAAGAAAGACTCTGAAACCGTTAGGAAGTACACCTCCGTCCTTAAAAAAAATTAAATTCTGACTATGAAATCCAAATGTTTGTTCAGATTTATAGACATGATTTAATTTTTTTTGAATGATATCCAATTCATAGTTTATAGTTATTTTTTTTAAGACGGACCAATGACACTGAGAACTGTCCATTGGAGCTGCCGCGTCTCGAGGCAATCGATTAGGATATGGTTAATTGTCTCCTCACATTGGTCACAGAAGACACACTTTCTTGGCCCGGTAAACCCTGCTTGCTCAACCGGTCGCCCGTCCAGCATCGTCAATGGGCTAGCCAGGGTGATACCAAAATTCATTCAAAGCAAAATCAAGTAATTTTAATTTTGAGTAAAAAAAGAATGAGACCAGCTAAACGGCACCCAAGTGAAGCCCCGACATAATCGATGAGAAAAAAAAAAGAAAGAAGAGCTAGTGGGCTTTTGGGCTTGAACTAGCGTGTATGCATGCAGGCAGCAAAAGTTGCCTAGTTGGGCAAGCCAGCTTAGCAGCCAGCGAGCAGCAGGTCCGAACCATGAAAGCAGCTTCATCAGCAGTAAGAGCGAGTGCTATAAGTCTCTAAACACTTGTCTCTAGATATCATTTAAGCTCACATGATGAGATGAATGAGAGAAATAAAGAAAAAAAAGATGAGCCACCTCTCATGCAAAAAGCAATCTCTATACAAACTTCAAGAGAGATAAGAGCGAGAAACCAATAAATTGATTGAAAACAAATAAAGTAATTTAATATGACATATTGAGACAAATGTGCTAGAGGTAATTTGTTGTATATATTGCCTTTTAATTAATGAGTTGATGATGTGAACAAAATTAGAGGTGACTATCACATCCACTATAAAACTTGCTCTAACGCAGCAGCTCGGCAGCAACAAAGTAGCAAGCCTGTATAAGAGCAAGTTTTATAATAGAGGTGATTGTCCCCTCTAGTTTCATCTCTATCATCTCTATACAAATTAAGATGTAATCTATACAATAAGTGATCTCTAACATACAAACCCCAATAAATTTAATGCTCTCATAATTTTTATTGAAGTTTGTAAAGAGATTGTCCTTTACATGAGGGGTGGCTCCTTTACTCTCTCCTTCCTTCTCTTCTTCACATCATCAGATGAACCTACATGTCATCTAGAGGCAAGTGCTTAAGGGCTTATAGTACTTGCTCTAAGGGCCTTCACAATGCACCTACCTGATGTTCGGCCTCGTCCATCCACGTAGACAAATGGCTTGCGTGAAGGAGAGAAGAGGGTAGGGACCATGTTTTGATGGGGTTCTCACATCCTCTGCGGGTACGGAGAGCCTCGTAAGTGTTGTCAGAGAAAGAAAGCGTGAGGAGTGAGGACTCGTTCAGAGGGCCACCGCTCAAAGCAAGAGAGAGAGAAAGGAAAGACGCTGTCGGAGAGGGAAAGGGCTCATTGGCGTCGGTGAGGAGGGTGGGGCGGCGGCTGCGAGCTTGTCGCCAGTGTCGACGAGGAGCGGCGTTGGCGGCGGCGGGTGCAGAGCCCATTGCCTGCGCCAGCGAGGAGGAGGCGTCATCACTTCGACACCGTCAAATCTGCCCTAAGATCATCGCCTGTGCCGGCGACGACGAGGAGGCAGCTCCATCACTACCGATGCAACTAGATTCGTCCCAAGCTCATCGCCTTCCACACGTGCACATGGTGTCGAGCTTGTCGCCGCTTCGATCTGTTGTCGCGTCGCTTGATTTCAGCCGGAGAAGCTTGTCGGCTCGAGGGGGCAAGGCTGGAAAGAGGAGAGGAATGGGGGCGCCGATACGGGCAGCAACGAGGAGGAGGACGTTGTGGGGTTGTCGTCGTCTTGTCAGTGAAATGGAGGTGAAGGGAGAAACCGCTGGCGACGAGAGGAGGAAGGAGAGTCGTCGGTGAGGTGAAGTGGGGAATTGGGGGGGGGGGTGGAGTTGGGGATTTTTAAAGGTGGATTTGGTCAAAGGTGCTATTTTATAATAATTCATGGTTTAAAGGGTGTCTAGTGTAAATTTTGGACTTATATACAGATCCGCAGAATTCGAGGACTACATATAAAATGTGAAGGGCTGACTTTCACAATCAAAGACACCACTTAAAGCTACTTGCATTAAAGGGGAAAAAAACTTTTTTTTGAGTGGTCTCAGCTTACCTAGCATCTGAGGCTCCTCAATTTGAGAAGCTTGCACCATGAGAGCAAGTTTTATATCAGGGGTGATTGTCACCTTTAATATTATCTACATCATCAACTAATTAATTAGGAGACAGCATATACTACACATTGCCTCTAATATACTAACCCTAATACAACATAACTATTTGTTTTATTCACTTTCATCCAATCAACGTCACTCTTTTTTCTTTTTTTCTTAAAGTTTGTGAATAGGTTATCTCTTGCATGAGATGTGACTTATCATCTTTCTCCTTTTTTTTAATCCATCTCACTATTTATACGTATGTGATATCTAGGGGCATGTGCTAAGATGCTCATAGTACTTGCTTTGAGTGTCCTAAAGGTGGATTGTCATGTCACTGTAACTTCAGTTTGAAATGCAAGAGTTAAAACTGTAGGTATCATCGGACCTAGAACCGTTTTTGAGCCCTGACCGTTACAACCCATCCCAATTTGCACGATGCATGGTTTCTTTTGATTAATTAGCGCACGCGCTGTTTTACCTGCACGAGAAATTAATTTTTAACACCAACAGTTGAACACAACCTAGATTGAATTGTTGAATTGCGTGGCAAAGAACATTTTATCATTCTTGGGGGCTGAACATTTTTATCCTAGTTGCATATGTACACTTGTGAACTAATGGTATGAGAGCGCGTTTGTTTATAAAGTGTTCTACCGTTTTTCTCTTTCAATGCAATAACACAACTTTTTTTTGCGTGTTTGAGAAAAAAATATATTATGTGGCTATTTATATTTTTTTAACACAGGTCAGGCCATATAAGAAAAAACAAACACACCTTAGTGCCTTCAAAAAAAATCTATAAATTAGAAACACATTTCATTTTCACCGAGCAACAGTCTCTTTGCTGGATATCCCACCCATGGGTGAAAAAAGGACTGAGAACCAGTAAATTATCATATTCCAAACGAGGCTAGGAGTAAATCTAATAGGAGTACATCTGGCTAACCGCAGATTATGAATGTCTGGTATGAAGATTAAACTATTGTCTATTACCTGGTTTGGAAGCACATTGTGCATGTCCTAAAATAAAGCTGACATCACGCTCGGCAATAACTTTTTGCAAGCATATGGATACTTTTGTAATTACGTACACTTACGAGGGTATGAATTTAATATAGCCAATACAGATGGGAGATTTTTTTTCTTTTAAGATACAGTAGAGAGATGGCGACCAATTTTAATTCCTATCATGCAGGAAAGGCGTAGCCCTTTATAAAACTCAAATGATAAGCCTGTTTCTTTACCGTCTCAAGCTCTCGCGTTCTGGGATTATTCCTACTTTGCAGCAGGAGTTGCCAAAGAAGCAGTTCAAAGCTTTCACCTTTCTTCGTGGAGGGTGCGGTAAGCCTTCCGAGCTGCAAAAGGTGCATTCATGGGGTCGTCGCTGGAGGCGGAGCAGCAGAGCTTGATAGTGCGGACGGCGGAGCCGGAGGTACTCCCATCATATCCACACGAAAAAAAAAATCTTCTTTTTTCCCCTGCTTGTTCCACCAAGATTCGAGGATTCGTAGGGTTTCTCAATCCTCTTTAGTTTCTTGTTTTGGTTATGTTCCGATCGATTGAAAATGCTTAAATTGGCCTAAATCGTGAGAAAAGGCCTTGCAAAGAAATCGTGAAAAAAGGGAGGGGGAAATGATGGACAGCTCGATTGCTCAGTTCTTGGATTCTTGGGATCGCGTAGAGCTCGGTCAGATTGGCGTGTGACACTTTGATTGGTTGGTTGCAAAACGATGGCCATGAGTAGCGAAAGGGAACGGGGAAGGTGAAGGTCTAGAGGCGCAGTGGTGGCTGACAGGTGAGGCCCACAGGCTATAGGGGCCCGCTTTATAGAGTTTTGATGCACCTTGGGTATTATGCTGGAACACGCAACAATCTTGAGGATTTATTGGATTGACATGTACAATTACCTGTGGAAGTTATTTTCTCTGTGAAATTTGATTGATTGTCTGCACTCTGATGTCATTTCCGTGAGAAATCTTAAAAGTTACTTTGACCTGTAACTTTTAAGTTTTATGTCTTTTTGGATGGGTTTGAAGATTGATTGAAACCGATGGAGTGAAATGAGTTTAACATGTTTGACAGAAACGTGAATAATTTAGAATCAACTAGTACTTTACTTCTGTGTGTAGGATGTTGATGACTATACAGGCGATGGATCTGTGGGCTTCAGTGGTCAACCTATTTTGAAGCATGAAACGGGCAATTGGAGGGCATGCTCACTAATTCTTGGTAAGATTTTAGCCAGAATCCAGTTTGAAACATTATCTTCGGGATGATCATAAACCTCATACGAACTTCACAGAACATCATATTTTTCCCGCTAGTTTCTAAAGTTCTTGACTTGCAATATATTTTTTTTCAATTCTAAGTATGTGAAGCATTTGTCTGTGGAATAACGTATGCTAAATCAAAAGTCTTGACGTCTTGAATACCTGAAACATGAGTCTTTTTACACTTTTATCTGATGTTAAATCAATCGGCAAATGCTTTTCTTACATGGTAGGAACTGAAGTTTGCGAACGCTTGGCCTACTATGGCATCTCAAAAAGTTTGGTCACTTACCTATCAACAAGATTGCATGAAGGAAATGTCTCTGCAGCAAGGAACTTTACAACTTGGCAAGGAACTTGTTATCTCACGCCACTTATTGGAGCAACCTTAGCAGACTCATACTGGGGAAAGTACAAGACTATTGCTGTTTTCTCAACAATTTACTTTCTGGTAAGATGCAAATACATGCATATACTGAGAGATTTTCATACCGGAAGAGATATCATATAATCTTGTCTTTTTCATTGGTTCACTTGTATTGGCTGTGCATTGATGTTTAATATTTGCATGTGCTACTTATAGTAGATGCTTTCTGCATTGTAGTTTATTCATGGATGGAAGGTTAACTATAAACAGGGAAAATGAGGGCAGACATAAAGCTTATCTCATAATAACATTATGATCACGTGCATAATAGTGACCTTAGCCATTTTCACCAGCTTGATACATACTAGCATGATACATCAATTGAAAACCTACTTGTCCAGGTTGTGAATCTGACATATATTTTACACCCATTTCTGTCGATAATATGTGCTAACGGCTCCTCAATGTCAATTTAATTGAAGGGGATGGCAGCATTGACATTTTCAGCATTGGTTCCTTCTCTTCAACCTCCTCAATGTATTGGGTCCTTTTGTCCACAACCAACCATGCCTCAGTATCTGATATACTTTGTTGGACTATACATGATTGCTTTAGGGTCTGGAGGTATTAAGCCATGTGTTTCATCCTTTGGTGCTGATCAATTTGATGACACTGATCCAGTTGAGAGAACAAAGAAGGGTGCTTTCTTCAATTGGTTTTATTTTGCTATAAACATCGGTTCTCTGATATCTGGCACAGTTCTTATTTGGGTACAACAAAACTCTGGATATGGAATTGGATTTGGAATTCCTACTATCTTCATTGCCTTAGCTATCGGAAGTTTTTTTATAGGTTCTCAGAGATATAGATACCAGATACCTGGAGGAAGCCCCCTTATAAGAGTATGCCAGGTGGTTATTGCAGCCATCCACAAGCGAAATGTTGATTTGCCAGTTGATAGTTCTGTTCTCTATGAGCTTCATGGTAAGACTTCGGCTATTGAGGGGAGTCGTAAGCTGGAACATAGTAGTGAATTCAGGTATTTTTCTTGTGTTTGCTTCATTCACATGGTATTATTCCTTTAAAGAAAACCAATGCAATGACAAGTCCGTTTAACCTCCCCATCCACTCGGGTTCAAATCCTAAAATTGACTTGACTGTGCATCTCATTCTTTACTGAATGCCAGAGTTCCTATCCAGTTTTCAAAGAAATGGGGATCAATCAATCAAATGATGACATGTAGTTTAGATTGCTAGATTAAAAACATTAACAAAGTTGGCATGGATGCAAATATGTTATTTTGGTATGAGTCTGACATTCACATCTTGCAAGTTTGTGTCTTGGAACTTCCTGGACACAACAAACCGTTTTTCAGAGTCATGACAGGTAACATTACACAAGATAGTGCAGATGCATAGACTGAGATGCATCCTTGATAAATTATCTTTTCTTCACAGTTTCCTTGACAAAGCTGCCATCATTTTGCGGATCGAACGTGGTGGTTCTCATGATCCTTGGAGACTTTGCAGTGTCACACAAGTTGAAGAGCTTAAAATATTAATGAGGATGTTTCCAATCTGGGCAACTGGCATTGTGTTCTTCACTGTATGTGCTCAAAACTCATCGATGTTTATAGAACAAGGAATGGCCCTCAACAATCAAATTGGATCCTTTAAAATTCCGCCAGCTACTCTGTCATCCTTGGATGTTATCAGCATAGTTGTTTGGGTCCCAATCTACGAAACTTTCGTTGTGCCGATAGCAAGTAGACTGACTGGTAAAGAAAGGGGCTTCTCGGAGCTTCAACGAATGGGGATTGGTCTGTTTGTAGCTACTACTGCAGTGGCAGCTGCAGCATTGGTTGAGATTAAGCGTCTGGAGATTGCAAGGTCAGAAGATCTGATCCATAGTAAGGTACCTGTTCCCATGAGCATTCTTTGGCAAGCGCCTCAATACTTGTTGATTGGTATCGGTGAGGTGTTCACAGCCATTGGCCAAGCCGAGTTCTTCTACAATCAGTCTCCAGATTCCATGAGAAGCTTGTGCTCCGCTTTCGCTCTTGTTACGGTGTCGCTTGGAAGCTATCTTAGTTCATTCATACTGACCTTGGTCTCATATTTTACTACTCGAACTGATAATCTGGGTTGGATCCCTGATAACTTGAATGAAGGCCATCTTGACCGTTTTTTCTGGCTCATAGCTGGCCTCAGTTTTCTGAATCTTCTTCTGTTCATCTACTATGCACAGCAGTACAAGTGCAAGAAAGCAGCTGCAATTTAATCTCAGCCTTCGGAGAGCAATATTACTTGGACAAAGGAATTTACTGTACAGCAAATTGTATGTGTATATATTTTATCTCAAAAAATACTGTATAATCTCTTGTATATTGTACTACATTGATTCTCCTCAGTGGTACTGGTACATAATATTACTTGGGGAATGGAAAAAACAATCTTCTTCTTGCTTTTGCTAGTCAGATTCTTTTCTTGTGAAAGCATGTTCTTTCCCTCCAAACATTTTCTATTGCAGACATAATTGATCTGTTGGTTTTCCTGTCAGAAATCAGAATAAATAACCATGTGTGCTGTTTGCTGAAACTGAAAGGATAGTTGGCATGTTTCACGTGCTTGGCTAGTACTCTCTCCGACCTGCAATATAGCAACCTAAAACTAAATGAGACATCACCTAATACAATATATTTGGAAGTCTCTTATCTAGATACGTAGTATCCTCCATCTAAAAAAATAATCTAGTTGAGGTTGTGACATATCTAATACGATGAATATGGATAACCCTCTGTCCAGATTTATCGTACTAGATTATGTCCTATCCCTAACTAAGTTGAGTTTTTTTTTTGATGGATAGGGTTACTATATTTTAAAACGGATGAAAGGTGTTTTATTTGGATTTGACTGAATATGACTAATCAGAAGTGCCAATTTGCATCCGGTGACAGGTTGCCCCGGTGCTTCCTTCTCCGGTGCCAATTGCAAACGGAGTTCTACTACCACGCGACGCCGGCGGCGCCGTGCTCGTGTATAACTGACGGTGGCGCTGGCCATCTACGCCAGCCCGCTTACCGTGCCGGTGGACGTGGTGCAGCTTCTCACGGGCTCACGGCTCGCGTCTGCCCTAGTCGAGGACGAGACGGTGAACACCATTAATTTAATTTTTATATAGAGTATATATTTATTTTATGTTAAAAAATGTTAGTTTTGGAAGTTTTTTTCACCGAGTTTGTTTTCTAGCATTCTTTTTAAGGACACGGGTATAAAAATTTTGATAAATTATAAGCCGTTTTACAGCTAATTAGCTGGAGGCCAAACGATCCAGCTGTACTGTACAAACCCAAAACGACCGTATGTGGAATGGATGGAGTATATTGCATCCATCGCTGTCTCAGTTCCCAATAAAACAACACTCTCTCAAAACAAAATCCAACCAAAATGCAGGGGGTTTTAGGCAAAACGTGATAGTAATTTAGTGCATTCACCAATCATCAGTTCAATCTCTGATCCATCCGGAGTGGCGAAGTCCACCTGCTCCCTTCCGGTCGCAAACTCTGATACAGATGGGAACAAACCATTGCTCCTGTGCAGCCTCTTGATCTGCTCTTGCTGCTTCCGTCTCCGGGACGAGGCCCCCTCCATGGAAGAGGCAGCAGAAGATGGGCGATTGCAGGTGCGAGAAGAGGGTGGTGATCAAGAACCGCTCCTTCTTCTTCCTCAGGTAAAAGTTTTATCTTTTCTCTGTTTTTCTTTCCTCGGGATAACTCCCATTGCGCTGTTTATCCTAGTTAGTACATCACACTTGATTGGCCTCCCTATGGTAGCTGGCTCTGTTTTTCTTTTACTTGAGGAAAATAGAAGCATGGGGATTTAGGAATCGATTCTCTTGAATCAGAACCGGAACCAGAGACTGTAAGTTAAGGTCATAAAGCTGTTAATAACATTAAGTCTTGTGTGTGTGTGTGTGTGTGTGTGTGTTCCATTTTGCTTGTCTGGTTCTGAAGTATGTAGGTATACTTCACCCTTCTGAAGGTCTGTGAAAGATCAAGCTGATTATTGATCAAAGCTAGGGTAGCAACAAATTTCGTCTGCTTAACAGTTAGCACATATGTATTTGATGCTATCTCTTGAACTCCGGATTCTATGATGTTGGAATTTTTTTCTGACCAAATATGGTGTTGGAAATTTGACTCACCCCTCTTGCCAGAAAAAAAGAAAGAAAGAGAATCAACCCATCCAAAATACTGAAGTGGCAATTCCAAATTTTCAAGTTTTCCTTTCGAAGATTGATTTGATTTCTCTTTGTTTTCTTCCATTTCTTTGTCCATTTTGAGGGATGCAACTTGTTGCCTTTCAGATCTCGTTAGGTGGTTCAGACTGAAATGCTTCTATTTCTTAGCAGGATGCTAGTCTTTACACCGGAGATGGATCTGTTGATATCAAAGGGCGCCCTGCATTAAAGCATGCCACTGGAAATTGGCGTGCATGTTTTTTCATCCTAGGTAATTTTGTTAAAGAAGCATAGCATATCCCACAAAACTTTGGCGCAGTAGTCGAAGGAACTCCTTGTTTCTTCGCACTAGTGAGTAATTAGCCGTGAGCTGTTCCCTCAAAATACAATTTAAAGTACCTATTGCTTCTATATGATTTTGAATCGTGCAATCCTGTATTAACCTTTTGCCAAAACATTTTGGCGATATACAACAAAAAAGAAATGCTGGTCAAAGTGCCGGATAGCATACTTTACAGATCAATTGAAAAAATGTTGTGCACATTTTTATCTGTTCTGCAATGAGTAGCTTTGTCAAGTTTCAGAAATGCTAGTTTGGTGACAGGGGATGAATGCTGTGAGAGACTGGCCTATTATGGTATTGCAAAGAACCTAGTTACTTATCTGAAAACAAAGCTTCATCAAGGCAACCTTGAAGCTGCAAGAAATGTTACAACTTGGCAGGGGACATGCTACCTAACACCCCTCATTGGAGCCCTCCTAGCAGACTCTTACTGGGGAAAGTACTGGACTATTGCTGCTTTCTCAGCAATTTATTTTATTGTAAGTACAAGCCTATTGCTATAGAAGATATTAGATATTACGTACTTCGGTGCACGTGCACCATGTGCTGAACTGATCTTTTCAAAATAATTTCATATCTGAAACATGGATAGTTTCTAAACTTTTTTACTGAAGGGCCTGGCTGCTTTGACGCTGTCAGCATCAGCTCCAGCTCTGCAGCCGCCTAAATGTTCAGGATCTATTTGTCCAGAAGCAAGCTTACTCCAGTATGGTGTATTTTTCTCTGGCCTCTATATGATAGCCCTCGGGACTGGAGGCATCAAACCATGTGTCTCATCATTTGGAGCTGATCAATTTGATGACAGTGATCCAGCAGAGAGAGTAAAGAAGGGCTCCTTCTTCAATTGGTTTTACTTCTGTATAAATATCGGTGCATTCGTATCAGGCACTGTTATAGTTTGGATACAAGATAACATAGGTTGGGGGATAGGATTTGCAATTCCTACTATATTTATGGCATTGGCTATTGCAAGTTTCTTTGTTGCTTCAAATATGTACAGATTTCAGAAACCTGGTGGAAGCCCTCTTACAAGAGTGTGCCAGGTTGTTGTTGCAGCATTTCGTAACTGGCACACTGAAGTGCCACATGATACATCTCTTTTATATGAGGTTGATGGCCAGACTTCAGCGATTGAGGGAAGCCGGAAGCTGGAGCACACAAGTGAACTTGAGTAATTCCCGTATTTTTGCAATGCATCACTGTCTCACTTTTATTCATTCTGTTGCAAAGAAAAAAGAGGGAAAAATCTGGATGGGGACAACACCAGCCATTTGCAGTTGGATGTATACATAGAAACTGATGCACTACCTTCTTGTACTGTTTCAATTTGAGATTGGTGGAAATCAAATAATAAATGCAACAAAAAGAATATGGATAAGGCCATATACAGCAGAAAGCTAGTAGTATATTAGTAGTTTGTCCATGGCATGCAATTCTTATAAGTCTACTTATAATAACTATTACTGGTGGCTATAATTTATATGGGATCATTAATGATATATTTGTATCATAACTGAAAATATCAGGATAGCACGGGCAATATATGTCAGTAGGTGGCTTGCTTTACAGACACATTTTAGATAATATAATAGATTGTGTTTTCTTGTCTGACTGATTACTTTTGTTATACAGATTCTTTGACAAGGCTGCCATCATCTCATCTGATGATGCCAAGAGTGACTCCACAAGTCCATGGAGGCTATGCACTGTCACCCAGGTGGAAGAACTGAAAATTTTAATCAGAATGTTTCCCATTTGGGCCACTACTATTATATTCAACGCAGTGTATGCTCAGAACTCTTCCATGTTCATAGAGCAGGGAATGGTTCTCGACAAGCGGGTTGGATCTTTCATTGTCCCTCCTGCATCACTCTCGACTTTTGATGTCATCAGTGTCATCATCTGGATTCCTTTTTACGACCGCGTGCTTGTGCCAATAGCTAGAAAGTTCACTGGTAGGGAGAAGGGTTTCTCTGAGTTACAGCGGATTGGAATCGGATTAGCCCTCTCCATCCTTGCAATGGTATCTGCAGCTCTTGTTGAGTTGAGGCGTTTAGAGATCGCCAGATCTGAAGGTCTTATTCATGAGAATGTTGCTGTTCCAATGAGCATTCTTTGGCAAATACCGCAGTATTTCTTGGTTGGCGCTGCTGAGGTCTTCGCTGCCATAGGTCAGGTTGAGTTCTTCTATAATGAAGCCCCTGATGCCATGAGGAGTTTATGTAGTGCATTTGCGCTTGTAACAGTCTCACTGGGGAGCTATTTAAGCTCAATCATATTGACCTTGGTGTCATATTTTACAACTCAAGGAGGGAATCCTGGATGGATCCCGGATAACCTGAATGAAGGCCACCTAGATCGGTTCTTTTCATTGATTGCTGGGATCAACTTTGTGAATTTGCTGGTTTTCACTGGTTGTGCAATGAGATACAGATACAAGAAAGCATGATGACTGTACTCATGGTAAGGTCAGTTTGTGTAAGTAATAACAGATTTTACATTCATCGGATCCAATGCATTGTACACACTAGACCATGTAAGTTAAGATGCCTTAGCTAAACGCCCTCATGAATTTGCTTTGTAGTTCATTTGATGATTTATTTTAGATGAAAATTTTGGAATCGAGGCGACTGAGTCACCATGGGTAGCAAAGTTATATGTGTTTTCCCTTCTCTATTTTAGAGCACCATGCTGTACCTGCACCCACTCACATGTCACCGTTGTTCAGTAAGATATCATGTGAATGCAATGGGGAATTGTGAAGCTGGACGATCAGTTCAAATATCACAAAATAACACCCTTCAATCCCATTTCTTTAGTACTAACCCCCAACCAACAATCACACAAAAAATGAACATATTTATAGGATATAATAAACTTTCATCAGAACAGATACGAATGATAATACCTGGGGCAGCCTGACAAGGAATCATCAGGAATCCCCCCCCCCCCCGGTATTTCAACACTTGAACCAGTGAACACCTTTGGTCAGATCAGTTGCTGCCGCATATCGACAATAGCCGTAAAAAAGACCAGTAGTAGTTCCAATCGGGAGTCAAAACCATTTCACATGTGCAGTGCGGGTCACCAATAATCTCTGCAAGAACAAATCCCATTCTTGAAGTGATGGAACCTATTCGAGTCCCTGACAATGATCTCTCTCCGCACAATCTGCGATATGAGCTTAATCGCAGTATGACAGTCCCCACAAATGCGCAAGTTCTTGAAAACCTTGATAGGGGCGCCCTCCGGAGTGGCAATGATCCCAAATGCAACAGCAAGCCGCTCGCTGTGGTAGCCAATATCCTGCTCCTTCTGCTCGTCTTCCACATCATGGAGAACGAATTCAGTGTCCACCACATATCCTTCTTCCATCATTTTCGCATACAGCTTCTTCAGAAGTGCATAGATTTCGTCAGCTTGAGGATGCGATTTATCGCCGACTAGAAACACATGAACTCTTCTCCCAACTTCAATCCAACTTGACGCTGGCATTTTGGTTATGCCTTTTGATTCCATGATCCTTCTGACATCCTGGACCTCATCGAAAAGACCAACCGATGCGTAAATATTTGCCAGAGTTACATAAGTTGCTGGATTTTCAGGTTCTATTTCGAACAATGCTTCTGCTGCCCGCTTCGCCAAGCGGACGTTCTTGTGAATCCGGCAGCCACCAAGCAAGGACGCCCATAAGAACTTGTTAGGTTTCACTGCCATCTTACCTATCATCTCTTCTGCTCGTTCGAACTGACCTGACCGACTGAGGAGATCGATCACGCAAGCGTAATGATCTGCAGTGTGCTCAATGCAATACTGTTCCTTAATCGAATGGAAGATCTCGAGGCCCTTGTCGACTAGACCAGCATGAGCACACGCTGACAGAACACCAACAAAAGTGACATGATCAGGCGTAATTCCAGACCTCAAGAACATGTCGAAGTAGCGCAGCGCCTCCTCCGGCTGGCCGTTCTGCGCGTAGCCGGAGATCATCGCCGTCCACGACACCAAGTCGTGCTTCGCCATGGCCTCAAACACGCGCACCGCGCTCCCCATGTCGCCGCACTTGGAGTACATGCGGAGGAGCGCGCTCTCCGCGAAGCAGAAGTCTCCGGTGCCGCACTTCGCCATCCGGCCGTGCACCTGCCTCCCGAAGCTCTCGACGGCGAACTCTGAGCAGGCGCGCAGAACCCCCGCGTAGGTGAACTCGTTTGGTCTAACACCTCGGGTCCTCAACATGTGGAGGAACAGCCTGAACCCTTCCCCGCCACGGCCGCCGTCGAAGTACCTCTCCACCATCGCCGTCCAGGAGACGGCGTCCCGGACCGGCATCCGGTCGAAGACTCTCCTCGCGTCGTCCACGCGGCCGCACTTGGCGTACATGTCCGCGAGCGCGCTCCACAGGACGGCGTCGCCGCCGCCGGCGTCGATCCCTCTCCTTACGACGTGGCAATGCAGCTCCCTGCCCGCGCGGGCGCACCGTGCGGCCGTAGCCGCCGCGAGTGCGCTGGACGCGGTGAACTCGTTGTCCGCGCCGGCGTTCCCCGGCTCCTCCTGCATCCGCCGGTAGAGCGCGAGCGCGGCCCCGGGCTGGCCGTGGCGGGCGTAACCGGAGACCAGGGCGGACCAGGAGAAGTGATCCCTCTGGAGCATTCGGTCGAACAGCTCCCGCGCGGAGTGGAGGTGGCGCGGGGAGCGGGAGAGCGCGGAGATGAGGGTGTTGTGGGAGCAGATGTCCGGGTCAGCGATGGAGGAGAAGAGCGCGAGCGCGTCGGGGAGGGTGGCGGGGTGGGAGGAGAGCAGGTGGAGGAGGCGGTTGGAGAGGACGGTGGAGGGCCGCAGCGAGGTGGCGGCTGCCGCGGCGAGCGCGCGCGCGGCGGGGGCGAGGGACGGGTCGGCGCGGAGCCGCGGGAGGAGGCGGTCGATGGCGTCGTGGAGCTGGGACGCGGTGGTGACGGAGAAGGTCGGGGCCTTCGTGAAGCCGGAGACGGCGCGCGAGCGCGACGCCATTGCCACGCATGGTCGCAGCAGCAAACTGCTAGAGGAATTGATCCAGAAGCACGAAAAGCCAGTCATTTGAGTGAAAACCGAAGAGGTATATAACTCCTATTGTTTTAGTGATAAAAAATTAAATTGATTAGGAAATAAATTTATGTTTGGTAATGATGAAGCTTCTCTTATTCTAGGGAAGATTATGGAGATATATATACTGTTATGAGGTATATATTAACCCATGTACTTATACCTTAAAAACGAAATAAAAATTCAAGAACATTAACAAAGATGACTTTTCAACCTTTAGCATTAGTTTAAGTAACTTCGTTTATAAAAAAGTATATCTCAAATATGAGGAGGTATATACCTCTCTAGAGAGTGGAAGAGACTTGAGTGAAACAATTTTTCGCCGGGCGATTTGAGTGAAACTTTGCTTCTTTCAAGTTTGTAAGCAATTCTGACATCGCAAGGACAAGATGATGAGCTGCATCTTGCCAAAGTATTATCTGGGGAAGAACATTTTGTGTAATAGAAGTGCAAGGTTCGAAAAAAGATGTTGAATGAACCCAAATCGAATCGAACATTTTTCACAGATTAAAATGTGATTAACATCTTCTACATCATGTACAACACGAGCGAATTCTTTTTCTGATTCCACGTTTTTTTCATTTGAGATCGAAGACCGAAGAAAGCACTGGATTCACTGTTGCAGCCTTGCAGTTGAAGAGCACAACAGATCCAGGAAGTAGAATGTGTGAAGACAGTCATAGTATGGTGCCTACATTCCTTAGCCATCACCTCCAGCCGCCTCAAATCGCTGGATCTTCAAGTGCGGCAGTGGAGAAATTGTTGATTCGTGGATATGCCGCCTTTTCATCCAGTTGGTTTTGAGTCCAAATTAACATCTTTAGAAGGCTAGGGAGCTTTGGATCTGCATTGTGTGGGAAACATATACAAAAGAACTTCAGTAAAAGTCACATTCCAGACCAGCATTTTATTGATTCCAAGTTCCAAACAGTACATCAACTTCAATTCTACTGTTAAAAAAATCATAATCAATGAGCAACAAAATTGAAATCTAATGCAAATCTGATCACTGTTTCTTAAAATCTTCAAAATAGATAGATCTGTTAGTACCACACTGCAAAGTGCCCTTTCTTCAACACATTCTTGTCAGTATTACTAGTGACTTTGTGGTTAGTCAACACAAAGATTCTCAGTTAAGCCTTTGTTGTTTTTAACGTGGCAGAAAATGTCACATAAACAGGTGATATCATTCGTTTCAAAGTATAAGATGAGAACAGGCACCCCACATTCTGTGCATTCTTACTTCCTGATGGATCTTTAATTATTCAAGTCATGAAAACTTCTTACAGGCACAAAACTGGTATTGCAATGCAGATACACGATAAAAAAACTAAGTGATACTCCCTCCGTTTCATATTATAAGTCGTTTGATTTTTTCTTAGTTAAACTTCTTTAGGTTTGACCAAATTTATAGAAAAAAAATTAGCAACATTTACAACATGAAATTAGTTTCATTAAATTTAAAATTAAATATATTTCGATACAAGGTTTGTTTTGTAATAGAAATGTTACTATATTTTATTGTAAACTTGATCAAACTTAAAGAAGCTTGACTAAGAAAAAAATCAAACGACTTATAATATGAAACGGAGGGAGTATTAGATCTCAATATGAATACTATATATCCAAGCACATATGCTAACCTTTTTCATGACTTTGGCTTGTAAGAATGGCAGCATTAACTTCACTTGCAGTCTTCAATCGTTGGGAAACATCCAACAGTTCCCCATATGGACAGTTCTTTATATCTTCAAAAACCAAAAGTGCTACAGTTTTCTCTATTTCTTCAAGAAAGACTTGCTGCAGAATAAAAAGAAAAGAACCAAAAGTCACAGCACAGTGTGGTGTTAAAAGCACTATTCAAAGAAATCTCTTAACATTCTAATTAGGTGATTTGAGCTGCTGAATGAAAACTGAAGTAGCAAATATTGAGAAAATTACATTTTCTTCGCCTCTTGGAGCGAGTTCTTCTTGTGCAAACTCCAAAGCTTCATTTATTTTTCCCGCACGAATCAATTCTATTAGCTTCTGTTGTTGCAGATGAAAGTACAGTTGGGGATTTGTGTCCAGAATCTGCACAATAAGAAGTTAAGTCAGGATGAAGAATCAGAAGTTAAAGAACACTTCCTGTTAATTTACAAAATTCACCTCAGCAGAACACATTTCACAACGCTAATCTAGATGCTCTTTTAAGGCACATTAACTGTCAAACTTGGAGAAGATTTGATTGCACATCACATGATGGCAAATACTGTCGATATGAACAGTTCATCAATCAGCCACATATGTAATTTCTGGATTCTGGTAGACATTTTCTGAGTTGTTTGAAGAAATGAGTAAAATACTAAAAAAAGGTATTTAACACCAATCTGTTGAGTTTTTTTTTCAAATAATATGACCACAGATGCCACTTTACTATGTTAAACACACCTCAGAGTACCTAGGAGGCAGGAGCAACATCACTGGATTGATGAACTTAAAAGGGAGGTTGAATAAAGAAGCTGTGAAGATTATAACGGTGAATAGAGCAAGCGACACTTTGTTCCAATGTGTTACAGGATATTTACGAAAATATGTTAGATCCTTAGGGATCACGTCATCACTCATCAGTACTCTGAACAACAACACTAGTATGAAAGCAAAAACAGAGAAGAATAGTTCGCATAGTTCCAGGTTATTCGCTTTACCTATTTCTCCCCGTCTAAATGAATAAACCAAATCTGGCATGTTGAAAATTGAATAAGCTTCATATTTCATGATTCCAAAATATCAACAACTTGTCAAATTAAAGACACCTCAAAACCCAGAAAAGGAAACTAAAATTTGGGCATTTGTTTAACTAGAGAGCACTAAACTAGTTATTGACAAGATGCCAGAACAAATAACTGGTTGGCAAAATCCAATTTGACAAACCAAGTGGTCCATCATCTCTACTTAATTCCCACAATACAATAAATAAACAGTATTCATTAATCATCGAAAGATGCCAAGCACATCGAACACTGACAAGGTCAAGGACTTTGCCCTCGATTCCAAAACCAGCTGGCCCTCTAAATTTCAGAAACAAACATCCATCCTTCTCGTTGTCCAATTCTCATACCCCAGGGAAGCACCAAAATTAGTATTACTAAACAACAACAAAGGCTACTTATGACATTCTTATCTCAGGTAGAACCCAATTCACACCATTGCTGCCCCTCCATCGTCACTACCCAAGGCAGTTCAACATTCGAGGTGGAACAAAAATTGCAAGAATAAGTAATAGAATCGAACCGTGGGATTAAGATCATTAATCTTCTCGATGGCCTCCTGAACATTCCCTGATTGCACCGCTCTCTTCACCTCCATCCGATCCGTGATGGTGGCCAGGTCAATATCCGCTGCAAAAGGGACACATAAAAAGTTCAGTAAAAGAAAAAAAATCCATGAAACTCCAGCAGGGGGAATAGATGAGCGTGCAACGGCGGGGGCGCGGCATTAGATACGTTGGGTGCCGGACTCGACGCGGAACTTGTCCGCGGCGTCGACGAAGCCCTCGGTGACGAGGAAGTTCATGACGAGGCGGTTCATGTCCTCCTTGCGGATCTTGACGTCGCGGAGCTTCCGCTCCCACTCGTCGCGCGTCACCAGCTTCTTGGAGGACGCCATGGAGGCGGGGGAGTCGATGGAGTCCAGGTCGCGGAGGACGATGCGGGAGAGGAACATCAGATGCGCGGGGGAGCGGGGAGGCAGAGTCGGGGCGGGTGTCCAGGGCCGATCAAGCCGTCGCCATCCACCGGCGGCGAGGGGCTCGGGAGGCTAGGGTTTCGCGGGGTAGGGGAGGATGGATCGGACGGAGACTTGGAGGAGCAAGGAACCGAGAGCTGGACTGCAGGAGAAGAGGGTAGGTTGGGGAGAGAGAGAGACGATGAGAGGACAGGAAAAAAAAAAACTTCTGCTCCTAACTTGCAGAAGTGTCATTCTCCAATCCTCTCCTTGATTGCTTTCAAATTAAAGAAGCTGTTCCGGTTCTTATTTATGAAAATATAGATTTGAAAACAGATTTTGTGGTTGCTATTCTAACAACACAAATGATAAATATAATTGTCATATGCGTTTGAAACATGTGCCTTGTGCTTATGTGATTGTTTTTTTTTGGTTTTGGTTCCTAACTTAAGGTATGTTAACGCAATTTATATATATACGAGAAAAAAATACCCGTGCGTTGCAACGGGTAAACTAAAATTATAATAAATATAAAAATATTAGATGATTAGGGTTTAGTTTTTCATGATATGGGCTTTTTAAGAAAATACATTTCTAAAGAAAGAAAGAAAGTTTTAAAAAAAGAAAGAAAAAAGGCCTCATTGGACCCCGCCAGGCTGCTAGGGCATTTGCGTGTGCAACCCATGAAGCGCACGGCCCAGGGATGGAGGCCGGCCCAACGCGGGATCGATATGAGCCGTTCGTTTTGATGGACGGCTCGGATCAGTTCCGAATCCATCAAAACCGCTGGTGTCCAAAAACCCTAACCCTAGTTTCATTTTGTCCCTTCTCCTTCCCCACCGCAGGTCGCCTCTTCCCACCGACGACGCCTCTCCATCTCCCCTCCCCTCTCCCCACTAGCGGCGCTGCTCCCTCTCTGTCGCTCCCCCTCCCTCCTCTCCCCACTAGCGGCGCTGCTCCCTCTCTGTCGCTCCCCCTCCCTCTCCCACCCATTGGCATCGCTGCTCCCTCTCCCCCTCTCTTCACCGGCAACGCCACTCACTCTACCTCCACCGACGCTCTCCCTCCACCCACCGTCGGCCTCTTTCCTCCTCGTCGGGGTGCCGCCGTCGCCCCGCTCCTCGCCAGATCCAGTCTGAGGCTTGCTGGATCTAGCCTTAGGAGGCAATGGCGGGCAGCGACAACGCAGTTTGACCGAGCCACTACAGGCGGCAACTATGCACCCCTACCTCGTCGGATCTGACCTTGGGAGGCGATGACGGCAGCTCAAAAGCAGCTGTCGGGAGGTAAAACGTTACTCCGAATGACTGGGCGGACACCCGGTCATTCTTCCTCTTAAATGCCGAAGACTTCTGGCCTCCTAGGCCCTCCAAGGGGCCGCGTAGCACCGAAGCGACCGAAGGAGAAAGGGGCTGGTCAAACCCTAAGGACAGGCAAAAGGCCCGCATTAAATGTGACAGGACGGGGCATGTGCCGGGCACGTCCTACACCGGTAGGCGTGTGCGCACAGTGCGCACCGTCACATCCGCCATTACATCTCTCATGTCAGCCCACGTAGCCCTCTGGCACGCTCACCTACCGCATTGAATGCGGTAGGTGGGCGCCGGCGACAGCTGCCCAGTCGACGCACGTGGGGCTAATCATGGGAGGGGGGCTCGGGGCAGCCCGACCCCCCGCGTGGGAGGAGGGCTCGGGCAGCACAACCTCCCGCGCGGGACGCAGTTGCCGCTCCACGCATGGCCCGACCCCCTTCGAGGCATGCTATGCGTACTCGGGACGGCCTCCTCCCTTTACTTGCGATACCCCCGGGTCCATATCATTGACAGCAGCCCCCGGCGTTAGCCTTGGGCGACGCTTCTTGCCGGCGGCGAGGGTTGACGCCATCCCTCCTGGTCAAGGGTGTGCGGGCCCGGTCTTGACTTTGCGTGGTGGCGCCTTGGCGGTGGGTCCCGCGTGAAGCGGAACTGTCTCCTCGGTAACGATGGGCCATTACTTCGTGATTGCCACATCTTTTGGGTGATGTGTGGAAACCAAAACGGCCACCGAGTAATGATGGGCGCGGCTACCCGCGCTTGCTTGAGGAGATCGTGGGCCCACCCCGTCCTGGTCAAAACGGCCGCACAAGGTACGCATGCGCTGGATATGGGCGCGTGGGGAAGTGGGTGCGAGAAACGAGGGGGCAGAGGACGTGGCCGCGAGAATTGAGGGGGCGAAGGAAGTGGGCATGAGAAACGAGGGGCTAGGGCGCAGAAGGAAGCATAGAGGGTGCCGCAGGGTGGCTCTTCTTCCCTCCTTTTGCCACTTCATCTCTCCTAGCTCTTGCGCCCAACCTCTTCCTGCGCCTCTGTCCATCTTTGTCATGCTCTCGCTCGCCGCTTTGCCTGCGCCATGCTCTCATTTTTCACTCCTTCCGCCGGCAGCGCCATGACGTGGAGCTCGGTGCCGCTTCCCGGCAGCATCCTCCTTCCTTCCCGGATCACGAGCGATCGGTTCGCGGGGTTGCCGAGGAAGTTCATGCCGATGCCGTCTGGGCGGGCGACGGTGATCCTCCGCGAGGACCGGCCGACGCTGCAGTACCCGGAACGGTCGGTTTTCATCCTCTTCTTCGCCATGGTGGGGTTGATCCCCCCATTCTCCTCCTTCTACGACGTCTTAGAATTCTACGGGATCTAGATGGCGCACCTCACCCCCAATGCCGTGATCACGCTGGCCATCTTTGCACACCTGTGCGAGATGTTCCTTGGGGTGAGGCCGAGCCTCCGGCTCTTCCGATGATTCTTTACCCTGCAGCAGTCGTCCCCCCCGATGGAGGCCGGGGGGTGCTACTTCCAACCGCGGGCCAACACGCAGTGGCTCTACATTGAGCAGAAGCCGCGCAAGAAGTGGGATGACTGGAAGCACGACTGGTTCTACACCGTGCTCCCCGACCATCCTCAACTTCAGCTCCCGACTACGCCGCCCGTGCAGACTCCAAGCTGGCGGGAGGCGCCGGAATTGGGGGACGCGTATGACGCGATACTGGACCGCCTTGCTGGGTTGCGGGCCCTAGGGCTGAACAGCACCATGGTCTTCAGCGACTACACCCGCCGACAGATCGCGCCCCTCCAGGAGCGGGTCCGGCCCTCGTGGTCGTACGCCGGTCCCGACAACACCATCCGGACCCACCCGAGAAGCGCTTGGGACTGGCCCCTGGCTGACTTGAAGGTGGTGGTCCAGAAGGTGTTCGGCCTTGGCGACGTCGAGCCGTCGATGATTCCCCCGGGCATCCTTCCGCTCTGCTGCGACCCGGAGCGAGACTCCTACGTGGCCATCATGCAGGCGGTGGGCGCCGGCGTGGAGCGTAGTGGGGGCTACGGCACGGGCAGCAGCCATGATCAGGGGGGCAGCGTCCTCCCGCCTGAGGGGGCCACGGAGGGGGTGCCACCGGCGGAGGCTCAGGCAGCACTCTCCCTTCCGACCCGAAGAGGAAACGGAAGCAGATGGAGTCCTCCCGCTCCCCGTCTCCGCCCCGAGGGGACGGTGCGGGGCACACCACCTCCTGCCACCTAGCGGGCGCCGCGCGAACGACGCCGCCAGAGGCTGGGAAAAAAAGAGAAGGCTGCGGAAGGTGGGGCAGTCCGAGCCGTGCCAGGGGGAGTTCATCGAGCCCCCAGAGTGAAGCTTCAAGCGTCGCCCCCAGAGGTATGATCCCGGCTCGATATTCTACGTGTGCCTTCCCAGATTTTGCTGCCTTCGCTTATTTCCTCTTTCCCTCTTCTTCTCTTTCTTTTTAGCGAGGCCCCTTCCCGTGGTGCTCTCGTGGATGACCCCCATCTCCGGCCCAGAGTGCCCGAGCGAGGGGAGGCCGAGTCCGACGGGCGGACAGCCGAGGCAAGGGCCGAGGCGGGAAGGCCGGGCGCGGGCGCAGAGACCTAGGCGCCGAGGGGACAAGCGGGCCCCGGCGCCGCGCCCAATGCGGAGACTGAGGCGGTGGCCCCGGGGGGAGCCCCCAGCTCGAGGGTCGGCGCGGCCCGCCCGACAGCCGGCGAGGCCTCTCTGACTGCGCCCAGGGCAGAGGCCACACATGGGGCCCCTGCCACCGATGCTACGGAGGGCTCTTCCGGCGCCGGCGGGGACGGCACCGAGGATGCAGGGGGCGACGTGCCACCCCGGAGGTCATCGTCGCCGCAGCCCCACGGACGAGACGTGGGGAGGGACGCTTCCCCTAGCCCTCGGCCCCGGGGCCTGACCGCTGGCGGATCGAGTCAGACCAGGTCGCCGAAAAGGCGACGGTCCCCGTTTACTCCATCTACCCTGACGGGCTCGGAGCCCCTCCTGCAGGCGCTGGTGGTGGCGAACACCACCTTCATTGAGGGGTTGAACACCCAGATGCAGTCCCTACTAGGGGAGCGAGCCGAACTGGACGCGGAGTGGGCGCGCCTCGAGGAAGGGCGTCGCTCGCTGGAGGCCATGGTTGCCGCTGGCCGCTCCACACACAACCGCCGCCTGGCAGAGCTGGATGTGCAGGCCGCAGCCATGGATGAAGTGATGTGGGAGACCGAGGAAGAGAGGGTCGCGACCCTTGTCACCACGAACACCCTGGAGGAGGCGGTAGGCGACCTTCGACTCGCCAGCGACACGTATGTGGCGACACTCCAAGAGAGGGAGAACACCATAGCGGCCCGGGAGCAGCAGGTGTCGCGGGCCAAGGGGTCCCTGCGCTAGCGGGAGCTTGCCGTTGGCCTTGGGGATGACAACCGGGTTCGCCAGCCACTCCGGATGGACCACCTCTCGAATGAATCCGGCCTCCAGGAGCCGCGCTACCTCCTCGCGGATGAAGGCTTGTCGCTCCGGGGCCCGCCGCCGTACCTTCTGCCGGACGGGTCTCGCGTTCGGACTCACGGCCAAACGGTGCTCGATCACCTCCCTAGGGACCCTGGGCATATCTAATGGCTTCCATGCAAACACATCGGTGTTTTCCCACAGTAAGGAGACGAGCGTGTCTTCCTATTTGGCGTCCAAGCTACCATCAATCTTGGCGATCTTGGACGGATCGTCACCAAGCTCGATCTGCTTAACGGGTACCTCGTCACCCGAAGCCATCCGCTTCTTCAGGGCGAGCGAGGTTGGGGCCTCGGGCCCTCCGCCGCTGCCCTTGGGCCCGTCAGCCGCTGCAAGGCTGTTCGCGCGCTGCTCCACGCAAGCCAGGGCGACCCTGACGTTGCCGTGGACGGTGATGGGGCCGCTCAGGCCCGGCTTCTTCAGCTGGAGGTTGGCGTAGTGGGCCACCACCATGAACTTCACCAACGCAAGCCTCCCGAGCACCGCGTTGTAGGGCAAATTGAGGTCCGCCACATCGAAGTCGATCCGCTCAGTGCGGAAGTTGGAGGGCCCGCCGAAGGTGACAGCGAGCGAGATGTGCCCCAGTGGCCACGTGTGGCCCAGGGTGACGCCAATGATTGGCAGCGACGGCTCAAGCCGCATCCCCGGGGCTTTGACTACGTCAAAGGCCACGGGGGACAAGATATTGAGGGCCGTGCCACCGTCGACCAAGACGCACCCCATTTTGACATTGCACATGGTGGGGGAGACCACTAACGCCAAGTGTCCACCCCTGGCCAGGCAAGTGGGGTGATCGCTTTGGTCGAAGGTGAGCATCTCCGACCAGCACAACCACCGCGCCGACTTGTGGGTGGGGACGGCGGCCAGAAGTTCACGCTTCATGGCCTTGAAACTTTGACGGGAGGCGTGGGCGCACGCCCCTCCGTCGACGGTGGCGATGGCGTGCTCAGGCTCCTCGAAGTCGAGCCTCGCGTCATGGGGGTCCTCGACAGGGGCCTTCTCCTTGGCCTTGCTTCGTCGGTTATCGGACGAGGGCGCCGGGGCCTTGTCCTCACGGCGACCCTCCTTCCGCTCCTACTCGTACTTCTTGACGCGCTCGGCCAAGTTCTTGACCGAGCGGCAATCAACGAGACTGTGGTGGGACGTATTGTGCACGGAACACCATTTGTCCGCTGAGCGCTCCCTGCTAGGGGCACCGGTGTCCTTTTGCTTGCCGCCCACGGCCTTCCCCTTGTATAGGGTGTGCGGGGCGCCTTCGGCAGCGAGGACGTAGCCCTCGTCGTCGGATCAGGCCGACCTCTTCTTCCTCCTCCACTTGTCCCGCCGCTCGGCATGGGCGGGCTCGGGCGCAGCTGCGGCCGCTCCGGTGCTGGAGGAGTTCCAGGTCTAGGACTCCTCCTTGCGAGCCACTCGGTCTGCGAGCTCAAAAAGCTCCACGGTGGTCTGGGGCTCCTTGGAGGCTATCTTCTCGAGCATGCGGTTGTGCCGCACGCCCCCCTGAACGCGTAGATTACCACGTGAGCAGGGATGCAGGGAATGGTGTTGCGCACCTGGCAGAAACGCTGGACGTACTGGCGGAGGGACTCGCCGTCCCGTCGCTGTACCGCGTGCAGGTCCGCCTCCTCTCCCGGGCGTGGATATGTGCCCTGGAAGTTCGTGACGAATTGTCGGCACAGATCCTCCCAGGAGTGGACCGAGACGGGTGGCAGATTCATGAGCCAGGCCCGCGCTTGGCCCTTAAGGGCCATGGGGAAGAAGTTTGCCATGACCCGATCATCGCCCCCGCGGCCTCTAAGGTGATGGTGTAGATCTGGATGAACTCAGAAGGGTTGATGCCGCCATCGTACTTCTCGGTGAGGCTGGGCTGGAATTTCGGGGGCCATCGGACATTTTCGAAGACTTGCCACGAAGGACTGACAGCCAGCACTGTGCGACGGGGGAGTGCGGGGCAAAGCCCCCTGCTTGGGGTGACATGGCGCTGCAGAGGAGGCGGCGCCTTCCCCCGTATAGGCGGCACAGCGTGCGTCACGCCAGCGCTCTATATTGAGCCTGGCATCGGCTCCTCCATTTATGTCCCCCCGGCATCCGCGGTCACCCTTGGGTGTCGATGAGAGGAATGATGTCGTCATGCGCGCGGGGGTTGCCGCTCGGCGGGCCCTCCGCCTTGAAGACGACGAGGCTACGGTCGAGCTACAGGATGTTTCGGCCGTCGACGCTCGCCCACCGGTGATCAGCTGCTGCTGCGCGGTGGTGACCAAGTTGGCCACATCCTCCAGCCAGCGCTGGATCAGGGTTTCCGGCTCTGGGGCGATGGGTGGGTGGCTCAAGAGCGCGCCTACCGCTTGGAGCGCGCCCTCAGCGGTGCTACCTCCACCATAGGTGAGGCGCCGGCGCACGCCGCCATGGAGCCTTCCTTGGCAAGCCACCGAAGAAGTCTCGAAACCCTCGGCCTTCTTCCCGACGCCGCCGCCCTCAGGGGGTGCCAGGTCACGTTCCTCCACCCGTCGAGGCACTCGGCGATGTGGTGGAGATGGGGAGCGCGGGGCCGGTGCTAAAAACTCGGATTGTGGTCCCGCACGTCGTCGTCGGTCGCGTCGCCATCTCCCACCTGACCAGGTGGGGTAACGCGCAGGACGAGCTCTCCAGCCATCTTGCTCATCACCGGAAGCGTGGTGCGCAAGAAAAGCAACGGGTTTCGAGAAACACGGACGTGCCCCTACCTGGCGTGCCAGCTGTCGGGAGGTAAAACTCTTCTAGCAGGGAGCCGTGGGGTCCCCCTTTTTCGTTCGGACCAGGGGCACGGGTGAGATCTCGAGAGACGAAGAGAAGTAAACTCAGAGGGGGTCAGGCCCTTCGGGGATGGAGAAGACACACCGGATTTATACAGGTTCATGCCGCCATGGAGGCGTAATACCCTACTCCTGTGTGTGGTTGAGATGTGATTGGTATGTGGGAGAATACAAGCGCTTGTTCTCTCCTTTTTGTTTTTAGCCCCCCTCCCCTTTTCCCTCAGCCAGGACCTCCTTTTATATCTCAAGGGGTTACCACTCAGGCCTCAGACCCAGGTTTGAGGGAAAGAGAAAATGAAAAGCGCTATAGATACGAAGACGTAGGTGCCGTCCTTTTCAACGCGCCAGGACGTGCACGTCCCACCATAGTACGCCTTCAGCCATCACTCCGAATGACCGGGCGGACACCCGGTCATTCTTCCTCTTAAATGCCGAAGACTTCCGGCCTCCTAGGCCCTCCAAGGGGCGGCGCAGCACCAAAGCGACCGAAAGAGAAAGGGCTGGTCAAACCCTAAGGACAGGCAAAAGGCCCACATTAAAGGTGACGAGACAGGGCATGCGCTGGGCACGTCCTACACCGGTAGGCGTGTGCGCACGGCGCGCGTCGTCACATCCACCATCACATCTCTCATGTCAGCCCACGTAGCCCTCTGGCACGCTCACCTACCGCATTGAATGCGGTAGGTGGGTGCCGATGACAGCTGCCCAGCCGACGCACGTGGGGCTGATCGTGGAAGGGGGGCTCGGGGCAGCCCGACCCCCCGCACGGGAGGAGGGCTAGGGCAGCTCGACCTCTCGAGCGGGAGGCAGTTGCTGCTCCACGCATTTCCCAACCCCCTTCGGGGCGTGCCACGCGTATTCGGGGCGGCCTCCTCCCTTTACTTGCGATACTCCTGGGCCCATATCACCGACAATAGCGACGGCGGCTGAAGCTCGACGGCGGCAAAACTCATGCCGCTCGTGTCTCCGGCGAGATCCGATGGCTGGATTTTTTTCAATTTGGGTTTTTTTTCTTCGTTTGCCATTCTTCAATTCTTGTATTTGGGATCTAATTCGAGGAAATTTTGTAACCAGTTTTTATGTTGTATATGCAAGTTCTCTTGGTGTAATGTAACATACCAAAAATTCGAATTTCAAATTTTTACTTCAGTTAAATAATAAAAATATGTTTTCAAGTCTAAATTGAAAGAAAATAGAAAGTAAAGCCCAAACATAACATCTTTGGTTGGTTATAAACTAAAATATAATTTTTCTACCATTTAAATATACATTTAAAATAATAATACTTGAGGGTAGGTGAACCCATTGAGTTGTTAAAAATAAATGGTGCTATATAAAATCATGAGGAAATTCATGAAGGTACTACTTAATATATATAACTCACTGGAATTTTGGTATAAATTAATATGTACTTTTGATATCCCAAATAATTAGGTCAAAACAGTCAACCCATAGGTTAATACTAAACCCTAATCGGCAAAAACGACACCCATCTCATGAATGTATTTTATCACATGAAAAGGTATATGGAACATAATTTATTCAAATACTACCTTATTTATCATGAATTGATATAATTTTTCCAGAATTTATTTTATTAGTTTTGACCTCCTTAAAATTCAGTCTATTTTCAGATAGGCCTATTTTCTCTATTTTCCTGGGAATAAAATATAGAATATTTTTGTGTGCAACTAAGGAAAATGGAAACTAGGTATTTTTATCTACTACCAGTAAAATCCACATTAATTTATCATGCACAGAAATTGAGTTATAGAATTAACAGGAAGGGAGGAAGAAATTTAGATGAAAATCCTTTGTAAATCACTTGAGTAGTAGATCACTAAGGAACCTACCCCTTTTCTCTCTTTGCCTTGTGGGCCCAGCCTTGGTGGACCCACCTGTCGGTCACACAACTGCGTCACCTCCTCTTCCAAGCCCTGGAACGGCTGCCACATCGTGGACACGCGTCAGCACGCCAGAGCGCCGCCTCGCCGTCCACAACCTTCCCGATCTCCGCTATATATAGCGGCGCTTCGCCCACCGACAAAGCCTTCCATCCTCGCCGCGTTCCACCCAAAACCCTAGCAGGATCGTCTCGGGAGCTCCGGGAGAGAACTCATCTTCTCCGGCGCCGTCAAGATCCACCACCGTCGCCATCCTTCTCCGGTGAGCCTCGCCGCAAACCAACCGTGGGAACACGATCCTCTATCCATGCCTAAACCCTCTGTACCTTCTTCCTTGATTTGGCGCAGATCGAACACCTCGTGCAAAGCTCATCGGTGTCCTCGGTGTCCAGAGCGCCATCACGGTTCGCATCGCCGTTCCCGCCGACCCGGTGGAACCCTAACCAAGCCACTACGCCGGGGTCATCGTCTAGATCCCAGGTGCAAGAAGCCCCAATTAATTCAAGCCGAGACGTTGCCGTTGAAGAAATCCCCTTCATCTTCTCCAAGTCCGGCCGCCAGCCATCGTCGTCGATTACTCGTCCTCGGGTGAGTTCCAGCGCGATTCCTCTCGCATGTAGCAACCCTAGGGCATCTCTGACCTTGCGCATGTGTCACTTTGACAGGAGATTGGACGCTCTTCGCTGTCACTGTCGCCCTGCCTGTTTCCGCCGCCGCCGGAGCTGTCTTCGCGTCGCTGCTGCTGTTCGAGCTTCGCCAAGCCACGCACGACCCCAAGTGAGCAACCACGACCCCCGTAGGTGCATGTGCATGCATGAAATCGCACTGAGTCGGGTTAGAATCAGAGATGACCTAGCTAGCCGAAGCACTCCGCCGCTCACATCGTCGCCGGCGTCGACTCCGACCACCACAGCCAACCACATGACCATCGACGGGTTCGCCAGCCTCTCCTCCATCTTTTCTCTTTTGGCCGCGCCTCGCGAAACCTCGCCGTTTGCCGCCGGCGTCGACGACCAGCTCGTCGGCCGCCGCCTCCAGCCGTTGCCCTCGGCCTCTCCTTCACTGAGCCGCTGACCTGTGGGGCCCACTGCATCTAAATAGCCAAGGGTTGATTCGTGAGGAAAACAAAACCCTCTGTACTATTGTGTAAATATATTACCTATGACATGTGGGACCAAGGACCTCTTAGCAATTAATTAGAAACTTGAGTACTCTTAATGAAAATGCTTTTAAACATGTGCTGGGGACTTCGGGTTGAAACCTTAGAAACCCAGGGACGTTTCTGCAAAAGTACAGAGGTTGACCAGTGGACCCTTATCTTTAAACTTTAGAAATATTAAAGGAAATATTCAAAACAATAATTTTACAACAGGAAAATGAGTGAAACTTGTAAAATGCATATAAAATTCATTTTAACTCCATTTGAGGTGAATCAAATTTCTATGGATTCACAAAATTGTAAACTTTAATATGGTAAGATAAAACATGATGCCTACAGTAGAAGAAATGTCTCTAAAAATTAATATATGGAATACTTAACATATAGCATATACTAATTTATAAAATCTATACAAAATTCATTCTAACTCCCAATAAAATGATTCCATATGGGTTGGGTTATAAATCTCATAGACTTGGTTTTTGTAAATTTAAATGTAGTACATATAGTACTAGAAACATATTTAAAATTTGTATAATAAGTAAGACTTATAATATGTCATTTAAATTGTTAAATTCATAATAAATTCATGCTAGCTTTAAATATTGTGAGTTAAATTTTGTTAAACTTTGGAGAAAATACTCTCTGCTGCAGTAACCTAAGACTTTACCAATGCTGAACCCAAAATGCACTTAGAGCTAAATAGAGCCTAGTTAATTCATTACTAGTGTTGGACTTTAAAAATTTATAATTCACAAATGCAATATGATAAAATAGAAATTCCTTCACCACAAATTATAAAACCACAGCATCTAACCACACTAGTGAATCCATGCATTTTAGAGCATTTTGAATGCTTGTATGTTTCGGTATTTATTCGATTATCGATATTTCTTTTAGAAGACGATTACGTTGTTGGTGAGAAGGTTTAACTTTTCGCTGACTCCAGTAAGGACATCCATCAAGGCAAGTTATGCCCTCCTCCTTTGAACACTTTGATCCTATGTTTTTATTGGGCAAACGTTTTCTATTGTAAAGTTGCACGCGTTAGATAGTTATGTTTGGAAAAATTATTTTAAAGTGATGAAAAGGTAGTTATGACCTATTTGTTGCATAATCCTTCTTGAGAATTGTTATCCATGATGTTTGTAACCTTAGAATGATTTAGAGTACCCTATTTGTACTCAAATGGAAACCCCTACGCTTTTATAAAATGCAAATGCTTAGCCTTGCTTAGTAATAGATAAATCATGGTTATGGATCACTTATATTGTTATTTGAATCATTTCAAAACTTATGAACAGAGATGTTTTCTCTGCTTATTTGCGAACTAAAATAAAAGGAATGTGAATTTCAGACTTAGGCGGCAAGTGATATGCATATGGTGGTAGTTGCATATCGATAGGAGGAGTGTTCGCGTGAGTTGTTTAAGGACTGAACTACATGTCACCCACTTATGTTTACCGTACATCCACATGTGTTATTTATGGGGATAACCTTGGCCTATTAAGTTAAGCATTTGTCTGACCTTGCATTCGGGAGGCCGTTGTAGTAGAGATAGTGGCCACGAGTGTACTGTGGGCTATCTATAGGAACTACCCATGTATGTGTTAATGATTGTGTTGAGTTTATTGCTAGCAACAAGTCTAACTGGGTGTGATTACCGTGAGGGGACGAGTGTAATGTTCCGCCTCACGGCATGGGCGTCTAAGTCTGTCCAATACAACGATAACGTGCCTCGTGAGGGAACGAATGTGTTCGCCGTCATGGCGTTAGGTTTAAGGCGTGGGCCCGCCACCTAACGACTCTGGGACTTAAGCCTAGGGTGGATTCACATTTATCGTGCTCATGCAAGGTTAGACAATACTTAATGTAAAAGCCTCGTTATGACCTCTAGACCGCACTCAACATGTAGAGTGTGGTAGTGCTTGGCCGGCACAAGACAAACTAGAGAGTTTGTACCATGTGGGTAAAGCTGTACAAGCTCTACAGAGTTATAAAAACTAATCGATTAGCCGTGCTCACGGTCATGAGCGGCATAGTGATGTGATGTGGGTATACTTTTATGTTTTCCTAAATGCCTTTGAAACTAAATGTTTAGAATGATAATGAGATTGATATGTGTGACGTGATTGCCCTATTTCTGGATTAGATTGTGATAAAATGCTACTATCCATTTATGTTGATATCATACCATGAATATTACGCTTTACCTTATTGTTGAAATGTTTTGTTCAAATTGAGTTGCAAATGAATTGTGAACTAAAATTAGCTTTCTACCGAAAACCCCGACCACATATAAGCCTCTCTTTGAATATAGCCTTCATGTATGTAGGTTTGACTGTGCGCTTGTCAGTACATTCACTTGTTTAATGTACTGACACTTGTTAGACTGGAATATCCATTTTTGCAGGTATTTGAGTGTTGCGGGAATCGTTGTTTCTCTCAGGATTGGTCCTATCAAGGGGTTTACCCTAGTCGGAATGCTTGTGGGGAATTTGGGTAGACATGCTTCCGAAGGACTTTAACTAATTAGCCGAATGGCTATATGTAAGTAACTCTGATATTTGCCTCTAGTTATGTCTAAGTCACCTTACATGTATTTGAGTTAATACCATGGCTTAGATGAAAGTGCGAAGCTAGCATCTTCCTGGGGCTAGCTAAGCATGAGTAAGGATTTTGAGCAATTGAGATGTTGTAGAGCTCAGCAATTTGAGTCAACTCTCCTGAGATGTGTAACACATCTGGTCGCCATCTTCGAATGGTTTGACGGGCATGTCTCAGGCTGAAGTTGACTGGCACGCTGAGTCCCAGCAATATCTCCTTTGCTCATTATTCGGCATCGCAGAGTTCATATCAAATGGTGTTATGTTATGGTCATAGACACATTGAGGTATGAGTGGCTATTTATGCGTGTATGAATCCCACTCATCCAAAATCATGTGGTGACTACAAATATCACCGGACTATATGAATTTTGGGTGCTCGACATGTAAAGCGAACTTTTTTGTGTTATTTGATGCGGACTCTGGATGATTTTTGTGTGTTGGACTCGGGATGTTTGCCTAAAAAAACTTAGATGAGGACGGATGAAAATTTTCATTAAAATCCTTGTGTATTTTTTTATTAGGTATAGATATAAAAACAATGTATTTGCGGCAGTTGTTAGGTTTTTTACGCTGGGGATTTTCTGGTCGTATAGAGGATCGAGGTGAAGGAAGAGGAATTGAAAGAGAATAACACCGAATTGGATAGTTGAAAATGTTAATTAGATAGTGCTTGATTTGATTTAGTTCATGGCCAGTAGAGGTCGTCTAAACAAACAAATAAAAGACAGACAATTGGTCTACAGAAAACAAATAAAAAACAAAAAAATATGGCTAGTAGAGATCGTTTAAGAAACAAATAAAAAACAGAAAAATTATAATAGCAGGGAATCGAACCTTCGCGAGCAATGTAAACCTCCTTAACCACTCGGACAGCTCAACGCTTTGTCTAGATAAACTTCGAATTCGTTTAACAAATGAAGAGCGAGAATGCTTTGACCTATGAGGCTACAACGGCAGAGGCAGACTCCGATTGCTGAGCGGTGTCGGACTGACCGACGAAATCTGATGTTACGAACAGAAAATTAGTAGGAATCTTTATAATAGACTAGAAAAACTATTCGTGTGTTGCAATCGAGAAAATTAAAAAAAATTAAAAAAAATTTACATTATGTAATTAATTAAAATATATTTTTTTTAAATACTTGGGTATTTCTAAGTAGGTAGGTGTAGAATTAAATTAATTTACAAATAAAGTAAAGTAAGTATGAGAAAAAAAATTACATGGCTGGATTTAATTTTTTTTAATTATTCATTATTAATTACACGCTTTGAAATTTTCTTGGAATTTTCAGAGGTCAATTGCTAATTTTAATAATGCAAACATCATTTCAATATTTATTTAAATAAAAATCTAAATAAAAATCCTCCTTTGTCTTTGGGTCAGGTTCGACCCAGCAAGCTCAACCCGCAGCCCCTTCTCCTTTCCTTCGCCTCAGCCCGCAAGCGCCGGTTCAGCCCAGCAAGCAACCGAAAGTCTAATTGGCTTTCCCTACCAGCCCATTTTCCTCCTTTCTTCTCTCCTCCGCCTTAGCCTGCAAGATATATATATATATATATATATATATATATATATATATATATATATATATATATATATATATATATATATATATATATATATATATAGGGGTTACGCGATAAGTAAACGCGCTCCTCACATATACACCTCACCCCCACCCTACCCCTCCCCCATACCTTTTTCCCATCCAAGGCGTCCCCATCTCTCTGGGCACCCTCCACCCCGTACTTTTTCAAAAAAATCGTATAGTAAAATGATTACTAACACCTTACATGTGACATAGTACAATATAAGTAAAATATTTACTATACGTATAAACTGAAAAATATACCTATCCCATACCTTTTAAATAGAGAGTAAATTATTTACTTGAAGAGTAATAGTGCCATGTACTCATCCCGTATTTTTTAAGTAGGGAGTAAATTATCTATTTGAAGTGCAGTCGTTTCATGCACCTATACAGTAAGTTCAGTCAATGTTAAGTAAAATAATTTACCCCTGATTTACTACATGTATTAGAGTCTTGCGTATAAGATTAAAACTTATAGTAATATTTTACTTCCATGTGTATTTATCAAGACATGTTTGTTTTTAGTAATATATTTACTCTATTAGACATGTTTGCATTCAGTAATTAATTCACTCCGCTTTGCCATGATTGAGTAAAAAAATTATAAGTAGTTATATGCAAATAATAATTCTTTTATTAATCATAATAATATAATAAAAAACAAGGTAATATCATGACAAATTGAATTTTGGTTTTATCAGACAACCAATAAAAAATACACAAGTGAGACAAATACGCATTCATTTTGATTAAAAAAATAAAAAATGCAGTTGGTACGACATCTCAAGTCATCAAAAACCATCATCACCACCATAAATTAAGAAAAAAATGAACACCATCAGTAGCTCCGGTGTCAATTGTCCTGTACAATTGGATGTCTCTTAGAATCACCATGCTTCATTATTCGACAAATTTGCATAATTCAAGAGAAGTCCTTGCATTGGGCAAAGATGAACCTGAGAAGTACGATAATAATCTTTTTTACTGGTAGTAATACTTTTACTCAGGGAATTTTCACGTGTTAGTTATATTTTTACTTTTACTTAGCTATATTTTTCACTGAATCACTTGGGTAAAACGAAGTAGGAGTGTATGATCCATTCATCACTGTATGGGGAAAAAAAACACATCGAATAGAAAAAAAACAAACACGAAGCAAAGTCCACAATGCGCCGCCATGAACCCTGGCTACTTGGTTGATCTGGCGTTGAGGGAGAAGTCGGCTGACGCCACCTCGTCGATGCACTGGTGTCCTCCGGCGGCAAGAAGAGGGCCAAGAGCAACATAACTAGTAGCAGGAGGTCAACACCGATGGGCTCTGCTCTAGCCCATCGACCGTCATCCGCCACCATGGGAGTCTAGTCCGGCGTTCCATGCCACCATGTCTGAGCATGGCGGACAAATGCACGTCACTGGCGGCAATCTCAAGGAGCTTATATGGTTTTCAGTGTCAGATAAGTAAACTGATGGCAAACAGGCTAATATGAGACATTATATTTATGTGCAGGCACCAAAAATATATATGAAAGGACAAATCCAAGCTTGAAACCTGAATTATGCTATTTTATAATATCTGAATATGCTCTCATCTGTTCCAATTTAATGTACTTAAATTTGACCAAAATTAATACCGATAAAACTAGGTTTTCTTAATAAACAGATGAATTCTAGTTTTTAACATGGAAACAAACAGAGCCACAACATCGATGAATTGATCAAACAACAAGGAAAACATGACCAAAGGTGCAGAATGGAGCCTGTGCACATTAAAAAACAAGAGCCTGTGCTTGTCTGACATTATGAATTCAACATTATACATGCAAAACAGACCATGAATTTTCTAATTCTATATTAATCATGAAGACCTGATCCTTTCGTGGTGCTGCACAGAGCTTTGTTCGAAATATTGAGCTACTCCTATATTCACAACGCAATAGATCATAAGCACCAATTTTCTGCTATAACAGTACACCAATCCAAACATCAAATCGAACCATAACAGTATACTTGCAAGACATGTTCGAGTATTTGTTAATTGTCATACAAGTACTAGGTCAGAACTTAGAACTAAATAAGACATCGTTCAAGTAACTTTATCTATTGCTTCTACTCTACAAAATACTTGAGAAGACAAACAATCAAATGCTAAAAAAGGAGCATGTCACGGATAGATGGCAGGAAAACACATACACGGAAGCAAGGACATGATTAGACAGCCATACGAATATATGGACACTCAGTAATATATTTTTACTCACATGAACATATTATCATGACTCAATTGACATTAATTTTACACAAAAGACATGACTAATTACCGAAAAATCTTTCATGATCAATTTCATCCTGCATGAGGTACACATGCACATGATCAATCGATCTGACATCCTACTTAAATCAGAAACCAAGTCAATTTCCACTCTATATAAAATAAATACCTAGTTAATTGATACATATTGTATAGTAGTAGGAAGCTAAGTACTAACAATACTTCTCTTTACACATACAACAGATACATAGTGTATTACATAGTGTATAGTAGTAGGAACTTAAGTATGTGTGGTATCTTTTAAATTATAGTCTTTAAACAATGATACCTCTTACACTACATATTATATTTTTGAACTATTTTCACCGTAATTTTTTAAAAAAAGAGCTTTACAAAACTAGATCTATCATTAGTATATTTTGACGATGTTATAATGTCGTTACTGCGAGAAAGCAATCATGTTATTGCATTGCGAGACGAGGCTAGTAAAGAGGTGGGCATGGGAGAAGTGAGCAGGCGGGTTTGACCAAGGTCTGACCGGCGAGAAGACACTTTGACTGTCCTTTGACTGAGGTGGGAGGTGAGTTTTGGGTCCTAGGAATGGTGGGGAAGGTGGGGTTGGCCCATGGGAGTGGGGTGTAGAATAGATTTCCTATATATATACACACACACGCATAATACCTGTGCGTTGCAATGGGGTTTCTACCTTACATGACTATATACATACATATTATTGTTATCCATTTGTTATTTTTGTATACGGCGACAGAAGTGGTTTTTTCACATTCTTTTGTGAATTTTGCTCAAATGCTCTCAGGCTCAAGACATGACGGTGAACGTGGACGACGGCAAAACAACAAGCCCCAAGACCAAGGCCGACGACAGGCTTCATGAAGATTTGTTGCATCGGCTTTTTGTGAGAGAAGTGAGGATGTTGTGGTGGGGGAGCTTACATTCGGTAGCATAGTGGGCGAGCGTTGTAACATCCAAGCACGCCACAATCTTGATCAGGAGTTTAAGCAGGAGTAACAATTTTGACGTGGGCTCCTGTGGGAGCATCGCACACCTCACCATGTACCGCCTTGATCTTCGCTGTCACCGACTGTCGGTGTCTTCTATCGTCATCGCTGATTACATGAATGATCACATTTGCTTAGTAGTACTATCTTTTCCGTGTTGATCGGTTATTGCGATCAAATCTAATAAGAGAATATTTTTTCTTTTTTGCAGGCAAATGAATAATAATTTGTATATATGATTTTTGGCTCCTCGCGCGCGAGCAAGCAAACATGATCGATGCATGGATTGACAAAATATGCAGAAGCAAAATATGTGAACATTTTTTTTGCTTGGTTGGACTCGTATCGCACTTCTATTGTCGCTGCGAGTCCGCGACCTTGCACACTTTGATGCTGTCTTACCTCGCCAGTGTGTACTGATGCTTGATGCAATACTATAGGACATCGCTCCCGATGGGTAAGAAGATGTTGAGCGATGACGGGCCCAATCATCGAGATCGTCACAGGATCGGATGGTGGAGTGTACGACGGCGTCGATGCAGAGAAGTTTGTAAGCCTTATCGAGGGTAGATGGCATCGGGAAAGAGGAAGGGGTACATATGGTTTCATCCTTGCGGCAAGAAAGAAGCAAGGGTCCTGATTTCATCAAATCCATCTGGAGGATTTCATGTGTGCGCGTGCACAGATATGACATCTGCCATGCCGGTTTTATACTCTCATGCTTTTCAATTTTAAATTTCTTGTTGCCTTATAAAAAGAGAAGAAAATCTCTCATCACTACACTCCATGCCTTGGACAGAGAGATGACGGGTGTGCTACTCCTTGTGAGATGACGTAGGTGAGACAGACTCGGGGACACGGAAGGCGCAAAGGCTTGAAGGGCGCCAATGTACTAAAATGGACAGACGACGGAATCAGGCGAACGCAGGTCAGCGGGGAATCAAGCGTGTGATCGGACAAAGACGGCGTACCAAAATTTTGATTAAAACATCTTCAATTTTTATAATAGTATATAAAGATAGGTAAAAAGGTTTAGATTTCTAGGGTCGATATGTTCGGTTGGACAATAAAAACACTACGAATATTTTAAATAGGTAAAGATAAAGATAAAGATCTGGAGAACTAAAATTAAAATCAAAAGAATTGAATTAAGCTATGACACTGTATTAAGTAAATTTAATTGCAGGACGACATATCCAATGACCGGTATGCGTGTAAAGCGTACAGTCAACAAATCACAATTGTTATATTCACCATAAACGGGCTAGAGTCTCACAAATTAATATTGTGTTAAGGCCACAAATTAATACTGTGTTAAGGCCAGAAGAAAGATCGAGATGCCGTACGCCGGATCAAGGAATGAGGGAACCGATCGAGTTCATCCCCGGGCTACAGGTGATTGATCAGGACGTGCGACGTACATACGTGCGTGGAACTTTCGTGAACTGGTTTTTTCGGACAACAGATTTTTTTCTGGATGGTGGGTTTTTTTTGAATCAGATGTTTTTTATGTTCGCGGGTTTATTTTACGGACGAACGTTTTGGTTTTTTTCTGAACTCTAGATGACCAGTTTTTTTTGAACTGTGTTTTTTTTTGGAATCGAATGTTTTTTATGTTGCATGGGACGGATTTTTTTGCGGGTTTAAATCAGTTGAAACAACAGAAACACTGCAAATCTTTTAATAGGTACATATATATCTCTTTCTCTGTGTGTATGTGTTTTATTAGTTATTTCAGTAGTGTTCTTTTGAAAACAAAAATTACCAAAACAATATCATTCGTTTTATTGGAACAATCGTCTTGCGTATACCAAATATCTGAGGCATCAATAGTTACCTGTTAGGCCTGACGTCGAGGACAACGCTGGCCTATCAAAAGCCCAGAACAATTCCCATTTCAGCCTTACCCAACCTTCGAGTTTTTTTTATTTTTAATTTTATTTATTAAAAGATTTACAAAAATAATTTTTTATTTTGAAAATTTACAAAACTAATCGCCCATCGCTCTCTAGGAGGGCGTTTTTTAAAAATTGCTCTCCCAGAGGGCGATTTTAGTGACGTGGCACACGGCCGTTGGCCCACGAGGGACGGCCGTCCGAAGGGGGGACAGCATTTTTACAGGCGGCCCCCTCGCCGCCCTCTGGAAGGGCGATTTTTCACTGTTGAGGGGGCTGCCTGCACAGGGCGACGAGGGATGGCATTTTTGCAGGCGGCCCCCTCGCCGCCTTCTAGAAGGGCGATTTTTGCCCATGCCGGTTTTGCAGGCGGCCCCCTTAACGCCCTCTGGGAGGGCGATTTTTAGCCCCCCCCCCCATATATAACCCCTCTCCCTCTGCAAATTTTCATTATATTCACTAAAAATCCAGAAAAAAAGGAGAGAAGGGTGAGGGAGAGCTGAAGGAAAGCGGCGAAGCCCTGTCCATTTTTTGACTCCACAGTAGGTAAACACAGTATTCTCTTTGAAATTTACGTTGCATTTTAGCTGTATTGTCATATATTTTAGTAGATTTGGAGCACACTGTTTGTTTGTATAATTTAAGAACAAAGGCATACGACATATTTATAGAAATTGAGACTTAGGGCATAGTGCAAACTATATAATATAATTGAGTTATATGATACATCTGGAGCACGTATCCGATATGTAGAATTTGAGACCTAGGACAGATAATACATTTTCAGAAACTTTAACTTATGGCGTAGTACATATTGATGAATTCGACATTAGATCCGGTGGTTATGTTTCAAAGTTAGTTAACCTATTTTTTTGTTTCATTAGGCAGAATGTCAAGTAAGGTCATGTTTCAGCTAGTACACGGTCAAGGCAACCTTAGATTTGGTCGAGATGGTATTGATTTGTCAGATTTTAGAATGACATCGAAGGGCATTGATAGGCCTGGCGAGAGAACATTTCAGTCAATTTATAGTTGGTTGCTGCGAAGATTTAGAATAGACCCAGAAGTCAACACAATGTTAGTATCTATTGTAGTGAGTCGTGCAACAGAAGGTTATTTTTGGGAACTAATGCCCATGGATAGCACTGATACTTGGAGATGGTATGTGGAGATGGCTTTTGAACGCTCATGGTCCCTTGTTATTTTTGTTTCGGTGCATAAAAAGGATAGAAACGTATTGTCAAATCCACGCTACTGGTGAACTCACGTTAGATGGATACGTGCCTCTCCTTCCTCCACTATATATTACATAGGTCCGAATACGCGCTCTTCATCCAATGGCCCAAGGAAGTGCTCATTTCAACCGGTCACAATTGAAGGAAAAAAAAGAGAGAGGTGAGGAAGAAGGAGAAGAGCCACGAAGCGTTGTTGCTGTGCTTATTCGATCGCAGGTTAGTACAATATCCCGACGTATGGTTATATTTTGTGTCGCATACTAGTGTAATTACCATGTATTTGAATTTGTAAGTAGATCTGTAGCACTTAGATGCGGACCCTAGATTTTTTGCGAGTAGATCTGTAGCACTGTGAGTAGATATGTTGAAATTTGTTAGTAGATCTGTAGCACTTAGAAGTGTGAATAATTTTAGGCTAGATTTGTTGTGCACACGTTTGGTTTGTAGTAGTACTATATTTGACCGTACAATGAGAAGTATTAAGGGTGTTTACAATATTTGATAGTTGTTTTTTAAAACTGTAGGATGCCAAGGCGTGAAAAAGCTACCAACTCAAGATAACATAAATCGTTTCTGTGATATTATGTGTTATTTGTTGTGCATGAAATGAGGAATCCTAGATTAACGAGTTAGGGTGTTTCATTTATTGTTGACTTGTAGTTATCGCCCGAAGACTGGAAATGCCTTCAACCCATTGCCTTTGCCTAGCGGTGTTCCAGTGCCCATGTGCTGGTGCGGTGATCCTTGCAAGGTAGCCAAGTCTGATGAAGAGGAGACGTACATGCAGAGATACTAGATGTGTGCCAATTTTGAGTTTGAGCCAACACCTGAGATCCGCCGCATTAACTTAATGGTGAGGAACTGATGTTTTGTAATAATTATTTGGTGTATTAAGTAGTCTTGAACAACTTATTTGATTAGTAAACATTGCATTTGTTGCAGACCCCTCCATCACTATGTGATTTTGAGCAGTGGATTGACACCGAGATCAAGCCGCAAAACAAGGAGCGGTTGGAGTACATGCGGCAATGGGATGCAGAGCGAAAGGAGAAGATAGAGCAAAGACGCAAGGAGGAGGCCGCAGAAAAAGAGCACAAGGCTGAGGCGGAAAGTAGGCGTGTTGCTGCGTACAGGGAGGAGCGGGAGCGGAAGCTTGAGCGTGCGCGGCGAGCGAAGGCAGCAATGGAGGAGAATCCCGATGCGCAGAGGAAGGGAAAATGGCCTCGTTGTACTCAGTAGTATGCACGAGTTGGTCGTTGTATCCTCGTCGTGTTCAACTCTTGCACTACCTTCCTTTTAGTTCTAATCTAATCTTATCTATGTAATCGCAATGGAACCAGGTGTATCATGTTTAAATTGTACTACAACTTCTCCTTGTTTCGGTATGGTCATGGATGTGCTCAACATCAATTCTTAAAAAAAGTTTCTTCTCGGTTTCTAAAAACATGTTCTGTGAATTCGAAATTTTTTGAGTCCTCCGAAAACGATTTTCGGAATTTTCGAAAATAGACAGAACCAATTTTCGCTTCTGCAAATTTTTGGCCCTATCCGAAAGTGATTTTTGGAATTTCCCAAAATAACCGATAAACAAAATAATGTTCTGTAAATTAATAAATTACAAATGGATATATCTAAAATTATTAAATTATAATTCCAATATGTTTATCCAAATATGCAATTACAAATGTGTATTAGTCAATTATAATAAATTATAATTAATCAATTATAAACAATTCTGTCATTAATTATTTACTAACAACTTAAAAATAATTCTTACCAAATTAAAAAAAAGTTCTGTACATTACTAAATTAAAAATGGATATATCTAAAATTAATAAATTAAAAATCCGATGTGTTTCTCCAAACATTTAATTCAAAATGGGTATTAATCAATTATAACAAAATTATATTTACAAAAACTACTTACAAACTTAATTATGAAAACAACTTACAAATTGTAATTAATCAATTATAAAATATATGTCATTAATTAATTAATAACAAGTTAAAAACAACTCTTAACAAATTAATTTGTATTAATAAAAAAAAACTATACTTAACAACAATATTATTTCTAAAAAAACTCTATTTACAACAACAACTTCAAAATTATATTTACAAAAACAACTTTAAAATTTTCAAAACTTAATGCAATAGTGAAAAAACGCCCATCCAAAGGGCGGGGAGGGGGCCGCCTGAAAAAGTGCCCCTCCCTCCCTCGCCCATGTACAGGCGGCCCCCCACAGTAAAAATCGCCCTCCTAGAGGGCGGCAAGGGGGCCGCCTGCAAATTTGCCGTACCCCTCGAACGGCCGTCCCCCCTCGGCCAACGGCCATCAGCCACGTCACAAAAAACGTCCTTTGGGAGGACGATTTTTGGAGGGCAATTTTTAAAAAATGCCCTTCCAGAGAGCGATGGGCGATTAGTTTTGTAAACTTTTAAAATAGAAAATTATTTTTGTAAATCTTTTAATAAATAAAATTAAAAATAAAAAAAAAAACTCCCCAACCTTCTAGCCGAATCCTTTCATGCGCCGGCCCGGGCAGCCGATCTTTCGCCTCTCGAACGGGCCAAGTGGAGACTAGCCGACTTGTGGTGTTCTTTACTGTCGTCATACATATGCATGCACGCTGGGTCTACCAATCGTGCGCACTACTAGTAACTGATATGATATGATATCACCCTGCTTATCTGCTGGGAGAGACTATTCCAAGACGAAATGTAATCAGCTATGGAACATATGTTCCTTCTCTTTTTGAGAAATTTTAGGTACAATATACTGTTAGTATATACTACTAGTACAAATGATACTACAAATGATACTGTTGTTAATATACTGTATATACTACTAGTACAAATAATCTAACGGTATATATTGATTCAATTTTTTTACTTAAATAGATAGTGGTATGAAATTTATAAGGGTAAATTCATCTTTCTTTGTTATTCCGCGTGATCATTTTTGTTAAAACAGTAGTTAATCTAAATAAAAAGAATTTTGGTACATCTTTTGGTTGTATGAATGTGTTAACCTAGCTAGCAAGATTTAAAATGTATAAAACCGTCCACGCACATCTGCTATGCTATTATTTGATCGTTAATTGATCTATTGTAACCAAAATATGTAGATTTTTAATAATGATCATAATTGATCAGGAATCGTGCCACTACGATGCATGTCATCGTCTCGTCTCTTGCAGACGTACAAATGAGATCCAGTGATGGCGCCAGCAGCCTGGCATGAATGAGTGTGTCTCAATTAGACCGGATTAACTCTCAATAACAAAATTACTCAAAGCTCTTTTCAATTTTCTATAAAGTTTTCAATTTGCCCATCTATATAATTTTATCAGCTGATAGTGTATTGTCCCGTAAAAAATCTTTTTTACAAGCATCAGTGCTAGGCAGGTTCAGTCAGATCAGATTCAGATCACGTCTTCACAAGTCTATGGCTAGTTGGAGACCGGGGTGATAATAAACAATGCAGCCATACCATTCGTCCCAAACTCCCAATCAACTAATCGTGCCACACGTTGCAAACAGACGCTGCCTAACACTGACGCATGCATGCATGCACTGCATTTACAGCACTTGGTCATTTGGTTAAGTTGGAGCTCCACTACGTACCACTTGGGGTTTTCATTTCTGATAGATAACACAAGCACTCACTGGGAATTAGGAGGCGTGCTAAGTGCAGCTCCACTATAGATTTACACTTCTGCAGAATATAGCGAGAAAAGTATTTTCATCTCTAGAAAGAATATCTTCTCGTATTTTACATATCATCTAAATAGTCATAAAAAATTAAAAAAATTGGCAAGATAATTTATTATGAAATATATCACTACACAAATATGCAAGTTCAAAATCAACTTATACAAGTTATAACAAAAATAACAAATATAACTGTGAATATAACTGTGAATGTATGTTAACTATTTTTAGTTTAATTTGTTCTTTTTGTTGTAACTTGTATAAGTTAAATTTAGGTTTGCATGTTTATGAAGTGATATATTTCATATTAATCTATATTGTTAAATTTTTTAATTTTTTTGATAACTATTTAGTTGACATGCAAATAATAAGAGGAGATCTCTTCGAGAGATAAAATCCATCTCGTGTATAGCGGTTTATCTACTTCACTTGGTCGATGCAAACATATGCGGAAGAACACAGCGTCCAATGACACATCGCCATGCGCATGCATGCATATATCTTCATAAGTCAGAGACGGAAACGAATGACCGGTTTATGCAAGCTGACGACGACACATCGATCGCTCACTAGCCGCCCATTTACTCAGCCATTCATGCACGAGGTCTAACAATTGTCCAAAAGAATTAATATCCATACGCTGCCACAGTGACGACACTGAATCACTGCCCACTTTGGACAACCTATATAAGCACCGAAGAAGCAATTCGGTGAGATATCGAGGTCAATCACGCACACAACTGCCCAAGTAGTTCAGTGCCGAGATCAATAATAACTGATCAATTAATCCGCCATGGAGTACTCTCGCGGCGGAGATCGCATAACGAGCTGCCTGAATTTCGTCTGCAAGCTCGCCGTGCTGCTGGGCCTCGGCGCCGCGGCGGCGAGCGGGCAGCTGACGGACGACTACTACGACTACTGCTGCCCCCAGGTTTACCGCATCGTCCGGTCCCGCGTGGCCGCCGCGATGAAGGGCGAGATGCGCATGGGCGCCTCCCTCCTCAGGCTTCACTTCCACGACTGCTTCGTCAATGTAGTCACACACACACACACTTTACTCTTTTCCTTTTCCCTTTTTCTGCTACTCATTGCAGTGCACTAGAGACACTACGTACGTACATGCCCGTCGTCGGATCCAAAACGTACACGTACCAAAAAAGATCAAATAAAATGATAGGCAATTGTCTAGAGTATTCTGAACTTGTTACTGAACTTTAGAGCCTGGACTCTGAACTTCTCACCGAAACACTGTGAATTATATATGCAGGGCTGTGATGCGTCGATCCTTCTTGATGGGACAAACAGCGAGAAGTTCGCAGGGCCGAACAACAACTCGGTGAGAGGGTACGAAGTCATCGACGCGATAAAGGCCGACCTCGAGAGCGCCTGCCCGGGAGTCGTCTCATGCGCCGACATAGTAGCCCTTGCGGCTAAATACGGAGTACTGCTTGTACGTCAATTTCCTCTCTTCCTAGTATAAGCGTATTATATACCAATCGAGCAGACTGAATATATCATGAAAGAGAACAGTTGATTTTTCAGTCATGCTGAATATATCTGTATTGGTCTTTGCAGAGTGGAGGACCTGATTATGATGTTCTCCTGGGAAGAAGAGATGGTCTGGTGGCAAATCAGACGGGGGCGAACAGTAACTTGCCTAGCCCTTTCGATTCGATCAGCGTTATCACTAAGAGTTTCAAGGATGTCGGTCTCAATGCAACCGATGTTGTGGTCTTATCAGGTACCTCTATCTATCTCCTACATCTTCATGTATCGAGCAAAAATTACCCCGTCAATTCTTCGATCAAACATTGATTGGGATTTGACAAAATGAATTGATAAAGACAGATTATGAGATTAACAATGATGTCGCACCTACTCTGTTTGGTGTAACATGCTTACATGCAAACCAGTTTACAAGGATTATGCAAGATTTAACATTTGTCAGACCAAACTAGCTTCTGCACTAATTTACTATTGGTTATAATAATTTTATCATCTTTAAAAAAATATCAAAATATATCATATTTTTTATTGTAAAATTTGATGTACGTATCAAAAAATTTAGTCTAAAATTTAGACATATCAAGTTATTTTTTCAAGTACCATAAAATTTCTCAAATAGTTATATTTGGCTACGAATCGATGTAAGACTGATCTGAACTCTGAACCTGAACAGGGGCGCACACGATCGGGCGATCCCGCTGCTTGCTGTTCAGCAACCGGCTGGCAAACTTCTCGGCGACCAACTCCGTCGACCCGACGCTGGACTCGTCGCTGGCGTCCAGCCTGCAGCAGGTGTGCCGCGGCGGCGACGACCAGCTGGCGGCGCTGGATGTCAACTCCGCAGACGCGTTCGACAACCACTACTACCAGAACCTGCTGGCCAACAAGGGCCTCCTTGCCTCCGACCAGGGCCTCGTCTCCAGCTCCGGCGACCCCGCCGTCGCCGCCACTAAGGCGCTGGTGCAGGCCTACAGCGCCAACGGCCAGCGCTTCTCCTGCGACTTCGGCAACTCCATGGTCAAGATGGGCAACATTAGCCCTCTCACCGGCTCGGCCGGCCAGATTCGCAAGAACTGCAGGGCCGTCAACTGAAGAGCAAAAAGGCAAGATTTTTTGCATCTGCCATGACCCCATCTCGGATTGCCAGAATCTATATCGTCTTCTTGGACTCAAGTGTGGAACTGTGGATCTATCTTTGTGTTGTGTGTGGAGTGCTACATGTTTCGTCATGTTCAGCTATCTAGGATTAATTCTCCAATGCACGAGTAGCATAAGCAATTAGCCATGCAAAACTGCTCGTCCTATATGAATCTGCAGTTGCATTTTCAGTGGATGTATCACCGATTAGTAGAGCACAGACAAACGAGCTGTAGCTATCAGAGTAAAAGAAAGAATATGCAACTGCCGCTATATATGGTTTTATCACTTTTCATCTCTTCATCTCTTGTTCGTTTAATCCCTCCCATAAAAAAGATTGAGTGGGATTTAAAAAGATTTATTCCACATCTATGAAATTAATCTTTCTCAATCCCCTTCAATCCTCAACTTGATGATTAACCGAACAAGCCATCAGTAGGTGCTCGGGTACGTCCTCTGAACTGAATGATGCAGCTCCTTGAACAAGCAAGAAAAAAAACGGAATGAATGCTAACGACTCCGTTTCAAAGAAGCTTTTAGATTTTTGACTTCGCGTTTCTGGATCGATCTGTTACCTAATCTCACCATCGATCATTTCTGTTCCGAGAACGATGCCTCGCCTTCTCTCCAGCATCCAATGGTTTAGCTTTTTCGTACTACTGCAACTTTTTCAATAAGTGGTACATTATACAGTGACTGATGATGTGACCAAAAAATCATGCGTAGACGATACTGAATACGACAGGCAGGTTTTTAGTTTGGAGAAGGACAAAGGGTGAAAATTTCGCTAAAATGTCATGGAAAAAGCGTCGGCGAGGATTATCTGACGCATTGTGAGACGTTTAACTTTAATTTGACGATAACTTTGTGCTAGTAGTAGCTAGATACTCATAATATTTTCAGAGAGAAGAAGCAGGTACGTTGTCCTTAATTTGTGTGTGCTTACCACGTACGGATGTAGTACTAGTTGTCAGCAACCAGCCAACCACTCAACCGGAGAATCATTCCTCTCCAAACGACCATTGCACCTCGCTGATCGATCGATAGAAGAAGAAGGCTCCAAATATTGCCAGCTACTACTTGCATTGGCCCTGCAATTATTCGTTCAGAAAGTGATAGAGAGAGCGAGGGACCGTGCAGTCAAGGCAAACACAGCTAAGCTGCTGCATTGCTGCAACAAACCGAAACTAAACGGGAGTCAGCGTTGTACTGCCTGAATCCGTTGGCACTAGCACACACAACCGGGCGAGAGAATTAGGTGCACCCAACGAACGCACAGGGAAGGGAAGGCCATGCAAAGGGGAAACTATTCTAAAGCACAGTGTTTCTGTTCGCACACCAGCATGCATGCATGCACGCGTTGCCCTCTGAAAACGACGCCGCGATAGCCAAAGGCTATCTACGTTGTTAACACGTTCGATTCTTCCACGAATGATTGGATATATATCCTTCGGGTTCAAGCAAAGGTGCCGCTAGTTAGTTTGTCAGACTTAAACTAATTAAGGCTGTGCATGGCGAGATATGCCATACATGTCAGTTTGATCTCGTGTGTGTGTACCTGTGTATATATATAGCCGGTTGCCTTTCTTCTTCGTCACACCAACACTTGAGTCATTTGTTCGTCACGGGGTGAGCAGTGTACGTTGCTAGCTAGCTAGCTCAAGGGCAGCGGAGGGGAAGAGAGAGGGAGAGGGAGAGGGAGAGGGAGAGAGATGGGCGCTGCTGCTGCGGCTCGTGCCGCGGTCCTGGTCGTGGCCGTGGCCCTCGCCGCGGCGGTGGCCGGCGCGTCGGCGCAGCTGTGCGACAAGTACTACGACGGGACGTGCCCGGACGTGCACCGGATCGTGCGGCGCGTGCTAAAGAGGGCGCGGCAGGACGACCCCCGCATCTTCGCCAGCCTCACCCGCCTCCACTTTCACGACTGCTTCGTCCAGGTGATCTACCTATATATCCTAGCCATGCCACCATTGCCGGCGTCTCGGCCGCCGCGCGTTGATGCTTGTGATGACGCACCGGCCGTTTCCGTTCCAGGGCTGCGACGCGTCGATCCTGCTGGACAACAGCACGAGCATCGTGTCGGAGAAGTTCGCGACGCCGAACAACAACTCGGCGCGCGGGTACCCGGTGGTGGACGACATCAAGACGGCACTGGAGGAGGCCTGCCCCGGCGTCGTCTCCTGCGCCGACATCCTCGCCATCGCCGCCAAGATCTCCGTCGAACTGGTATGTATACGCACGTACGCGCGCGAGAAATCGATCTGCCGGCGAAGTATACGTGCATGCTTTGCACGTAAACCCGTCGTTATCTCCCGATAACAATCGCACGTCAACTTCATTATTGGAAGCTAATTAACCAACGAACTAATTTAGCCACGTTCTTCACATACTTTTCACGCCGGCATTGTGACAAACGTACTGGCAAGCTAGTAGTTCGTGCTAGCTTTCTTGCCAGTAGAAAGGTTTGACGCTACAGCCTACAATATGCCCGTGACTGGCAAGAAAGCTAGCACGAACTACTAGCCGTCGGTGCGAAATAATTGAACCGCAATGCTGCAGAATCAGATAGCTAATCTCACAAACATTAACCGTCTGTAAACAAATCCTACATAGTACGACGTGGATTATGTCCTCGCAGTCTCGCACACATCATGTTGCGTCGGCTGTGTCGACCAGACGTCGAGATCACACACCAAACCCCTTCTTTTCGTGCCGCACTTTACTCCAGCACGGCCACATGACGCCCACAATGTCCGTGTCAATGCATGCAGTCCGGAGGCCCCCGGTGGCGCGTGCCCCTCGGCCGGCGCGACGGCACCACGGCCAACCTCACCGGCGCCGACAACAACCTCCCCAGCCCCCGCGACAACCTCACCACCCTCCAGCAGAAGTTCGCCGCCGTCGGCCTTGATGTCACCGACCTCGTCACCCTCTCAGGTACTTTTTTATTAGTCAAATTTTGTTAGATTTGATTAAATTTATAAAAAAATCAGCAATACCTATGATATCAAATTAGTTTTATTAAATTTAACTTTGAATATATTTTGATACAATGCTTGTTTTGTATAAAAAATATTATTATATTTTGTTACAAACTTGATCAAAATTTAAAAAGTTTGATAAAAATGTCAAACGATTTATAATATAAAACAACAATTTATAATATGTGACAGAGAACGTATGACGCTACTAGCAATCAACTGAAACTGAAAAATGTGGGTGAAAATGCATGTAAATAGGGGCGCACACGTTCGGGAGGGTGCAGTGCCAGTTCGTGACGGACAGGCTGTACAACTTCAGCGGGACGGGGAGGCCGGACCCGACGCTGGACGCCGGCTACCGGGCGGCGCTGGCGAAGAGCTGCCCACGGCGGGGCGGGAACTCGTCGGCGCTCAACGACCTGGACCCGACCACGCCGGACACCTTCGACAAGAACTACTTCGCCAACATCGAGGTGAACCGCGGCTTCCTCCAGTCCGACCAGGAGTTGCTGTCCACGCCGGGCGCGCCCACGGCGGCGATCGTCAACAGCTTCGCCATCAGCCAGAAGGCCTTCTTCAAGAGCTTCGCCAGGTCCATGGTCAACATGGGGAACATCCAGCCGCTGACGGGCAGCCAGGGGGAGGTTCGGAAGAGCTGCAGACTTGTCAATGGAAGTTAAGGGTGGAGGACCCGTTAGCTCGATGGACTGAGTTATTCCTGTACTGTAACGGACTGAAGATCAATTTAATTTACGGATTTGCTAAATTTATAGCGCCATATTTTATTGCTAGTCCCTTAATTTATCATGGTGCCGTGCGTCGGTTTTTCTTTTTTTTTTACAACAGTATCCACGGAGGAAACAAAAGGACATCAGTTTGGGGAAACTCTTCTTTTATTTAAAGAGGGGAAAACTCTTTGAATTGCCTCGGGATATCCCCCTCGTTTCTTCAATCAACATTCAAATGGTTACGAAAGATTCTCAAAAAAATTAATAACATTCCTACAACATACATATACCACATAGAAAATCTTAAAAAATCTTAAGTCTAAACTAAACTCATGCATTGAGAAATAAAAAAAGAGATTTAAAGTAGAATAAAAATTTAAAATATACTATTCATCCTTTTTTCTCATAAATATATGGGATGCAATTTTTTTTGCAAAAATATACCGTTGATATAGCTGAGCTGTTGTGCGAGAATGATGTGGACGTGACGACACGAGACCGTGTGGTGTCACGTGACGGCGGCGCGAGACCACTCGGTCTCGCATAACCAACCAGTTAGACCGATTTGGAAATTGATTAATTAGTGATTAATTATCATAATTAGTGATTATTTAATATTAATTAGTGATTAATTATCTTAATTAACAATTAATTAATAATTAACTAACCGCCAATTAGAAAATTAATCACTAATTAATCAGTTTGAATCGGCATGCTAGTTCGCTCTCGATGGTTGGTTATGCGAGACCGCTCGGTCTCACGGTCTTGCTGCGCGACACCGTGCGGTCTCGCGTAGAACGCCCGCGTCGTCATGCCTTCGTCATTTTCGCACAATGGTTCAGCGATATCGACGGTATATTTCTGCCAAAAAAATTATATTCCAAATATTTCTAAAAAAATAAATGAACACTATATTTTTAAATTTAATTCGTTCAAAGTATGACAGTATTTGATGCTATTCACACCTGAATTTACCTTTTGTTTTCTTAATTTGTAAATACAGTCTGAACTTGATTTTCGACGTAGTGATAGCAATCAAGTGATAGATGTTACTATGTTTTGTATTGAGATATCCTTTTTATTTTTTTTCATAACCATTTGCATTAAATTTGAGAGAAAAAAGTATACGATGAGACACCCCCTAAATGTATTAGAATCCATGTTTGGGAATTTCTCATTCACTATGTCGGCCCAACATGATGTGGCTCGTTATAGTGAACGGATTTTCCATATATTGGCCCAAGCAATGCTTGTAGACTGAAGCCCAAATTTGAAGGGTGATCCAGCCTAACACAGGCAATCGCTTATTATTGTTGCTTGGTCTTTGTTCTCGAGCCCACATGTTAGTAGGCATGGAGCATGGGGCATGAGACTCCTCTTCGAATTTTTTTTATTTTTAATTTTATTTATTAAAAGATTTAAAAAATAATTTTCTTTTTTGAAAATTTACAAAACTAGTCACCCATCGCTCACTGGGAGGGTGTTTTTTTAAAAATCGCCCTCCCAGAGAGCGATTTATGTGACGTGGCACACGACAGTTGGTCGAGAGGCAATGACCGTCCAACGAGGGACGCAAAATTTGCAGACAGCCCCTTTGCTGCCATCTAGGAGGACGTTTTTTTCCTGTGGGGGCCGCCTGCAAAAGCGAGGGCGGCCTGGCTTTTGGGCAGGCGACCCCCTTGCCGCCCTCTGGAAGGACGTTTTTACCCTTTGCACTGTTAAAGCGAGGGCGGCCTCCTTTGCTTCTTCGGGAGGATGATTTTTCGCTAAACTTATTTAAAAAAATTAAGTAACCATTTTGAGTACGAACAAAATGAAAAATATTTTTTAAAATGTAAATGATTGATTGTTAACTCGGATCGAAGCATAAGGTGGGGGTTTTTTTATCGAAATATTGACCTGTTTGTTAAAAAAATTAGGTAAATCATCGTTCTGAGAAGGAACAAAGCATGAAGAATTTTGTAAAATTGGAAGGATTTATTTTTCAGTCATATTGGAGTCCGAGGAGAAGGTTTTTTATATCAAAATATTGAACTCAACATTCAAAAAATTTGGTAAATCATCGTTTTGAACCGAACTAAATGTAAACAATTTTTTAAAATTGCAACGATTTATTTTTCAATTCAGGTTGGAGCCCGAGGAGGGGTTTTGTATAACGATCTATTCCTTTTGTCGCCTATGTTCAATTATGTAATCATGTACACAATAGAAGGTACAATTTAAGAAAATATAAGCACGTACTTATAAATTGTAAGGAATACAACGTATCGGAGCGTAAAAAAAACATTGCAAATCGAAACAATACAATCTCATTGATTTATATTGCGTGATGTATAGAACAAGACACCGTCATAATTAAACATTATTATCATAAGATAGTTAAGAAGTGTCATGGATACACGATACAATTTTGTGGGTCCCGACGAATCGAGCCTGAGCTTATCTACCAACCCCTTCTACGTCGTTCAACGTGTACTGCATTTTCGTGCTTCTTCAATCGCTGGTACTCTACTTGTGTTTCAGACTCAGTTATCTTTTGGTCATGATATGTTGGATTGACATTATCGATCCACAAAGTAAATCCGCACCTTCTTGGATTGCCCTAAAAAATAAACGTAGTTAGTAAGTTAGGGTAGTAATATTATGCAGATGGTAGCGAAATTGGAGAAATGTAAGACGTACAACGAAGTTGTTGTCTACGTTGGGACAGACAAAATATCTCCTGCCAAATGTTTGTTCTGCAAAGGAGGTAGCCACCTGGCAGCGACATCTACAACCACACTTTGGACGTTCCGACCATTTAGGTAAACCTAATGGATTGTTCCTCCAGTCTAAGCTTGCAATTTGTACCCGGTGTTCGTGCTTCATCCATGCCTGAATGAATTGTGTGGTTGTCTCAGGTTACGTTATCGTTTGATTGATGGAAGTAACTCTGACTATATCGATCCACTGTACGAATTGAAATTTTCTTACATCCTCCTATTTATACAATTTTGTAAGAATAGGTTAGTGCAGGAAAGTAGCGATTAGTGGTATCGAAAAAGATGATACTTACGACAAAATCATCATCAACAATGTTAGGACACACGAAGCATCTTTGTCCTCGAGTTCGATGTCTTACGGACCTTATTACCTGACAACGGTCACCACAACGACACTCAGGCCGTTCCCATCATGTGGGGAGTCCCAGGGGATTTACCTACCATTCTAAAGCTTCTCTAGCAATTCGGCGTTCATGCTCATCCTTCCGCCTAAGGTACTCCGATCTTGTTTCACTACGTGAATATCCACGTGTTCCATCGTTTTGTGGGTTTTTCGTATCTACCCACTCAATGAAGTTGCACACCGTACGATATGTCTGCGTCCACGTGGATCCCTGTGGCCGCCCTTCCCTTTGGTCTCGATACCCCCGGGCCCGTGTCACCGACAGTATTGATTCTAGTTATTTTAACTTGGAACAAATGAATCATACCTGATCAGTGTTTGGGCATTGGAAGAATCTCCTGCCCCGAGTTTGTACCATGAAGGATGATTTAAGTATGCATCGATCCCCACAAGCGCACAATGGACTGTCACCACACCATAGGGGAAACCAACCGGCGAGAAGATCGCTTCGCCAATCGAGACGCTCAACAAATGGAGCTTCCATTCTCTCTAGATTCGTGGGATTTTGAAAGATGATATGACGAGCTTGTATTTGGCTTGTTTATTTTACAGTGGAGCAACCAGTGCTAGACCAGGACTTAATGAGAGCCAATTTTTTTCACTGTATGTGACAACACGAGCACACATGAGTTGGAATTACTTTATCTTACAAAGCAGCGTCGAAAGTTGATCGTGACAAGTCGAACTAACAGTGTGTCCGTGCACTGTGGTTTACTGTGCGAGCCAAAATAGTTGGCGTAGGGTTCCTGCAGTGTTGCGACGACATGAGCACGCGCAAGCAGGAATTACTTTACCTAACAAAGTTGCGGGGAAAGTTCATATTGACAGCCTAAGCTGGCATTGTGTCTGGTTACTGTGGTATACTGTGCGATGTAATGGACCCGACACCCAAGTGTTAACGACCAATTTGGTAAATCAAGTATTGGATTCGAAGATGGAATCGAAGTGGATTTGGAGGAAGCTGGCGGTTACCAAAACAGAGCAAGAATCGGTTGGTGACCGAATCGGCTACGGTGTGTATCGGCTGGTGACCGAGTCGGCTATCGTGTCCATCGGCTGAGACAGAGTCAGACAAGGTTAGCCGATGTAGCCGATTCCGACGAGAAGATAACAGAGTCTTTGTCGGGTTCGGTTGATGAGCTTCATAAGGATTCCCACGTACGGATTGGGTCCGAAGAAGGGAATTGTATCTACTAATTAGGATATAATGTTAGTTTCCTAATAGATATTGTCGGTTAGAGTTTGTATTAGGGAATTATCTTCAATATGAGTTGTAATAGAGATAAGAGTCGTGTCCGACAAGGACATATTGTGTAATTCTGGGTATAAATTAAACCCAGGTTCGTGTAAAGAAAGGATCGATCAATCAATACAACAATTTCGGCGCATCGTCACCTTTTTCTCTTTCACTGTTTTCGACGAGTTCTTGCTTTCGAGTTGGGCTGCATCGGCTTCGATCTCCGACAAGAGGTAAAACTTGTTATGGCGGCTTGCGCTCTCGGGATTAGTGCTTTCATCTTTATGACACTCTGATCCTGTTTGTGTGAATCGTCGAGTTATCATATATATTGTATAATCTGAATTGATATCAATATATAACTTAGATCGGTTGATGTCTGTTTCACAGAAAAGCAACCGATAGGGTTATATATCGCTATTGATCTAGATTATATAATATATCTACCATCTCGAAAAGGTTTTCATCGACTTGATCATCTAGACATTACGTTTCTTTACATATTTAGTGCTGCATCAGTTAGGTTTGACCTACTAAATCATGTTTAGAACCTTAATCTCTAGCCTGTCTATGATTACTAATAGAGATAGCGTCGGGGTTTCAGCCGATCTTACCTGGTTTAATTATCTTGTTATCTTGATATATTAAATCTGCCCTTTATATCGAGATATTAACTTAGTAAAATATATTGAGCTTGTTGTCAAATCTGGTTAGGATCATCTTAACATTAGTTTGACAAGTTGTTTAATATATTTTGTTCATGATAATATCCCTGTATAAAGTAATATCGGAGTACTAGCCGATACATGTTAGATTTACCTAATCGGCTATGCTATGAATATGTATAATCTATGCTTTATAATATATTTAGACATAAGTGATTTATACTGTCTCGATGCCCTATCCGATCTATCCCAATCACTTGGTTTAAATATATTCTGAGACTTAGATTATATTTTGTTGATATCTACAGCCGATTGAGTAGATTTAGCTTTATCTTGCTTTATTTGTTATAGCCGATTTAATGCATCTTGCATCGGCTCAATGCTCAATGATATGTCATCGGCAAGCCAGCCGATCGGCTATCATTGGTGGATTTAACTGTGTTTTCTTTCTTTGTTTCTTATTGGTTGCAGGATCAAACCAATTGGCACGCCTAGAACCCGAAAGAAATATTTGGACCTGCACTGGAGTTAAGCAGATCTCCCAGGCCAGTGTGTGTTTTTTACATCAACACCAAGTGCCGAAAGTTTGTTGTTGTATGCATAAGTAGTTGTAGCAGAGTACGGACAACGGTAGGCCTATGTACTAATGGGTAGAGACAATGGAACTATAGCAGTAATGTAAAAGTAGTACTGGCTCACAAAAATATAAACAAGAAGAACTGCATGTACAAACACTCAAGAGGTGGAGCACTACTGTCGAGGCCTCTTGCCCCTCTCCGTCCTACTGTGGGCCCTAACGTGTCCCTGGGAGTACGTCAGACAGTCCGGTGGTAAGGCACGACCTGCCCGCCCCTCCGGTACTGGTGTGTCCGGTGACTACTCCTGGGTCTGCGGTTGTGGAGCTCCGCCAAGCTGTGATGAGCCAAGTATATCCTGGTGTATCGCGTCCTCCAAGTCGTCATCGTAGAAATGGTCGCTAGGACCAGCGCCGCCAGCGTGTGAAGAAGAAGCTCCTGCACCAAAGATCCCCGCTTGAAACCCTATGGGAGAAACTTCATAAGATTCATCGAAGTAAAAAATTCTTGTATCAACGAGTACAACTAACGTGAGTAACGAATCACGCACGCTCACCTAGAGGGACACGTGGTTGCATGTTTGGACGAGGCCTCGACGCTCTGTGGGACGAAGTGCTAGTTCCGGCAAAGGCGTGGGAAGGCAGAGGGGGACCTGCGTGTGCATTCATTTTGTTGTGACGTGGTCATGTTACCGATAATAAATCAGATATTATGAAATTAATCTCTGGGCAGAGCAGTACCGTGGGAAGCCGTTGCTATAGGTCGCACAACTCCGGCCCTAGGGACGCGTGGATGTGGTGGTGCTGGACCAGCTGGAGGTACCACGTCCACGGCACTGCGACAAGAGAAGAAGCACATGACGGCGCTCATCTTCGGTTGCATCCGGTCAAACATCAGCCTCTGCTCAGCATCACTTAAGTGTAACCCAGCGTCCAACGTGACTAGCACTGAGTTAATATCGGCATTGACAGCTCGTGCAGCGTCGGCCTATTCAGGACATATGTAAGCATGTCAGTATCAATCGGAGAAAAAATGAAAGAAGAGAGCCGAAGTTCGACATACCCCCATGAAGTACTCTCGCTCACGGTGCGTGGGGTACGCGTCCGTGACAGCGACAACGTGTGGCTGTGGAGCAGCTGGAGTGTACGCCACACGGGCACGAGTACGAGGTAAGTACCAACGGAGGTAGTCACGGTAGTTGTCCTCTGTGTGTGGCCAGATCTCATCGATCACCTCATCCAGTGCTAACAGCCAGTCATCCATGAACTGCTGTACGCGTGGTGCCCACAGTGTGCCGGCTAGCTGTCCCCGGTGAGTCAACCTGTGAAGAGCAGACACTTAGATAGCTCGATGAATGCAATAACATCATATTTATAATATGGACACATTGTACTCACGAGTGGTCTCCAGGGAGGACGGTAGGCGCCATGTCTCCGGGGAAAACCTGCCTCAGGCCGAACTGCTGCATCACACGTTGCGGGCAGTGAGGTTCGACGAAGATGTCAAACACCATCGGCAAAGTCGTGAACCAGTACGCCGCGTCACGTGTGCAAAGGGACGAAAATCCTAGCGTTGCTCTCGTTGCCACCGCCTGCTCCGTGTACGGCTGCCAGACGACGTCGTTGGGCTAGAGACGGTCGAACTCGAACACGAAGTCTGGGTAACTCCATCTGACCTGCACGTGGGCGTAACGACGCTGCGACATACAAATATGGTACACATATAATTGATTGTTATGGACGAACGTGAAAGAAAATGGACGGTGCAATGTACAAAGTTTGTACTCACCCCAAGTCGACACCAGTACGTCCCCATCGTGGGGCCGTCCTCTGGCCACTCTACACTGCGTCCTGTCCCGTACGGTGCATGGTCCACCACAAGTCGTCCTATGGCAAACCTCTCAGCTGCCCAAAGCTGAACGAGCAGAGGGCGACCAGCGAAGATCGCTCCCGCATCGGTCTTCGTGCACGCCTCACAGAGGGCACGGTACGTGGCCGCTAGCACTGCAGATCCCCAGCTCCACCTAGGCACGTTGCCTAGCTCAGCATCCACGATGCCCCGTGCGTAGTGGATCAAACCCTTGTTGACAGCGTGGCCTGTAGTGCTGGTGAATATCACCCATCCGAACAGCCAGAGCAAGTACGCCTCTAGGGCGCGTCGAACTGAGTACTCATTGGCGTTTCGAGTGGAGCTGGTCAGCCTACAGCAATTAACCAAATATTAGTAAAAATGAATATATTTGTTCAAAAAATCATAAACCCGTTCAGGCATTGAACTTACGGTGAACTGAAGCAACCAAGCCTTGCTCAGCCCGACGGTAGTGTATGGGTGTAGGCCAGTAGGCGGCGGTACACCGGGAAGGTGCATCACGTGCGCGAAACGCTCTGTGAGATACTCCTTCCATCCCCCAGCACCGTCTACAAGACCAACTGCGTCTCCTACGCGAGGTAGACCAAGGAGGTACGACACGTCCTGCAGTGTCGGAGCCATCTCCCCACAGGGAAGATGGAACGTGTGCGTCTCGGGCCTCCAACGATCTGCCAGAGCGGCAAGGAGTGATCGGTCTGCATCCCAGCGCTTCGCTGGGTCTCTCTCGTCCACCCCAGCCTCAACAAGCCTACACAGTGATAGGAGGCCTACCTCACGCAACCTGCGTAATATAAACCTCACACATTAGTACCGATAAAGTATTACTGCAGTCAAATGTGCTGATTTAAAATTTGAACGAGGTGTACTAGAGAACGTGTCGCAGGTCGACACGCAACAACTGGCGTGAAGTACGTGAGCGGAGGGTGCCGAGCTGCGCACCCTGCACTGCTGACAAGTACGAGCGGTGGTTCCTGTTGATGCCACAGCTGAAGAGCTCAGGTGTGTCGTCCGCCATACCTGCATGCCAAATAATGATTAGAAAAACAGTAAATATTACTTAACATAGTTAGGAACAGTAGAAACAAATATTACTTCAGCACAATGATACAGAGATTACAACAACATTACAATGCTACATCAAATTGTTTGCAACTCTAGCATACAGTACCAAAAAGTTCGCAATACAATACCGGTGTACAATACCAAGTTCTGTAAGGTTCACAAACAGCAGATTTACAACAAGATTCGTTGAAATTACATGATACGAATACTTAGTGCGAGGACTCATTATTGGTCTACATCATGGTTTCCAGACAATATTACACCATCGCATCCCCTACTGCACGATGACGCCTGGGACGTGCTCGCCTGTTTGTTGTTCCTTCTCCAGGTGGTCGACTTCCATCACCTGCCTCTCCAGATGGACCGACATCCGCGACGCTCGGACCCTCTGCAGTCTTCGGGCATTTCTTGTAAGTTTGGTCGCGCTGATCACACTTGCTACAACGTATAGTCCTACCATCAACTTCGGCCTCGTCCATGTCATTTCTGATGCGTCTTGTCTAACGCCGGCCCTTTTTCACCCTTAGCTTGGATGGATCAGGAATGTAAAAAACTTGGGGCCTCAGAGTTGTGTAAGATCCTGAGATCCCGAACCCATATATCTCCTCACTCCATGTATGAAAGATTGCTTCTTTCCTGAAATAATGTGACACGTACACATCGGAAAGTATGTCACAATCACCGGCTATGGCAAGCACATGAGAGCAAGGCAGGTGTCGAAGCTTTGGCTTTATACAGCTGCAACTGCATCCGCCATCGGCCTTAAGGACACATTCCTGCACGGCTTGCTTGTGGTAGATACCATGCCTGCTCCTATCAACACACATTATTTCATACCGATGTACTTTTGTGCCTTGAGGAATGACTCAATGCCTTTTTGCCTTAGCTATTTTATCTTTCATGTACTTGGTCACTACGTTGCCAAATATTATATTGTTATCTGCCATTGAGGGAAAATTTTTCTTTTATCGATCCCTGAAGTAGGCCTGTGTGCTGTGAAGGATAAATTCGACAATACCAACTAATGGGAGTTCTCGCACTCTTCGCATTACCCAGTTGTAAACCTCAGCCAGATTAGTTGTCATTATGCCATATCGAGAACCATCGGTGTCGTACAGCAGAGACCACTTCTCCTTTGGTTCGTTCTCAATCCAATGAGTGAAATTTTGGATAGATGATCTCGACCTCCTTCTCATTGTGGGTGGGTCGTCATGCAGTGCACCAAGAGATACGGGAGGCTCGTCAACTTCAGCTTGTGGCCGACGAGATTGCTCTTCTGTTTGCTTAGTTGTCAACTCATCCAACCTTCTCCACAACTCATTAAATTTCTTCTTTTGATTCTGTGCACAGAGCCTCTTGAAAAGATCCGTCAGATGCTTGTTCTTGAATTGCTTATAGAAATTAGCACTCATGTGACGCATGCACCACCTACTACGAAGATCGGGCCACCTAGCTGGAATTCCCTTCTCATTCCAACCGTTCTTCAGGTATTCAATAGCCCGCAACATGCCCGCATGACGATCATGTATAAGGCAAACATTGGGTCTCATACGCACAACTGCGATGTGCACTCTTTCTAGGAACCAGTACCAGCTTTCAGTGTTCTCGCTCTTTACAAATGCAAAAGCCATAGGTAACACCTGATTGTTCCCATCAGCTCTGATCGCTGTCAATATCTGACCTCTATATTTACCCGTCAGAAATGTTTCATCTATGCATAGTACAGGACGACAATGCACAAAAGCGTTGATGCAATCACCCAATGAGAAAGATGCTCTTTGCAGCACACTCTTGGTAGGATCATGAACCGATTGAAATGTATGCATGTCATAGTAAGTATTACTATTCCTCTGTGCAATGCTGGCTAACAGACGAGGCAAATTATCATAGGATGATTCAAATGTGTCATACCTCATCTCTATAATCTTTTGTTTGGCTCTCCAGACCTTGGCATAACTTATGGTGTACTTGAATTTGTCTTCAATGTGGCTAATAATTGATCTTGGTTCAAAGCCATTGTTGGAGACAACACTGCTATACATCTCACTTGCAACAAAAGCTGTAGTGATGTTGCGGTGATACTTCTCCACCCCTTGTAAGTGGCGCTAGTGCTCGGTCACTATGCTAACTTTCCAATAATCAAACCATTTACCTTTATATGCATGAACACGCCATGGACAATCTTCCCTCACATACCTTACTTCGTACATATAGTTGGTTGACTTGACCACCCTAAATTCTCTCTGCAATGAGACCGCCCAATGCTTCACCGCCTCCTTCATATCCTCCTTATGAGCATACCTAGCACCTTGAATTACCTCATTCTCCTTGTATTCTCAGGGTATATGATGCCCCTCTGAGATAACAAGTCCTGAGAAATCCTCTTTTGTCCAATCAGTGGGCATTACATCATCTTCCTCATCGAATGATACGTCGCTCTCCGCTTGCTCGTTATCCGAATCTTCCCTCTCCATTCCATCGACGATTGTACTGACTATCTCCCCCTCATCTGCCACGCCCATGGCCTGCACGACCCTTGTTAGATTTTCCTCATTGTTTGATGGTCCAACACAATTGCCCACATGGCTAGGACCCTCAACATCTTCGGTTTCTATTTCAAGATTTCTATCCTTTTCATGCACCGAAACAAAAATAACAAGGGGCCATAACCGTTCAAAAGCCATCTCTACATACCGTCTCCAAGCATCAGTGCTATCCATGGGCATTAGTTCCCAAAAATAACCTTCTATTGCATGACTCACTACAACAGATACTGACATTGTGTTCACGTCTGGGTCTACTCTAAATCCTCGCAGCAACCAACTATAAATTGACTGAAATGTTCTCTCGTCAGGCCTATTGATGTCCTTCGATGTCATTCTAAAATCTGACAGATCAACACCATCTGGACCAAATCTAAGGTTGTCTTGACCGTGTACTAACTAAAACATGACCTTACTTGACATTCTGCCTAATGAAACAAAAAAAAGGTTAACTAAGTTTGAAACATAACCACCGGATCTAATGTCAAATTCATCAATATGTACTACGCCATAAGTTAAAGTTTCTGAAAATGTATTATCTGTCCTAGGTCTCAAATTCTACAAATCGGATGCGTGCTCTAGATGTATCATATAACTCAAATATATTATACAATTCGCACTATGTCCTAAGTCTCAATTTCTATAAATATGTCGTATGCCTTTGTTCTTAAATTATACAAATATATAGTGTGCTCCAGATCTACTAAAATATATGACAATAAAACTAAAATGCAACAAAAATTTCAAAGACAATACAATGCTATGAAGTCAGAAAATGGACAGAGCTTAACCGCTTTCCTTCAGCTCTCCCTCACCCCTCTCTCCTTTTTTCCTGGATTTTGAGTGAATATAATAAAAATTTGGAGAGGGGAAGGGTCTTTATATACGTGGGGCGAAAAATCGCCCTCCCAGAGGGCGGTAAGGGGGCCGCCTGCAAAAATGCCAGGCTGCCCTCGGTTTTGCAGGCGGCCTCCAGGGGGGAAAATCGCTCTTCCAGAGGGCGGCAAGGGGGCCACCTGCAAAAAAGCCAGCCTCCCTCGCCGCCCTGTGCAGGCGGCCCCCAACAGGGAAAAAAACGCCCTCTGGGAGGGCGGCAAGGGGGCCGCCTGCAAATTTTGCTTCCCCCGTTGGATGGCCGTTGCCCGAGAGCCAACGCCCGTCTGCCACGTTACATAAATCGCCCTCTAGGAGGGCGATTTTTAGGAAAACGCCCTCCCAGGAGGCGATGGGCGACTAGTTTTGTAAATTTTTAAAAAAGAAAATTAATTTTGTAAATCTTTTAATAAATAAAATTAAAAATAAAAAAAATTCCTCCTCTTTTGTGATAACGGCAGTGAAAGCGGACGAGGTGGCAATTGGCATGGGTCAACGGCTGCCCTGACCAGCTAGGGCGGTAGCAACATATGCAGGGTGCTCAACTAAATGACCTTCCACTGCCTAGCCGATGTGAAACCCTTTTGCATGGTTTGGTGGTGTGTGTCGAGAAGAAAAAACTGGGAAGATCTCTTTGTAACAAACTTTGAGGTATGATCAAAAGTTCTCAATGTTGGAACAAAATCTAATAAGTATATAGAGATATGGGGAGAATAGCCAACGTGTCTCTCTATTCCTTTTTTTTCTGCCTTCTTTCGAGGAGCGTATTACACTTATATAGTCATACAAGTATATGGGAAATTACAGAGGTGCCTCGGGACCTCGTTGGTAGGTGGCAAAGGCCGATAGGTGGCCCTAACCCTTGGGGTAGAATGATAAAATCTTATAGGCAAAAATGGTTGGCTCATTTACTCCCATGCCCAAGAAATCTCGTGGATCCTGGGCATGACCGTCGTGGTGACGCGAGCCACTAAGTCAGCATCGATTGTCGCTCCTCTCTCGGAGTGCATCAACCGGTAGGTAGGAGCATTGAATGGACATTAAGTTTTTGAGGTAGCATTTATATCAAGGGAAGACACACAATTGATCTATATACTTATCTATTCATTAATACTATGGTTAGCACATCCAACAACCTCAGTGGTTCCCAATATATTAAACCTCTCTCCTTATTCTAATCGATCCTATTTTTTTCTCTTCTTTATCCCCATCAAATTACGGTGAAGGCAACCTGTAGTAAAAGGAAGGGAATGGTACCAAACGTACCTAGGCGTCAAGGCTCCCATCGACAAGACCAAAGTCGAGCCAGGGAAACGATGACAACAAGTAATAAAGAAGCCTAGGTTGGGCAGGGGCAATCGACGTGGCCAGATCTCCAAAAGAGAAGGACCATTGATTCTAATGATGGAAAGTGGATCTGATAGTGGTGATGATGGGTACCAAATAGGCACCGAGCAAGCCGACCGAAAGCGTCGGCTACAGCAATCTCCAATCAGGTAGAATACTTGGGATCTCATCTCTTTTTCTTTTCTTAAACAAAATAATAGACTCTAGCCATAATAGCATATGCATGATATTCAAGTACATCATTCCCTTTTCCCTTTAGCGGTGCTGGCTTTGATCTACCGTCTTCTTTAGTTTTTATTTAAGTGTGGAGCAACGATTGATATTGATTTGATCATGGTCATGAGAAACTAAGAATTTTCCTTAGGGTTTTCGTTCAATTTAGATCTTAAAATCCACCGATTGTTAGGTTTATGTGGAATGCAGAAATGTAATATATGGAAATTTAGGAAAAAACATAGGGATCACATAGGAATACATATCCGAGATATAAGATTTCAAAATGTAGGAAACACAAAAGGATAAAGTGCTTTGAACACATATACAAATCTTGCTATACAAGTGTATATTATAAAACGGTACCTACATGTGTATATATCTCTCATGATAAATTCCTTATCCCTGTATTTTCTATGCCTACGTTCGCTTATATTCTTGGCTCTAAACATTTCAAGTATCACAAATCGCTTCTAGCTGCAGGTCTAACTTTGCTTCATCGCTAGCAAGCGTTCATCTCTCTCACACACACACATATAGCTAACATTGTTAAAAGAGAGAGAGAAAGAAATAGGAGTCATTGAGTATATACTCCCTCACACCGACAAGCTTTTCTCAGAATGCCAAAAACAACTACTATAATATCATCGTACTTTATACAACATGGCATGGTCATTAACGCGGAATACCTCATATAACCTACAAGTCCGCATATCGGAGACTTTGGTTTTTGTCAGATATCTTGTTCCAAAGCTGACATAAGTACGTGAGAAATCTAAGGTCATGTACACCTATTTAGAGAGTTTAAGATTCTTAGAAGCTGCAGATTAGTAGTCAATTTCTAAAAATATGATATATCTAGATTTTTTAGTTTTTAGTTTTTAATTTATTTTTGAACTACATATTTTTAGAATCTAGTAGAGTTAAAGATTTTAGTATTATTTGGTGAGCAATTGAGTATGGCCTTGAATTGGTGAAGAAATGTATCATTTGGAGAATTGGGAACGGACGCTCTGTTCGGGTATGACGCAACCCATGGCTACTGATGAACCTTTCAAGAAGGCCTATTACCAGGAAACGCAATAGCAAAATCAAATGGGTTTCTGAACTCCTGACAGAGAATGACACTTGAGATGTTAACAGAGTTAACTAGGTGTCTTGCCAATTGATGTCGAGGTTATTTTGCAAATCCATCCTTCTTCCCGTGACGAAGAGGATTTTCTTGTCTAGCACCCAAATAAGTATGGGAGGTTCTCAGTTAGAAGCGCTTACAAGTTAGCGGTGTCACTTGAGCAGGTAGAGGAAAGTTTAAGTTCGAATGGAAATGAATTCAAGAGTCCATGAAATTTGATCTAGAAATGCAATATCCCCCAAAAGGTTAAAATTTTTGCTTGAAGGGTGGCTACTAACTGTTTGGCGACCATGGAGAATAAGAAAAGAAGGAAGCTTGAGGTCTCTGATGTTTGTATCATCTGTGGTTAGGAGAAATAAGATATTGCCTATGCCCTGTTCAGGTGTCCGCAAGCTCGCTCCCTTTGGGTGGCAATGCAGGACTACCACTATTCACTATCCGACACACCGAGATCTAGTTCAAGTGTCCAATGGCTGTTTGACAAGTTGGAAATATTACCTGTTGAAGCTCATCCAATGTTCCTGATGGTGATGTGGCGCAATTGGTTTGGTCAGAATGAGATTATCTATGGGAAACCGGCTCCCCCGATTGAGGCATCAAAAAGATTCTTAGAGAGCTATGTCAATTCATTACTAGAAATCAAACAACATCTCCAAGCTGATATACAGAAAGGTAAACATGTCGTGAACCATTGGCCGATGAATAATACTAATGGGCAAAAGGAGCATCAATTGGGCACACATACTTGGGAGAAACTAAAGCGAGGTTGGATGAAGGTTAATATTGATGGCTCCTATGATGCTTAGGAAGGTAAGGGTGGCATAGGCATAGTCCTAAGAGATTCTGCTAGGAATGTGATCTTGACATCTTGCCAGCACTTTGCCCGCTGCTGTAATGCTCGAATCAAAGCTCCTCGCTTGTAAAGAGGGAATAGGTCTCGCGCTCCAATGGACTCTACTACCGATCATGATCGAAACCGATTGTCTAATTGCGATTTAGTTGCTTCAGTCTAAAAAAAAGAAAATGTTAGAACTAGTGTATCTTGTCAGAGAGGTTAAAAACATTCTTTATAATAATAGAGAGATTAAGTTATGTAAGACTCATTGAAGCCAAAATCGGATCAACCATAGTTTAGCGAATAAAGTTCGAAGTGAATCTTTGTCAAGGGCTTTGGCCAGATATTCACGGTTAGTCTGTGAGGACTCCGTGTTTGAGCAATACAGTTTCTTTTTCTCATAAAAAAATAGGGAAATACTGCTGGAAGCTACCTGAAATTAGGAGTTGAGATGGGAGAGACTCGCTGCAACCGCAAGGCCGTGCTCCTCAAATTGTCGAAGCCGCCCGCGCGCGGCGCGCCCTCGCCAACAGGCACGACGAATCCGGTTCAAATCCATTAAAGAAGGGACCCCACACGCGGGGGCCACTTCACCGACATGTCGTCCCCACCGCCGCAGCGCCCGCCAGCTACGGCCGTGCCCCCGCGACGTCCCCGCCCGCGCCGGCCGCCGCCGCCTCCCCCCAGCCGCTCCCCCGTGCCTTCCTCGCCGCGGCGGCCTCCTCGCCCCGCCGCGCCGCCGCGTCCCCGACGCCGGCACCGCCCCCCCCGCTCTTCACCGGCCGCCCGCTGAACCCTAACCCTAGTCATCATGCCACCGCCGCCCACGGTATCCTCTATCCCGTCGCCACGTCCTCCGCCGCCGCCGCGAACCAGCGTCGCGCGCCCGCAGTCGCCGTAGGATACCCTCGCGCCCACGCCGTCGCTGTGCCCGTAGTGCAGCCGCAGCAGCATCCCCTGCAGCCCACGCATGGCCGGTCGTTCCCCGCCGCCCCGAGGGCGGTGGTGGCGGGTGTGTCGTCGCGCCCCGAGCAGCCTCCCCGAGGAGTCCCTATAGCTCACCAGGCACAGCCCAAGGTTAGTGACTAATTTTTAGTCTGCGAGCTTTGCAAGGAAGGGAACTAGACTAGAACTTGAAGTCTTGAACGTTCTACTTTCTAGAACTTCTTAATTAAACGCTACTTGTAGTTTTCGGTGGTGATTTATGGTAGATTTTGGAACTTATTTCCTGTTGGGCATGCTAGGTTTCATGTGCATGTTGAATTGCTTAGTGAACTTATATTTGGTATGCTAGTTCTGAGGTAAGTGATCTAGGCCCATGTGAGTGGTTCCGTGCTGGATTTAGATCTTGTAAAATTTTGAAGACACGAATTCATGTTTATTTTCTATTATTTTGATTATAAATGTTGCTGGTCTATTTTGGGTGTTGTATTAATTAGGCTATTTCTTATTAATATATTATGGACTTAAATATTATGAATTTTAAAGTTCCCTTAAATTATGCTTTTCTGGCAACTTTCTTAGGTCAATCCACTCCCAGCTGTAACTCCATCTCCTCAAGAGATTAACAACTCAAAGGATAGGTAAGAAAACTACAAACTATAGTGTTTTATCTTTTTTTTAGGGGATATAGTTACAAACAATAGTGTTTTATCTTTTGGAATTAGACTTTCCAATTGTCAATTTTGATTGTTTATTTGTAGTGAAAGGAGCAAGGAGGACTCTACAACAGTGGTTATTAATGACCGTAAAGTAAGTTTATGTTTCTTAAACTTTTTTCTGGAACATTTGCACTGTGTTAATGCAAATACATCTCCTAGATGAGGATAATACTTGTACCTTTGGATAGTTGGAACATGCCCAATCGCTTTTGCCCATTAACACGAATCTTTGGGATACCAGTTATGGCTCACTTTAGACGTTTTATATGATACAAATTCTTTTTCTTTGCACTGATTAGTGACAAGCTATTTCAGCTCCTATGATAAACATATTATTTCGTTTAGTTTAACATTTACCAAAGGAATTTAAGACGTACGGCTCTTCACACCTTATTTTCCTGTTCATGCAAATGCAAATTGCTTCTATTTCACAATTCATTTTCTTAATTGTCCAAATGGTTTCGATCATTTTAGATACTTGGGTTACGAGGCTGAAATTCTAATTTCTAAATAGAATTGGCCCACATATGAGGAACCTCACAATATAATCTAGACCTTGTTTTATCCAGACAGACCAAGTGGACAGCACAAACTGACATTTCTTTTGATTGTTCCAAAGGTTAACTTGATGGATAGTGAGTCAGGATCCTTATATGCACTTTGTCGATCATGGGTGCGTAATGGAGTTCCACATGAAAGTCAGGTTAGCGTGCTCCCTCGCTACAAATGAATGATTTGGGCACTTGCCTTGTGAAAATTCCTCTAGAGTTATGTTAAACTAGATCCTAACAGGTTCTTACACACCTCAATTGTCATTCTGGTGGTCTTATAATTTCTAGAGTTACTCTAAAATGCATTTCTTGTCAGTTATAATTTATAAATGCAATTCTAGGACTACAACTTGATTGATTATGCTGTTTGCCCGAATTTTCCTCTTACTACTTCGAAGGGACACACATTTGCTCTCTGTTATTTAAAGTTTGGTTTAACATCAACAAGCTTCAAACTTGTGAGAATTTTGCCAAGTGCAGTTTGTATGAATTGAATTGTCCTATAACATGTAATTTCCTAGTGGAGCGATGTTTCCTGTGGAGACGATGTGAGTTGTTTTGCACTGCATGCTTTCTTCTTTCCTTTGTACTAATAGACAGGCAAGGCTCCTGCCACTTTGCTCCCCACCACAAAGAAATTCCCCTTTTGGCTCTTAATATGTGAATGTCTGCAGTTCATAGTCCATATTTTGTATGTGCATCATGCTATCCATGCACTTGTCTTACTAGTTCTTGCAGCCAAGCTTTGGAACTGGTGCACCAATTCTTCCAAGACCCCTGCCTGCTTCAGTCGTGGACTCTAGGATATCAGAAAAGGACAATGATGCTGAGAAAGAAAACTCAGAGGAAGAGAAGGTATCTTGTAAAAACTTAACTTTGAAGTTTCGATCTTTGATTCAATGAATTTAATACTTTACTTATGCTAATTCATTGTACAGTATAACACTTAGTTATATTCATTCCAGGCAATTCTGGATCATACTGGCATTTTGTGATTTTTGGCATGTAAGCATGTATGCCTTTTATAACTAATATTATGATTAATACATACAAAATTGCTGTATTTCTTAGGAGTTGCACATACCAACTCTGAATTTTAAGCTTTACCCTGTTATTTAAAATGAAGTATATTGTCTATCTTATGTCCTGCATATCCCGCTCTTGCTTATTTGCAGTTGTCTTGGTCCATTATTTGCCCATGTGTTCCATTTGCTCCCCAAAATAGTTAGGTTTGCTTCCCAGTTACTACCTTCAATAATATATAGGTATCAGGTGACGGTTTCATCCTAACATGTTTGAGAAATCCGGGTTCATTTCAACCTTGCCATAAAAATGTAGTATCACAAAAAGTTCTTGAGACTGAAGGGGTAAAGGAGTCCTTTTTTCATCTGTAAATTGAGATTCTTGGGGAGAGCTACTTGCTTGTGACTTCTGTTACCGACCACTTCGTAGCTATTGTTACTATTTCCCTCTATTATCTTTTTTTATCACCACAAGCATAGTTATTTACATCTATAATGCGGTGTTACTATGTTAGACTAAAAAACCATTGGCTTTGATCTTCTGTGCAGAATGAAACCAGTGAATATACTGCAAGTGTCTTGCTGAAGCAGCATGTGAAGCATGCAAAAAAGATCCGTGCTGGGTATGTATTTGTTTTCATCTTCCAGCCCTTTTATGTATGATTTGTGAAGTGAGCAAGTAAGTCCAAAATATGGTGATGCAATAGTGATGATTGGCTTTTGCTTCCCAATATGTAAGTCCAGCTTGATTCTAAAGGTATCCAACGAAACAATAATGATGCACTGGCAAAAATGGTAAAAAGATATATTATGAAAGTGTTTCACAAGACAAATGAAAATATGTAATGTGATGTTGATTGTTTTGGTGTAGTCAATTTATATAACATATATTAACACCTTAATCGCAAGCTCAAACAAACTTATATTGCTGGGTGGAGGTATTAAGTTAGCTAACTTTAACGCCCTTTCATGTGGTGTCGTGGAGAGGTTTTAGGTTGTCATTTTGATAGACGGCAGCTTGTAAACATCAGTTGAGGAATGGCTGTTTGAGAATGTTATCTTCATTAGACAGAGTCACCGAGTTGTTGTGTTCCACTTTGACATAAATTTCTTTGGCAGTTTGCAAAAGGAGCGGCTCCGACGGATTGAAAGATACAAGCAGCGCCTTGCACTTCTCTTACCCCCGCCTAGCGAGCTTGGGAAGCATGATGGTCATTCGTAGAAGTGTAAAACCGACCAAATTTGTATTCTAGTGTTGTAGTAGCTCTTATGTAGCCTTGGTGTTGCCGTTTTAGTTAAGAAAAAGAAAAATCTGAAGAAGCTGAAACAGCATTTCATCTGCTGGCCTGTAACTTCGTTACCGTAGTCGTTCGAGCGGCATATTCTTACCCAACAATGAACTTTGACCTCCATGTAAACGTCTTCTCCGGCTGTGTTCAGCGCTTGAGTAACATAGCTTTATGCAATGAGTTGTGCTATTTATGCTGCTGGATGTTTTTACTAGACTAGCAATGTGATGGCTGTATGCACGAGTGTTTTTGCATGTTGTGCCATTGCGGCTCGAATGCATGATTAATTATCCTATTTGTGCTTAATTTCCGTCGTTACTTCGTCTTAGAAAGTATCTGTCAGACCATTTCTCTTTTGATTGAAGCTATTCATTGTTACCTTTTTGCATAGCTAATTATTAATTCACGTGTACATTTCAATCTTCATAGAAAAGGAATAATTAAACGAAATTAAAACATAAAACACATGTGCAATTTCCTTTCAACAAACAATTTCATGGGGATGCTGATCAATCTGATGATCAGCCGCGGTTCACCACCCTGCAGTTCCTCCTGATCTCCCCCATGCTTCCGGTGAGCGGGCTGATGTTGCCCATCTTGACCATCGCCGTCGCGAAGCTCCCGAAGAAGTCGTCCTGGCTGCCGGCGAACCGCACGACGATGGGCGCGGTGGTCGCGGCGGCGCCGCCCGGCGCAGAGAGCATCCCCTGGTCGGACTGGAGCAGACCGCGGTTGCGCAGGAGGTTGCGGAAGAAGCTGTTGTCGAACGCGTCCGGCGTGGGCGGGTCGAGGTTGCGCAGGGCCGCGCTGTCGGGGTCGCTCGCTGGGCAGCTCTGCCGGAGCTCGTTGAGGTAGGCCATGTCCAGCGTCTGGTCCGGCTGCTCGGTGCCGCTGATGTTGTAGAGCCGGTCGTGGAAGAACCTGCACTGCGCCCTCCCGATCGTGTGTGCGCCTTGGAGGGCGACGAAGTCGGTGTCGTCGAGGTTGACGTCGGAGAATTTCTGTCTCAGGAGGCCCAGATCGTCCGTCGGGCCGGGGAGGTTGCTGGCGCCCTCGAAGTTCGCCGCCATGCCGTCCCTCCGCCCCAGCATCACGTTCCAGCTCGGCCCTCCTGACTGCAAACGTAGACAAGACAGCGTGTTAACGATTCAGAAATGCACGATCGAATGTTCGATGGCATGGGTGCGTGGCTGCGTGCATGGACTGACCAGCTCGACGGAGATCTCGGCGGCGAGGGCGAGGATGTCGGCGCAGGAGACGACGCCGGGGCAGGCGCTCACCAGGGCGGCCTTGATGCCGTCCACCACGTCGAACCCACGCGCGGACCCTCTGTTTGGGGGCGCGTTCTTCTCGCTCTGCATCGCGCCGAAGTCGTCGAGCAGCAGCGACCCGTCACACCCCTGCACAAATTAAACACGCGCGCAACACACGTTAGTTCCACCTCAAATATATATATCATGCAAACGCCATGCATGGCACGCAACCTACGACACTGTACGCACATTGACGAAGCAGTCGTGGAAATGGAGGCGGAGGAGGCTGGCGGGGGCGCGCGGGTCGGCGACCCGCGCCTCCTGGACGACGCGCCGCACGGTGTCGTACACGCTTGGGCACGACGCGTCGTAGTACGACGGGCTCATCACCGGCCAAGCTCTCGCACCCCCCGCCGCGGCGAGGGCGAGCAGCGCGCACAACAACACCCCCGCTGCCGCCGGTGCGGTACCAAGAGACGACGACCACGCCATGCACGCCGGCGAAAGTGTACTACTTCTTTGGTTTCCTCTGTGCTAGCCAGCTACCTCGCCGTCGCCGGTGGTGAGCTTGTGAGATTAGCTAAGCTTGGTGTTGTGGTGTTCGTGAAGCGGACATGGCGTCGCCGGGTGTATTTATACCAGGGCTGGAGCGAGGTTTGACATGTTCCGGCCACGGTGGTTGCAGCCGCCGCTTTTTCGTGCAATGATGTGTGGACTCCCTCCAACGCGTACTACTACATGCCTACTGGATTGTGTAGTGGTTGAGCTGATGTGACAGTGGGAGAAAGGGTCTAATTTCTTAATCGCGATCAGAGAGTTAAATTACTCGAGAGAGCAACTAGCCGGCCAGAAATCGCTGAATTGTTGGTTTATTGTATTAGTATTAGTACAATATCAAACCAGTTAGTATTATACTCTGCACAAACGCATTAGATAATTTCAAAAGCGTGCAACATTTGGCTTGTCAGGTGTTTTGCCTTGCACCTTCTTCAGGCTCCAGTATTTACCATTTTACCAGTTGATGAACTGGTCTTGGATTCTTATACTGCTATAAGTAATTTTCGTGATATAGAATTAGTCTGATAATATAGAAGGGATCTTCACGTACCTTCTTATGAGCTGTCTAACTGAAAAAATCAACTCAAATTAAACATCTAACTAGTACAAAAACATTTACTTCTCCTTGAAGAAAAAAATGACATTTGTTTATTCTTTTAGTGATCAATTATCTAGCTTGGCAAGAACTTTCACGGCCACTAACTAGGCAGGCCATCAAAGGTGAAGCGAGGTGAGAGAGTCAGACTAGACTAGAGGAGTAGCTGGGCCAACCACTGTCAAAAAAAGGAATAAGTTTACTTGTCGTTTTTTAACTTTGCGTTGAGTTTGTTTGATATCCCTTATCTTAAATATCAAAAATTTTCACCTTTAAACTATACGAAACCGTATAATTTGGGTCCCATAGCAGTATGGATTCTTGGTTTCGTTGACGTAACATCCTAGCCAGCAAAAAGAAAATAAAAAACATATGCGGCCCACATGTAAGTGAGAAGAAAAAATACAAGGCCCACATGCTCGACGGTATTGGGTGGAGGCGGCGGCCTCAGATCCGCGAGAGGGCAGACTAGTGGAGAGGATGCGACAGCGGCGGCGTTGCCCCGTGGGTGGCCGACGATGTCAGGAGCGGCACCATCAACGGGAGAAGGAGATGAGGCAGATGAGAAGGTTTCTTGGTGCCGAGCCATGGCATTCCCCCATGGCATGGGCGATGACAATGCAACCGCCGGGGACGAGGGTCTCGGAGACCATGATGCCTTGCTCAACGATGGCGTCTGTGGCCTGGTCAAGGCCAACGTTTGCCCCTAGCATAGACATGTCACGTTCGGGGCAGTGAGCTCGAGGAGGGGCGCTCATCGGCGTCAATGCCTACAGTGTTAGCAAGGCTCATGGCTTCCCCATGATGAAGGAGACGCAACTGGCAGCCTCCCTATGGACCCCCTTTCGTCGTCGTACTAGTGACGTCGCAGCCACCGTTGCTCGTTTCCTCGCATCGCCGGTGGTGCCAAGGGTGGCTGGGCCCCAGATTGGGTGGGCGACGTGACTCCGTCGCCGAATCAAGCAACTTCTGGGCTTCCTCCCACGTGTCGACGGGGAGCCAAGGGGACAGGGGGCAACGACGAGCTTGACGCCTTCCTCGCACGGAGGCCGGATGAGCTCAGACAGACTCGTTGGCCGCCTCTCTCTCCCTTTCCTGCCTCTGCCTCCCCAGAGGTCGGGCAAGCTCGAGCTCGGACGGGCTTGTCAGCCGTCCTCCCCTCCCTCCCCGGCTCGCCGGCCACCTCTCCCCCCTCTCCCACCTCTGCCTTCCCAAGAGGTTGGGCAAGCTCAGACGTGCTCGTTGGATGCCCTCCTCGCTGTCAACATCCGAGCATTGTGTGTGGTTGGGAAGAAAACAGAAGAAAAAAGAGGGTGCTTGTTGATGCGAAAACACGACGGCTTGGGAGTTCTGCTTGGCTCCAGTGCAGGTCCAAATCTTGATGGAATGCGGGCACGCCAGTCAGTTTGATCCTGTAACTGACAAGATATATAAATTGAAGATCAAATAGTTGATCGGCTGACAAGCGATGGAGCAATACTAGTCGATGTCGATAGGAATTTGAGCAATCGGCTATATGTTCGATGTAGATTCTGACACTTGGATAAATGATATAAAAGCAATCGGACAAGCAGTAAGAACTTGTAATGACACAACAATATAATCCAATAGAAATCAATCGACCAATAATGATATATAGAATAAATGTTGATTTGATGGTTGAAGCATACATCGGCGGTAGATCCGATATCGTTAAATCCAAATGATTAAATAATCAAGAAGCCTTTTCTGTTATTGGGTAAAACCAACTTGTATGTAATCCTTATAAATCGATGCAACACTGTCCAGATAATTCATCGATGAAACCCCGATGCTACCCTTATCGGCAATCAAAGAGTAAGTTAGTTTCATAATTCCAAGCATAACTTAGTAGGTCAAACTGAATTGATACATCACTAGGTATGAAAGGAAGTATAAGATCTAAACAATCGAGCCTTTGATTGATTTTCAGGATGATCATGTATTAAATTTAACCAAGATAGTAAAACCATCAAAGAGAAATTTAATACATTGGATAAGATTGGCTAACCCTTCGATGAAACATTAGCATGAACCTATCGGCTTAACAAGACTAAAATTATCAACAACAATCTAGTAGGTTGAACCAAACCGATGCAGCACGAGATCGTATATAATAGTCTAATACTCAATGAGCCGATAAATTTGTCTAATGTGATGGATATAACAAATCTATTTAAAGCATCATTGTGATTGTAGAGATATATCGGCTAAGGCAGAAGATTAGATCTAACCGAGACAGTCCCAGCTAAACCGATGCATCTCTAAACACAATGCTATTAAAGATAGAATCGAAATATTAAGTAGGCAAATATATCAATCGAACCAGGGCAATCCAAGAGGCCGAAGCGATATGACCTTGAACAATACCAATCACAGGGGCCGACGGAACGTAGGGCTTACCCTTTCGTCGGAAAGTGAAGCCGACGCAGCCTCGTGTCAGGTGCCAAGTTTTGTCGGTGATAAATAAAAATCTCAAAAAAGAGAGTGATGATGTGCCGAGAGTAGTTGTATTGATTGAGAGAGATTAAAAAACCCTCAGGCCGATATGAGTCCTAATTGGACACAACACAAACTTGCCTAAAAATAAAAGGAAAAAACATAAATCTTGTTCGGACACTAAACACACTTTCTTAAAAATAAAAGAAAACTAACTGACTTTGCCTAATTAATAGATAAATTGCCACATTACATCCCCTTCAAACTTGACATCTCCTAGATAAGCTTTTTTAATTGATTAATTTTCTTAACCGAATCCACTAAGAATCCAACTGCTGGCGACTGATAATTCTCATCGGCCGATTTTAGGACTCTAAAGCCAATACTAACTCTAGGCCGATGACGATTTCGAGGTTTACCAAATTTTGGTATTAAAAGTGCTGACAGGTGGGCCCATATATTTTTTCTCACTTACATGTGAGTCCCATAAAATTTTTATTTTCTTCTTGCTGACTAGGATGCCATGTCAGATTTATGGCTATGGGACCCAAATTACACTGTATTGTATGATTTAAGGGTCAAGATTTATATTTATGGTATTAGAGATAAGGATGTCAAACAAACTCGACGCAAAATTGAGGAGCAGCAATTGGACTTGATCCATCTAAAACTAGCAAACATTTCCCCGGATTGCGGCCCATTTTGGCAGCCCGTCTCACACTCCACACTCCCCTCTTCAGATCAAACCCTAGCTCGCCCCGTATAAATTGGCGAACAACCATCCTCCGCTTCCCCCGCCGCCGCAGCAGCAAGGAGCTAGAGAGACAAAGGGGAGAGAGTCCCGGAGAAGAAGAAGCTAGGGCACCAAGATGCAGATCTTCGTGAAGACCCTGACGGGGAAGACCATCACCCTCGAGGTGGAGAGCAGCGACACCATCGACAATGTCAAGGCCAAGATCCAGGACAAGGAGGGTACGCACCCACTACCCTCTTCTTCTTCTTCTTCCTCCTTCGTTTCTGTCGAAAGGTTCATCTGTGCTTGTGCGGCGGGAGCTCATAGGGGTTTGTGTCGGCAGGAATCCCGCCGGACCAGCAGCGGCTGATCTTCGCCGGAAAGCAGCTGGAGGACGGACGCACCCTGGCTGACTACAACATCCAGAAGGAGTCCACCCTCCACCTTGTCCTCAGGCTCCGTGGTGGTATCATCGAGCCGTCGCTTCAGGCGCTCGCCCGCAAGTACAACCAGGACAAGATGATCTGCCGCAAGTAAGCTACGAACTTCTCGCTATCATCTTCTTTACTTTTATCCACACATACAACAGATTCGCCCTTCTCTTGACGCTATCGATAGTAGGCTAGCTAGCGCGTTTCTCCCGTACTTGTGCCGTTTATCTTTGAGCATATAGAATTTCGTTCGTCAGGAATGGAGCAAAAAACTGTATACTCGTTTTTATTCAGCCTTAGATTAAAAAGATATTTTTTTATCATTTCATTACTTATTTGTGGTGCACTCTTCTAGTTTTAAAGATTAGTCACTTCGGTCACTATTAAGTTGACCTGAAGCTTTCTTTTCTGAAGAGATGCAAGATAAATTATGGGGACCTCTGGACATGCGGCTTCTTCCACTGGATTCTCGCATTTTCTCGTAGGTCCAACACTTCTAACGTTTTATCCACTACTTTCAGAGTAGCAAAAAAACAGTTATTGGCTCGATGATGTCTACTCTTGCTTTAACCACACCGAATTTGAAGACTAGAGGAAGTGTAATCTCATTTCTTCCATTACTCTTTGCTCTTCCCTCTCGGTGATTCCTTATGAAATCTCATCCTTTTGGTGAAGAACTACTACGGAATTTATTTCCCTGGTTTCTGTCCTCCATCAAAAGGTTGAGATAGAAGGATGCAGCGAGATCGTGGAGCATAGTGTAAAAGAAGGTGGGAGGACATCTTCTAATGGATCTTCCTGTGTGGAAAACTTTGGCCTTATACTGAGAGCCATCGATTTAAATGTTCTTTGATTTTTGCTGTTGCTGCCAGTTCTGGGTTTAGATGTTCTAGACTCCTATTTTTCGGTTTTACTCTTTTGTGTTATTTTTTATATGTGTTTTATGTGTCAGGTGTGCTATTTTTTTCTACTTGGCAGAAGTGATGAATCAATTAGATGTGTGAAGTGACCTTATGAACTTTACTTTTGAGGCATACATTCTGTCTGAACTGCCATATGTACACTTCATAACTGCAAATCTGCAGTGCCTATTTGCTCTGTTCATTTTACCCTTACTAGCAAAATGCCTGTATGTTATTATGGAATTAAAAATATCACATCAGCACATTGCAAAGAAGAAATCTATTTTGAATTTTAGAGCTTAATTTTAGAATTAGTTGGAGGCTTTTCATCTTTTTATATTTTAGCCGTAAAAACTTTCAAGCGGACTCAATTGACTTGTACTTTAGACTCTATACAACTATTTGGAGAGGGGGTGGACAGTGGTCCCATATATCAGAAATTTGGGGAGTTTGGTGGTGGGGTGGTGGTGGCAGATTCACCACTCACCACCACCACTACTCTCTTTTAAAGAAGTATAGATTTATATTTTAGCCGTAAAAAATTTCAAGCAGACTCGATTGAGTTGTACTTTAGACTCTATACGACTATTTGGAGAGGGGGTGGACAGTGGTCCCACATATCAGAAATTTGGGGAGTTCGGTGGTGGGGTGATGGTGGCAGATTCACCACTCACCACCACCACTACTCTCTTTTAAAGGAGTATAGATTTGCATCTCTACACGCAGTTCAATATGAAATGTTTTATTAATAGACTAGAATGTTTTGTAACGCGATCATTATTGTTGTCCTTATTTTTGGGGGTATTGGAGTATTGATTACTATTGGTGTGTGAATCTGCTTATTTTTGTTTGTTTATGTGGACAGAGTGTCCTTTTTTAATTGGCAGGAATGATGAATCAATTAGATGTACGAGGTTACCTTATGAGCTAAAATTTTGAGGCATACATTTGTCTGACTTGCCAATCTGCTGTTGTGTTTCAGTGTTCTGTTACATGTCTGTAGTTCATGTTCTGTTATTTTCAATTGCCTATGTGTGTGCATGCTTTTATTTGACATGCTATTTGCAACTTTTCATGTTGTACATATCTCCCAAGGGGTTCGTGTTATATTTGTTATATTTCTGTTTTTATCGCGGACTGTAAAATACGCATTTTAACTTTGACCTGTCTTGCTGTTTATCTACAGATGCTATGCACGCCTGCACCCTAGGGCTGTCAACTGCCGCAAGAAGAAGTGTGGTCATAGCAACCAGGTGAGCTTGCTATTCGTCTACAGTAATCATGCAATCTATTTAGTCCATCTTCTGGTGACCCTTTAGAAATTGTTATGATGGTTGGATGGGAGTAGGGCTTGCATATGTTTTTTAGATTTGTGGTTTGCCTTTAGGCTTGTAGATAATGGCATTGCATTTGCTAGCATGATTTCATAAACGTCTACCATAACATATCAACATATTCTTTTTATTTTGGCTGTTTGATCTAACGAAAATTTATGTCCCTTCCACTTCCAGCTGAGGCCCAAGAAGAAGATCAAGAACTAGAGCGTCACTCGCCGGGTTCATGGACTGGTTAAATCAATCGTCATATTAGACTTTTGTGCTTCCGTTGTTATCTCCCTGGATGTTGTTGAACCGTGTTTTACTGTGCTGGATGTTTCAGCTTCTTGTTTTGACGGTCGTGGTATATGGTAATTGGCAGCAAACTATATCTGGTCATGTCGAAATTGTCATGCGGTTCAGCGGTTCTATATTCTATAGCATTCTTTTCGTTGGCACGCGGCTATATATATATATATATGTATCGTGATAAATATGCACCCAGCTCTGCTCGACATTGTGTGAGGTGTGCAACTGTGGCAAGTCACACCTCGCCTAAAGTATGGTTGGCGATGTTTAGAGCATCGCCATGAGAAGCCAAAAATTTTCGGAAAAAGTTCATTTTACACCCTTGAATCTTATGTCTGTTTAAAATACGAGAACGTATTTTATGCACGTAACCTTCTCATGTATATACTAAAATACGTAATCTTCTCATGTATACATTGTACACATCAACTAATAAATTTTATTAAAAATTTTATAAAAAATTATACATATATTATTAATAGCATTACAACTTTGTAAAACCTCATCTTCCAATTTAACTAATAAATTTTATCAAAAATTTTATAAAAAGTTATACATGTATTATTAGTATTATTATAACTATGTAAAACCTCATCTTTAAATTCATTTAAATTCAAAATTTTATCTTTTTTAGGCTAAAACATAATGAATTTGGGGGTTAAAATTTTACTACTATTGAAAATACTTGTACAATTTTTTCTAGTTCTTTTGATGAAATTTTTTAGTTGGTATATACGATATGTACATGAGAAGCCTTTTGTGCATAGAATATGTTCTCTTAAAATACATCCTAAAATATATAAACGGATATAATACACCCTTCAACTATCAACACTAAACACTGTACATTTTACCCCATAGAGCGGTTTTAGATTGGTTTTGAATACCATGTCAGCATAGAGTCCAACCAATCAGACCAAAGATGACAACAGGTATACACTCATCGGGTTCTTTCATCCTGTACCTGCACTCGTCAGAATTAAATTTGCCCGTTCCAACACCCACACCCCATGGCTGGGTGCAAAATTTCCCCATACCTGCACCCGCACGGGTGGTGGGTACCCGCACCTTCAACTTGTGAGGCTACTTTTAGCCTTGGCTCCTGCAGCGCCATCGTGGCGAGCGGCGGTGGCGTCGAGCAGAGGCCGATGGGGGCTAGCTGATGACGGTGGTGGCCTCGGCGAGCGGAGGTCAGAGGTGGCTAGAAGACAGTGGTGGCCACGACGAGCGGAGATCAGATGAGGCTAGACGACGACGACCTTGGCAAGCGGAGCCTCGGCGAGCGAAGGCCGAAGGGGGCTAGACGACGACGGCCTCGATGAGCGGCGATCACGACGAGTGACGGCCTCAGCAACTACGTGTGCGTGCGGTGATGTAGGCCACGGTCGCAAGCGTGAGTGCGTGATGCGTGCAATGGCAATACGGAGGGGAGGAGAATGGGAGAAGTTAGGCTTGGCACTGAGAGGGTGGATGGTTTTATACCTAGGGTTTTGATGGTTGTGGGCCTTGGGCCATGAATTTATTAGGCTAGGCCTACGGGTTTTTTAACCCATGGGTTAACGGGTTTGGGTGACAAAGGAACATATCCACACCTGGTATACTCGATAGGTGAAGGTTTCGCCTGTTAACAGACCCATGAGTATGACATTTCGACCGTATCTATCTCATAATGGAGTAAAAACCCAACGGTTTTGGATCGCGGTCTCCATTGCCATCTTTAAGTTAGACCATTTCTCTCTTCTTCCTCACTCTTTGGATAAGCTCCTTTAGCGGAAGCAGCGGCGAGCTCACTCCCTTTATCATCGGCATCCTCCCTCTACTCGTGGCGAGCTCCCCCTCCTGCGTGCGCATGTGAGGGAGATGCTGCGGCAAGCATCGGCACCTCCTCGAGCTCGAGTTCCTCGTTCCCAAGCCTCGTCGCCTCCGATGAACATGACGTCCCCAAGTAGCTCGAGCTCCATCGACGAGCTCGTGTGATGCGTTGGCACTGATCTCATGGAGGGGTCGCTCGGGGAGGGGGAGCTTGAGCTTGAGCTCGCCGGCACGATTTCATGTAGAAGATGGAGCTCCTAGAGGCAGGGGAGGCGGTTCTTGAGCTCGTGCTCGCTGGCAGTCGATGCGAAAGGGGGGCGACAATGCGGGAGGGAGTATGGAGGCTCTCGAAAGGGTGAAGGAGGAGCTTGACCTCGCCGGCTTTCGCAAGGGCGACGGGGAGGGGGAGATCGAGCTCACCGCTGACTCCGATCTCATAGAGAAGCTTGAGCTCTGCCTCCTGACTACATAACGAAGCGCCTCCTCCATGCGCTGGCTAACTCGAGCTCCCCCTTTCCCGCCGCCTCCTCGAGTGCCTTCTCGTCATGCACCGCAAGCTTGAGCTCCGGTGATGTCGAGGTCGAGCTCTGCCTCCTCACCGCCTGCTTCATTCATGCCTAGATCTGTCTCGGCGTGATGTCGTGTGATTGGCGACCGACGGAGGATGGACGGATGTGGAGCCGGTGGTGATACGACCGGCCGAGGTGGAAGGACGCGGAGCTCGGCCTTAGTGCGACCGGCATCCACCATCGTCGCCACTAGCTCATGGCCCTCACCCTGGCTCACTCCGTTGCTCGTCGTGGTCATATTGTGTGCGCAGAGAGAGCAAGAGCACTGATCGGTGGGACCCATGATTTTTCATTTATTTTCTTGGGTTGACTAGACTTCCAAATCATATGAAAACTACTTAAGTTTGCGTGAGGGGGTTCTTTTCATGGTTTTGAAAGTTAGAGGGATTTAGATAACCGGTTTTGAAGTTAGGGGGTGTGTTTTAGACAACATGAAGAGTTGAGGGGGGGAGGGGTAAATGGACTTATCCCCAAAATTTGGCTTCTAGGTATCCTAAATAAAATTTGAGGTGTGAAAATATTAATCTCTCCGAGAGATTTTTTAAAATTAACTCCAAATAATAAAAGATGGACCTACTCCTCACATCTCCTTCCCACGCTCTCTTCTCTTGCCATGAGAAAATTGAGAGCGAGAGTGCCTCTGGACTTTGTGGAGCGAGAGCATCGCTCGACTTGTGGAGAGCGAGAAAGGAGAAGGGAATTTTATGATTAGGCTTCACTAGGGATACTATATATTAGCCATGATCTAACATCATCCAAACAACTGCTAGATATCGAAGTTTATGGACAGGGACAAAACCATCTTTATTTATATTGAATCACAAGAACAAAACATCAGGTGCTTGCAACAATTGAACGTACACATCGACACAACCAGAAATATTAGACGAGCGCAATGGCACAAATTGAATTGGCGAACAACGAAATCAACAGACGACGTCGATGGAGGACCATGCATGAAGCTGGGACAGTATATTCTTATAACAGAGCGGCAGGCTTCATCCCCTCCTTGATGGCCGCAACCAAGTGTTCGTAGGCTTCGCCCCACGCGTTCTTCATCGCGGGGCTCCACATGCTCGCCGGAATCCCATCTTTGATCGTCTCAAGCAGCGCGAACCTCGCCACCTGTGTTTACGATGCAACACCACCATCAGAACACGGCCGAGTTTTCACGTCGATCAAACGATCGAAGCAACTTCTACTACATATACATACCTCGAAGTGAGCGTCGGAGACGCCGTTCTTGAAGTGCGTGGCGCCCAGCCTCTTGATGGTGGTGTCCCTCACGGTGACCCTCCCGGTTTTCCGCAGTTGCGCTGCCGCCTCACACGTCTGCGACATCGATCCGTTGATCGCGGCAAATGCACGCACACAATCCGTCAGTGTCAGCTGCAAAATGTAAATGGTCGGCGATAGCGAACTGCGTTTTTTGTTTACCATGACGAAGACGGACATGGCGTGTTTCTTGAGCTTGGGGTTCTTCTCGAGCGGCACGTCGGAGTAGCGCAGGAACGAGAACAGCTGACGAGCCGACGGCGCGACCTCGAAGATCCTGGAGTAGAGATAGAGTAGCAGCACCAATCAACAAATGCACTTGAAAGTGCAGGAAACGGCAGTAAGATGTACTCTACGTACTTCAAGAAGAAGCGGTGCCCAATGTTGGCGGAATCGTCCTTCATGATGGCCCACGACTTGAGCACCAGCGCCTCCTGCTCCTCTGTGAACCTCACCGCTCCGTTGCTTCCGCTCGCGAAAGCCATGGCTTCCAATGGATCCTGACCAAGTTCCTGCTTTAATTTAACAAGTGATCGATCCCAGCTAGATCAACCGAGCTCAGTTCAACTCAACTGTTGGATCGATCGATGCTATCTGAATACAAACTGCAGCAGTGCGAGGCCGATTTATAGTACAGTTCGATCGGTGCGAGAATGGAGCGGCCATTGGCTGGCGGTCGTGACGAGCGAGACGCATGGTGGTGGAACTCCACTTCCACTCCAGCTCCACGGAAGGAACAGAAAAACGACCTGAATATGGCGAATATCCATCCATGCAAGCCGTGAAACTGTGTGCCCGAGTGCAGCCGCGAGAGCGGGAAGCTGCACGAAGGCAGCATATTCCTGCAACTCTGCATATAATGCGGGCGGATTTGGGCGCGCCGCGCGCGGAAACCAGCGGCGGGTTTGAGTTAACAATCCAAGTCAAAGCCTCCTCCATGGAGGCAAGATGGTTCGTTCAATTGTTCGTGCTGGCCAAAAGGGCCAGTGGTGGACCCAAAGATGGGAGAAAGTGACGGCCCTTTTTTTGGGCCTATAGTTAGACCAACGCACGCAGGTTTGTTTGGCCGGGCCGAATTTGAACTTATAACAGATTTTGCCTATAGTTAGACCAACGCACATAGGTTTGTTCGGCCGGGCAGAATTTGAACTTATAACAGATTTTTACAAAGTCTTTTTCCCTCCCCAAACGTTGCACTGCATGCATTATTTGCCCGTAGAGCGTGATTGCGTGAACCTCTTCCTCGTATAACCCTGGTATTATTCTATACTACCTCCATCTTAAATAAGACGTTGTTTGGCACATCTCCAGATCTCAAATCCACTTTAAATTTAAAATTTATATGTTAAATTATTGGTTTAAAATTTTAAATTTTGTTTAAAATTAAAATAAAATGATTTATCTAAATATTATCAACGTAATCGCAAATTTAGATCGATGGATCTGTAAAGCTAGTAATACCTAAGCTCCCGAAAATCTTGGATTCAGGGTTGTGCCTAAGAGAACCTAAAAGCTACTCTACTACTCAATCTTTGTCCTAAAATAATGTCATCTCTTCACCTACTTACTCCTCTTCACAACCAATCACAACCACTAGTAGAGAAATCATCAAACCCCTATTAATCCCAGTTATAACAATCGTGATCAGCAAATCGAGACTAAAGATCTCGATCTTTAGTACCGGTTGAAAGAACCAGTGCTAAAGATGCATACCAAGTCAAAAAAATATATAGGATGTGGGATTCGAACTCAAAATATCTCACCTCAGCCCTCACGCGCATTAATTATCATCCCACCTACTCTACACATCTGACTTGAATAGAGATATTTTTTTGAACTAACTCTGAAGACATCTTTAGTACCGATTGGTAATAATAACTGGTACTAAATATATCTTTAGTATAGGTTGATGTTATCAACTGGTACTAAATTTTAGTATCGGTTGGTAACATCAACTGGGACTAAAGATCCACCAATATTAGTCTCGGTTGATGCTACCAACTGGTACTAAAGATATATTTTTAATATCGGTTGATAACACCAACCGGAACTAAAGATGTTTTTAGGGATTTGGACTTTTAGAACTAGTAATAAAAAGCTTTAGTACCGATTCTTAATTCATCTGAGATATCTATGTGATTGGGGCATGGGATAAAAGATGAGTTCTCTAGTAGTGAACTATTCTTCATTTAATTTCTTCATCTATTTTTTTCTCAATAAATTGCAATATTTTCTTTAGAAATACTGACATTTTGAAATGAAGAGAGTATTGTCCGTTTACGCACTCCTGATTTGGATTGTCCAAACGCCTCTTACCATGTTGGACGAATCAGATTTTAGGGAATGGATTTGTGAAAGTTGGGAGATGAGTTCCTTGTGATGGTCTGGAAATTACTCTACCCATTTCAAAATATAAACATTTCTCAGTTGTTTAAGTAAATACTAAGATTAAGTGAAAACAAATTCCTTTCAATAATTTTAGTGGTCAAAATTTGAAATTCGAATGACTAGGATTTCTCACCTAAGTACTTGGCTGAAAATTCATGTCTTTCTGTGCATTGAAATTAGTGCTAAAAATGCTTATATTATGTACAAATTTTAAATCATAGAAACAATTATATTTTAGAACATAGAGAGTACCAAATTAATTAAAAAAGAGAAATATTAAGGCGATTAATATATCGTGGGTCCGAAATATATTGATAGAGGCGCCTTGCAAAATTGAGAAAAAAAATATCTGCTTGTTTTCTGTCTATACAAAAGCTAACCGAACACTTTAAGACTGTGTTCGTTTGGGAGCTTTGGGAAAATATTCCCTCTGTATGGAAAATGGAGCGATTCATTATCACATGATTAATTAAGTATTTACTAAATTTTTTTTAAAATGGATTAATATGATTTTTTAAAATAACTTTCGTATAGAAACTTTTTGCAAAAAACATATCGTTTAGCAGTTTGAAAAGCGTGTGCGCGGAAAAAGAGAGATATGAGTTGGGGAAGTTGGGTAAAAAACTCACCCTAAGAGAGGCTCCGTATTAATTAGCAGGTTCGTATATAGGCAGGTGCAGGCTACTCGACTGCACATGGGTTCTAAAATTAGGGGGCCAAATTTTAGATTTAAATCCAACCCAATGTGTTTTAATATGTTTCAAGACATTCTCATCCCATATTTGTAAGTTTCACATCCTCTCCTCTAGTGATCTAGCTAGAACGAGTATTATTTTTTTGTTTTTTAAGTGTTTGGGGGTAATTACAGTCACCTCAAATACCCGTAGCTTATGATGATGATGCGATCACATGTTCTTGATACTGAAAATTTTTATACTTCGTAAATAAAACATAATCATTGCATCATGGTGCAATGATTTCCTATGCTTAAACAAACCATCGCCGTTACAGTTGTTAACTTCCTCGGCCGTCCATTCGTCTATATTTTGTTCTCCTATATAAATCCAGTCGTTATTAGTCGTGCATTGTTCTTTGTTTTTTCTAGAGGGAGCACATAAGATCTACGGATATTTCTTATAATGTGGATAAAAAGAGCACCAACTACAATGTGACTGAGTAAAGCATAGCGACAATGGATACCTTTACAATGAATTGTAAAATATGTGCTATTAAGTGAAAAGTGGCTAGCATTGGTTTATTTGCAACTTTAGTTTTTTTAAACACATTACAAACGCATACACTCACAACGCACTCACACTCACACTCATCCCTATGAACGCATACACACATCATATCCCTATGAGCATCTTCAAAAGAATAAGTCGGTATATTTTGAGATTGATGAAGTCACCACAAGCGTCTCGTTATCGACGGGTACGTTGTCTATCACTAAAAGAATAATTAGTCATAAATACGAGCACCTGTGTCAAGTCTAGAACTTGAGTTCGGGTGAACTAGTTTCATCACAAATAATCTAACCAGTTAAGCTACGCTCATTTTACTAACTTTAGTTTATATACACAATCCAAAGTAAAATCTACTATTTTACTTAATGATATTCTTTTAAATAGATAGCCTAATGATATTCTTTTAAATAGATAGCCTTATTATAGGTTTAGGGTCGGCGCCTCCAATTTATAGTACGGTCCTGGTGACAAATTATAAGTCGGCTGAGATGTACTTAGCCCCAATTATCATCTCTTTTCTAAATGCTGCATATCCAAGCGCGTGCATGGCATGTGGAAAAGTCTCTTTAATTAATATATTCTATCACAAGTAGAAAAACAACAGGTGCTTGCGTCAAACATAAAAACACAGACAGTACTCCTTTCTCGGCGAAGAATATCAGACATTCAGACGTGCATATATAATGGAAAAACATAACGTCAATCGGCGAGCAACGAACAATTTCGATGGAGGATCTTGACGGTGAGGCGGGTGAGCCAGTACACGTATTACGCAGCAGCAGCAGGCTTCATCCCCTGCTTGATGGCGGCGACCAGGTGGTCGTAAGCTTCGCCCCACGCGCTCTTCATCGCGGGGCTCCACATGCTCGCTGGAACCGCCTCCTTGATCGTCTCAAGCAGAGCGAACTTCGCCACCTTTTTGTTTTACGATCGCACGTTCGATCGAGAAAGAACAAAAATCAGAACACGATCGAGTTTTCACGTCTATCAAATGATCGAAGCGCGCGGCCATTAATTAGCTAGAGATACCTCGAAGTGGGCGTCGGAGACGCCGTTCTTGAAGTGCGTGGCGCCCAGCCTCTTGATGGTGGTGTCCTTCACGGTGACCTTCCCGGTTTTCCGCAGCTGCGCCGCCGCCTCACACGTCTGCATGCGACATCGGTTACATATTGATCGCGACACGCGCACACATTCTCCGTCAGTGATTGTGGCAAAATCTACTCGTCGACGGCAATAAACGAGCTATGTATCGTAGTATTAATACCATGACGAAGACGGCCATGGCGTGGATCTTGAGCTTGGGGTTCTTCTCGAGCGGCACGTCGGAGTTGCGCAGGAACGAGAAGAGCTGGCGCGCCGACGGCGCGACCTCGAAGATCCTGGAGTACAGGTAGATTAGAACCAATGATATGCACACACACATCAGCAATGTACCAGTGAAAAATGTATTGCTCAATGCTTGAGAACCACGCGGTTGGTGCTGGTGCAGTAACTGATTCTGCGAAAATGGCAGTAATTAACACGTTCTTACTTCAGGAAGAAGCGGTGCCCAATGTGGGCGGAATCGTTCTTCATGATGGCCCACGACTTGAGCACCAGGGCCTCCTGCTCCTCGGTGAACCTCACCGCTCTCCTCGACACGACGTTGCTTCCGTTCGCAGCCATGGCTTCCTGACCAAATTCCTGCTTCGGTATGGTTACTCTGCGTAGCAAGTGATCGAGCACGGGACGCTGCTAGATCAATTCAAGCTCAACTCAGCTCAACTGTTGGTTGCTACCTGAATCCAAAGTGGAGTGTAGTGAGGCTGATTTATACAGGTCGATCGGTCCCAGGATGGAGCTGGATTTGATGGTCGTGACGAGCAAGCTAGAAGCATGCTTGGTGGTGGCACTCCACTACAGCTCTACGAACAGGGAGGAGAACGGAGAAGCAGAGAACGACCTGGAGGTAGCTATGCCTATCCATCCATCAAACTATCAAAGCCGTGAAACCGTGTGCCCGAGAGAGGGAAGCTGCACGACGACTGCAGACCCGCAACTCTGCTGCTTGCGTGTCTCGCGTCTGCATAATAGAGGGCGGTTTGGCGCGCCGCGCGCGGAAACCTGCGGCGGGTTTGAGTTAAGAAACCAAGTCAAAACTTGTTCGTGTCCTGCCGCCCAAAAGGCCAGTGCCCAGTAGTGGATGGAACGTTCCACAAACATGGGAGAAAGCTACGGCCCTTTTGGCCCCAATTACCCGGACGTTCCAGGTTTGTCAGCGAAAGGGCTACGCACAAATGCCCGACCTTTTCTTTTTCTCACCACGCTGTGGGCGGTGGCAATGGATTGGAAGGGCACTGAGGAGGCGATGCGTCGCCGGAGCCATGGAGATAAAGGAAGATGGTACGCGATAGTAACAATGGAGGAATCTTAGCCAAGTGGTTAGATGGTGGTGGTGGTGGTAGATATGATGACAGGAGTTACTGGAGATGGAGGACGTGGGGTAGGATAGGGGCATCTTTTCGGAGTGGTTAGGTGAAAATGGATAGTCTTGTGAATCAAAGGCTCTAACGCCAGAGACGGATAAGGAAGGCAGGGTGAGGGCACCTCTCCAAAGTGATTAGGTGGAGACAGGTACTGATGGCGGATTTGTCGAAGGGAGTCGTGGAGATAGGGAAGACAACAACGCAGGGGCACAATAAGCGACGATAGAGAGTGAAGAAGTCGCCGGAGGGAAGGAGGAGGATGGGGAGAAGGATGGTGGTGAAGGTGCTCGTCTGTGGGCATTGCTGGCATCGAAGACAATGTCAGCGACACCCAACGTAGGGCAAGGTTTGAAGGAGGGATGGTGATGATACTGCAACCTAGTTAGGGCTGGCTGGCTAGTCATTTTATATAGCACGGTGGAGAATTGGAGATGAAATCTAGACCTTTAGATGGTTGATCGCCCGAGCATTTGTAAGATTCGGTTCGAGATTTTCTTGCAAATGTTGTATAGGTAGTTGTCCATATGTTTGTCTTTCCACGGGTTAGGACCCCTAATAATTATAGCAATTTGGTCTGTTTGATTGATTTTGAGCGCTTTAGATTTGAAGGGGGAATTATTGTATCATGTATAGGACCTGTTGAAGTCCTACCGTGTATGGTTAGCAAATAGTGCTTGCAATCACTTAGAGCCGTACATTATACAATCAACATTGTGTGACTTAGATTCAAGCCTGTTTGATTCTATATCACAAAAGTTCTCGGATCAATGGTCAAGGAACATGATCAAGGAACACAAAACACTACTTTTTTTTTTAGGTTTTAATATGGGAGGGATGAGATTGTTCCTGTGTTCCTGAGACTGGAACGACATTCCCGAGACAAGGAACTAGGCATAGGCTTCGTTCTAACCTGCTACACAACCAGATAAAAGATAAGATTATCGTGGTACGCTTTTCAAACTGCTAAACGGTGTGTTTCGTATGAAAATTTTCTATATGAAAGTTGTTCTAAAATATCAGATAAATCTATTTTTTAAGTTTGTAGTAATTAAAACTTAATTAATCACATGTTAAGATCACCTCGTTTTACGTGAAACACTTAATCTTCATCTTCAGAAGATTCAAACACCACCATAGTTCCACGTTCTCGATGACTTAGGTTTGAATCAAAAGAAAACAAAACATAAAAAACAAAAAATATATGAATGCACGTGCAAAACAGAAGATTGAAAAACAATGGGTGTTTGGAATATAAGAATCTTAGATAGCAGTAATCTTATTTGCTTAGTGATAAATCCTTTTCATTTAGGCTCCACTGACATGTTAATGAAATCTTATCCATCCTTTTATCTAGTCTAATTGTTTCTTAAGTTTTTGGGGACCATAATATTGCTTTAAATACAAGATTAATTCAACCTTAGCTTTTCCACTAGCTCCCTCCTTTGCTGTCACTTCCATGGGAAAAATTTCATTAGTATTCACCTCATTTTTTCCTTCCTTTGAATCGTTAAGAGAGATGGAATCATAAGGAAAATTTCCAAAGGAATTGTTGTCTCCATTCCTCCATTCTAAACACCTCCAAGGGTAATAAAAATTACTATAGTTTCAGATTACTTTGATTTTTCTCCTTTGAAAATCCTTCATACCAAACATGGGGAGTCAGCTCTTTGGGCCCTAGACGGAACATAGTAAAGATGAAAAATATATATTGCAAACCATATATGAAACCTAAAAATTACCGTTAGATCTAAAAATAAACGCATGAGATTTGTCCATGTCACTTTGAGTAAAAAAATTACTCACGGATTCAATCATGAGTAAATTTTTTACTCTTGATAAGGTGGACAAATCTTAGACGTTAATTTTTATATCCAACGATAGTTTTCAAGTTTCTACTACATATGCGGTTTTCACCACATATTTTTCTTTGTAAAAATTGTACAATCTAACTTCATCTTCCGCACAAAAGAAAAAGTCCAATTTGATCATGTTGAATCTGATCCGTATCTCTCGATCATACAATCGGGTATACTAACTTCAACTATTAAAAATGGTGTAACAGTTAAAATAATTATAGTTAAAGTAGTTAATATAACCGATTTTATGGTTGAGTAACACAAATCAGATTCGCCTTATAATTGAGGGACTCAAATTGTACTTTTTTCCCCGCATGAATCCACAGCGGAAACACCGGCTGTCCACCCTTGGCCCAGTCTTGAATGGGCTTTCTACCCCTTTTTGGTGCAAAGGTCCAAAAAAGTCAGAATTTGACCTGTCGCGAGCGAGTGCCGGTCAACTCATCCATTGACGGCACGCCAAAGTTCTCCTTTTTCGATTGTTCAAAAGCGCATGCAAACGTAGAAAACCATCTTTATTTACGTCTTATCACGAGAAGAAAACAGCAGGTGCGTGCACCAATCGTACACTACATACACACTCCTTTTTCTTTTTTTTGGGGGGGGTGGTGGGGGGGGGGGGGGGCGCATGAATATGAAACGAGCATTTGGAAGCAACAAAAGCTAATCGGACTCGCGCGGCGAGGATCGTGGAGGTGGAGCAGCATGTCTATCGATCGATCACTCGGCGGGCTTCATCTCCTGCTTGATGGCCGCGACCAGGTGGTCGTAGGCTTCGCTCCACGCGCTCTTCATCGCGGGGCTCCACATGTCCGCCGGAACCTCCTCCTTGATCGTGTCAAGCAGCGCGAACTTCACCACCTGTTTACGCGATCGATCATACGTTGTTCGACAAAGACACGATCAGAACACTATCGAATTTCATGTCGATCGAATGGAACATCCATTAGAGATAACTGTACGTACCTCGAAGTGGGCGTCTCCGACGCCGTACTTGAGGTGCGTGGCGCCGAGCCTCTTCAGGGTGGTGTCTCTCACGGTGACCTTCCCGGCTTTCCGCAGCTGCGCGGCGGCCTCGCATGTCTGCAACATCGATTGATCATGACACACGCACACATTCTGTCAGTGCCTACTACTACAGCAAATTTACTTGTCTGCGGCAATAGTGATCGTAGTATTACCATGACGAAGACGGACATGGCGTGGGTCTTGAGCTTGGGGTTCTTCTCGAGCGGCGCGTCGGAGTTGCGCAGGAACGAGAACATCTGGCTCGCCGACGGCGCGACCTCGAAGATCCTAGAACACAAAGTTAGCACCAATCAGACACACATGTATAAGCGAAATGCATTGCCCAGTGCTTCACAAACCCAATCGATCTCTGATTCCGCAAAAGAGAAATGGTAGTAACATGCAGTAGTACATACTTCAAGAAGAAGCGGAGGGCAATATTGGCGGAATCCTTCTTCATGATGGCCCATGACTTGAGCACCAGCGCCTCCTGCTCCTCGCTGAAGCTGACCGCTACGCCATTGTTATCCTCCACGAGAGCCATTGCTTCCTGACAGCTGGAATTAATTTCCTGCTTTGATCAATTTCTCTCTGCAACAAATGATCGAGAGCTGGGCTCTGAAAACAACTGTTGGTTTCGATCTGAATTCAAACTGCGCAGGTGAGGCCGATATATGTATAGGTCGATCTGACCCAGGGTTTAGCGGCCTTTCGCGCTCGCGACGAGCCAAGAAGCATGGAAAGCGTTTGGTCGTGCCGTTCCACTCCCAAGTCTACGGCGAGATGTGCAGGGGAAAGGAATTGAAATGCACTCATGCACGGCGGATTTGTCCATTCGAGCTGAAAAACCGTGTGCTGAAATGCAGCTGCGAGAGCGTGTAGTTGTGCAGGGCGGCAAGTCTCTCGTCTCAATAACGTGGGCGGCCGGGCGAGCGGAAACCATTAGCGGGTTTAAGAATCCAAGTCAAATACGTTCCACTTTCTTTCTTGTCCACCAAGACGGAAAAAACGTCAGACTCCGCTCGTTCGTCCGTCCGTTCGTGCTACCCGAGAGGCCAAGCTGGTAGAACGTTCCACAAACATGGGCCAAAAGGCACGGCCTCTTTTGGGCCCACATAACTAACTTTCCAAGTTTGTTGGGCCGGACCCAAAATCTCAACTTTACAAGGCTCTGTACATTGGGCCGTGAAACTTTACGTGGAAGAGGATAGGTGGGCCGTGGGGGCGGGTGGGCCTACAAGCTCCCGCGCGAGCAGGTAGCGGAAGGCCGGGTTGTGGGGCCTCCACTCGACGCCGCCGCGCCGCCGCGCGGCCTGCTCCGCCGCCGGCCGGAGCGGCTCCGGGAGGCGCGACTCCACCGCGCGGAGCAGGTCGTGCGCGCCGAGGCCGGCGTCCCTCGAGTACGGCTCGAGGAGCTTTGGGAGGAGGAGGAGCACACGGCGCCCGCGCCGCTGCCCCCCGCGGACGCCGACGTTGGCGCGGACGAACTCGTCCCTCGCCGCCTCCAGCTGCCGGAGGAGCCGCTCCGGCCGGTATAGCCGCACCACCGGGTCGGAGTGGCTCCCCGAGGACAGCGCGAAGTGCACCAGCGGCTCCGGCCGGTCGACGGCGAACCCTTGCAGGTCTTCCTTCTCCTTGGACTTCCATTTCGGGTACATGAGTAGTCTCCGCCACTGCACAAATCATATGCAATTCAAGATGTCAAATTTTACCAATCACTCAAGCAGGTCAAACTGTGACTAAATTTTCAGGGCTTTTGGAAGGGAAGGTGGTAAAATGCAGGAAGTAGGACAAACCTGTGCAGGAGAGTGCACTCGGCAACACAGAATCTGGTACTCTATCAACTCCGGGTTTACTCTCTGGCCGCTGATGAGGTAGGATATCTGTGGTACAGAAGTTGTTACCCGATTATGATTTCATAGGGAATGAGATACTGGTAAATCAATCATTCTATCGAAGAAATCTAAGAAATTTCCACCTTAGTAAGCAATACTCTCTTGCTGTTACTTTGCGGAATCCCGTATTCTATATGGGCCTAAAAGAAATTGTCAACATTAGACTCCACCAAATTGAAGAAACATAGCAAGACAAAGAAATGTGGGTTAAGAAACTAGTTACATGCATCATCATGGCATTGTGCACATTGATCCAGAAAGCAATTTTTTCTTCATTTTTCATTCCGTTGAGATCAACACTTTCTAGCAGCTGTACAAGAGACCTGCAGAATAACGTCTTTTACTAGTCAGCAAATAGATTTCTGAATCATTTCCAGCATGTCATGAACAATACTCACTTGTATTTGTGTAGCATGTCTTTAACATCAGCAGACCTCTGGGCTCCCTTGCAAAGAGCAGACACCTCAATCACAGAATCATATTGCTGACTGAAGTATCTTGATTTGCCGGTGCCTAACGCATCATCTTGCCAGGCCTCAATATAGCCCTCTTTCCTACATCTGGGGCTCCATATATCCCCAGTGTATTTGGAAGAGAGCCCGCTCGCTGATGAAAATGATGAGCATGGTGAGGGGAAGAAGGGATGTTGCACGGTAGGGAAGTCCCTGATCCTTGTGTATATCGAAGCAATGCATTTGATCATGTCCTCAGATATTTTGTTAGGTGTTTGAGGAACATGATCTGCTATCCTGGTCCCTAGGATATCTGCCAGGCTCACAATACCAGGATCCATGCACATGCCCTCCTGGCCATCACAATTATGTCAGCATCAACGCCGTTACAAGTATATGACAAAGATCAGATAGCAAAGTGGTTTAACAGGTCAGAAAAGATGGAGAGTTTTCAGACATCGTCCCGCACCTCGACAAAGGAAAGAGGCAAAGTATGGCATGGTTTGAGAGCCCTAGCAAGATTGTTTGCTGAAGGAGATACTCTGGCTGAGCAAATGGAACGCTGCAGGAGCGAGGAATGGCTGCGTCCAATACCGGTCTTTTCATTGTAATGTGAAGTGCTGGTTTCACTAGCTAGAGTTGTCGGTGTAGACTTGCGTGCCATGACCATGCCACTGGACTGCAAGAGTTGGTGTTTCCTTGGGGTTGAGAAATCCAGCTCTGAAGATCCTGTGAGTATACCTGAGAATGACCTTGCTGACTGCTTGTTGATTTCCATGTCACAGGAAGAAGACACGCTGCAAAACTGTTGATCAAAGGCCTTTCGGTAGAGTGCTAGGAGATGTTGCTCCAAGCATATGACCTCTAGCTCTAGTACAGCAATCTCCTTTATTAGTTCCTCAGTAGGCTGGGACAACATGAGAAGAAAGACACAGAAGCTTTCAATCAGCAACGGGAAAATACAGCCTTCAAAAACATTTGCCATACAATTGAGGAGGAAAAAGGTGGAGGAAAATTTTACCTTTGGAATGCAGCTCTCATTGGATGAATGAATGGCACAAGGCTTGTAACCTAATGCTTTCTCCAAAGCACGCCGCATAGCAAATTGATCATTTAGTCGCTTCTCAAGGTGTTGGACCTGCAGAGCTAACTCTATGTATCAAAACCAATCTGCAGTATTGGAAATTACAGTAGAACTATTTCTTTAGTCTTGTGCTACACTTGGGCAGGACAAAATAAAGGATACCCTGTACTTTGCACTACTCAAAATCGGGATGTCTCTTAACTCTAGCAATGCAGGAATGAATGCCTGTTACGGAACTCTGTACTACGACTTCCCAACTGAATCTTAAAATTCACATCATTAACACGCTTTAAAGTAGTCCATGTATCACACAAATATGCTACAAAATCGGAAACTTTGTGCAATACTCACGATGTCTACTTCTTACCTCTTGTATCAAAGAGCATGGGAGCTCTGTAGTCCGGGATAGCCTCTTATTGGTGCTGTTCTGATCCTTCAGTTCTCCGGCGCTCTTGCATGAACAGAAAAATAGGAAGAAAAGTGAGATGTTTTGGGTTTTGGACTGAAAAAAAGAGAGGTTATAATCCCAAGGGACATAGCAAGTGCACTAGTCATGAGTTCTGTACTGATCTTGGGCAGAAGAAAATGGTTCAGAAAGTGAAGGGGGAAAAGAGAGGAAATTCTGCCGTGAAAATTTTTACCAGCAAAAAATGACACCAACCCACATGCTTGGAATCAAGAGAATGAACAAATGAAGCAAGAAGTAACAAGCCATTTTATCTCCACCACCACCAAATTACCTGTAGATGCTGAGCATTGCACCTTGGGGAAGACGAATCCGTGCCATCCATTCTGAGCATTCTAACAGAGTCACCGCCGATGCAAATTCGTCAAGATCATTAGCCAAGAACTGCTCCTATCTAAAACATGTAGAATCATGGCATCTGGTCAGAGATCAATATCTGTAACTTGGCAACAAGAAGTAAAGTTACCAGCTTTACTTGGAGAGCCTGCAACTCCAACCAGTGAGCTGTAACCCAAGTCACAAGCTTGTTACAACTGCAAAAAATACCACAGGGTGCTCACCTCTTGGAGCGGCTGTGATACATTGAGCAGGTTAGGGAAGGAGCCTACAAGTGAACAACTCCACTGCAAACCTGCACTGCACCACTGAGCTCAAGAAGGGCTCCTCCTCTGTGATGTTTGCACAGGTAAGCCTATCTGAGCAAAGAGTTGAACTCTGTAACCACTAAACTACACTATGAGTTAGAGAACTAAAAAGGAACAGATGATGCAGGGTAGAGACTGCATGGAATTGGGAAGCATCTCACCTTTGCAGATAAAATCATCCAGAGGAAGTGGGAGCCTGGGAGTTGTTGCTGTGGAGTTGATCACCTAATAAAGTCTTTTGAGCCTTTGAGCTCTTGACACCTTTTTTGCTCTCTCTTTTTCTTGTGTAAAAGCTGCTTCTTCTAAAGGCCCCTTTTCTTTCTCTGCTGGGAGGATGAGGTTGATGAACTTGATGAGGTACTACACTACTACTTGTACTAGTAGTACTGTCCCTACTGCTGAAGCTCTTATATCAGTATCATGCCGGATCGATCCTGTCCGGCTATTCAGATACTTTGTTTATGGTGGAAGATATATTTATGTCTGTCCTAAAACTTACCAACTTCCTTTCTTTTTTATGCAAGATAGAGGTGAGAGAGCTCAGGAAAGGCTTCACTCTATTCCATCCAGATCTGGTTGATTCCAGTTATTTATGCCCAAAAGGAAAATTTACTTCACCCAAAATGGCTGACATTTTTACCCCAGTTAATATCAGATCAGAAGGTGAATATATAACATAATCTTCTGCCACATTATAAGCCTGTCCCACCTGCCACATTAGCTTGGAGGACCTCTGATAGTATACTTCAGATGTCAAGTTGTCAACACATGACCTTTTTCCCTTTTCCTCCATTTTCTTACAAAAGAAATTGTTTCAAAAAGTTGAGTAACTCTCATTTCTAAATATGAAGAAGTCTACTTTTGGTCTCTCAAGTATGACCTTGGTTCGGTTTTAGTCACTCAGCTAACACTTGAAATTATCCGTATTTCATCACTTAACCCAACCTAGATGGTTTTCGATGATGTGGCGCCATATAGGATTAGGCAGAGAAATAGGAAAAGCAAGTAAGGTTGACATGTAGGTTCGGTTGTTGTTGTCACTCTTCATCCATGTAAGCACTGCGATATCTTTTGGAGTCAATGGATTGAAAGTAAATGGTTTTAGTTAAGGGGTCAAAGATTCAAAGTTGGACCAAATACATAAGTTAAGTGATAATGTAGACTTTTCTCCATAAACGATGGTACCGTTTCACTGTTTTCCTGGAAGTGTTCTGTGTTCCCCCTACAATGATGAGCAGCTCATATGCAGATAAAATGGCAGCAGCAGAGAAGGACAGTATCATGCACGTCTTTTCTTTGACCTGTGACCGACTCTGCTCCGGTAATTGATGGAGCTCGTCCTATGCGTGTACAAGACCACGCCAGTAACACCACGGACAGCGGCAAGTGTGTGCGGAGAAGGCATGGAGTTACATGGGAGACCCACACATGCAGCCAAGGAAATGTGCAGCCCACACCCAGCGCTGCCGCGGTGAATTTGTCATTTTTTTGGCATAGAAAGAGGCGCTCCCTTGCCCTCGTTTGCACTGCCTTCCTGAGTGAACTCCAAAAGAAAATTTTTGGCAGGTCATGTGACACGGTCGCATATCTTACTGTCTACCACCACTGCAGCAGCGCAGTGCACGCCAGTGCTATCTGCTGCTACTACCAAGTACTCGCAAGTCACAAGATCGTCACAGCCACCGTCCTGCATGGCTGCTATAGTTGCTACCTCCTGTTCGGATCAATCATAATCATTAACCAGTTAAAAATTGTTAAGCAACAATGTGAATCAATTGTTCTTGGCTTGTTAACTGTGATGCATTCCAGTTACTGTCCATTTCACAGTTTTTACACACAGCTGTTTGCCTGTTTGTTTCTGTGCCAAACATGACAGACGAATCGGCATGTTAGACAGGCAACGCACACATGGTTTGATTGTGCCAATTCATCCCACAAAGTGCTTTGTTTGTGGCAAGTAGCACTGTGAGCATACATGACAAACGCTACATGGAATGATACATCGGTTTGTATCGGTAGATGCCTCATTGCCCCAAAGGCCAACACTACACCCCTAATGTGGCACCCCATCCAGGTCCCAGACGGAGCGTAGTTGCTTGTCTCAGAATCTTTGGGTGACCTAAAATCCCAGTGCAGTTGAGCTATGGCTTTGGCCTCACTTGGCCTCCGTCCACTGTTCTGGAAACAGGATGCAGAAGCAGCACCACAACAGCACATGTGGTGCACGTATGGATTTGTAATAATCTTTTCAATTTAATTTTTTTAAAAGGATCCTCTCGAACTTATTTTAACCTAAACTTTTTGGTAGCTGTAAAATTTTACGACAGGTTTTTCTCGTAAACTAGGTCAACCCTCTTCTTCTACGGTGAATTGCAACAACTTTGCCCTTTTCAAAGGTTCTTTTAGAGTGTTCATTTACAAATTTTAATAAAAAGTTTTACAAAACTGTATGTATTATTAGGCCTTGCCTTGGAACTTCTTTGTGTTTGTGTGTGTGAATCATCCATGCTATAAAACCGTCGTAAATGAAAATATGAACTAGTATGAATCCTTAACTGCTTGTAAGAGTACAATGTGAGTACTGTACCATTGGTATTTATCACATCTGAGTGAAGGCTACCGGACAACCAAATTTGGCCCTTGTTTATTCCATTATTATTTGTGAACGTGTGAGCCATCGAGTAGACAACTCCTGCAACCTAGCCACTTGTTAAGGCATCTCTCATGCAATAGAAGAGATGAGGAGGCAGGTCAGGAGAAGGCACGCTCGGTGTTGTGCTCTTTTCCCCGGCCCAGCTCATAGATGCATGCATAAGTTTACAATGATTGTTATCTCGACCACTAGGATACAATGATGCTGCCAATGACGACTAGGGAAGCTGTGCAGGTTAATGATGACAAAAGTGAACCTTGAGAAAGCTTAATTTCCTTCCCTAATCAAATATCAGTGGGGTGATTAAAGAAACATCCTGCGACAGACATGCTCGAGGTTTCATGTGCTCTTGGACCCTCCTCTAAATTGATACAATTCCAATACTATGTCCATCTACTAGAGGAAAATAATTGTAGAAGAAAGAGTAGGTAAAGTGAGATAGCAATAGGAAACTGCGTATATTTGATTGCAATTGGCAATACTACCAATGAACATAGGAAACCAGCTCCAGGTCATTTGATTATGCAAGCTAGAGCCCGAGATCCAGAAAGATTCTTCCCATCGGTTTTCCAAGCTGTCAGAGAAAGATTAAACTTAACCAAACCACAGCAGTAGCAGAGCAAGTACTCTCCTACCATGGCAATGGTGTCTTATTGACGAGGTCAATGGGCTGCAGAGCTAGAGCTAGTGATATTGCTGGGTAGTAGAGTCTAGCAAGTAGCAAGTGACCTCGAGAAGAATGGACCAACACGAGACAGGAGAGGACAACATAGAGTGTTCTTTCACGCACAAGATTCCCAAAAGTCCAGCGCGCTGTACGAGTGCATCGCCGTCGATTCTGATGGGTCACCGTATGCTTGTCCTTCGCATGGGTTCTAGAAAGAAAAGGCTAAGCTAGATGCCCCGTTTTATCAACGCATAATCCAACGATTGACTTAGAGGGTTCTATGTGATTCTTAGCTAGTACAAGTTGTGACAAATAATCCAAAGACTCTAGGGATGAAACAAGAGAAGAAAACATGTCCTGAACAGGGACCAAAATTTGCATCTTGCACTTCAGCAGATGAGAATCAGAATTCAGACATTCCTAGAATCCCAGCTATGAATGCTTGGATATAAGTCAACCAAAACTGACCTAGAGATCAGCTGGCTTCTGGCCACAAAATGGGTTTGACAGATAAGATGTGACCATTAGCTCGGCCAAGAATATGCAGAGACTAAATTAGTTTGGTTCTATTCATTTCCAGGTGCTAAGCATCCCGTAGGTACTTCCAATATGCTTCATACATTACCTTTCAAGTTTGCAAAAGGACATTTCAAAATTTTCTCTTCCAAAATGCCATCGTCTTGCCCGAGGGGTAGATTTAGCATTATAAGAGCTATGCAACGTGCACATTGCACATTGCCATCAATTCTTGTCATGATTTACAAGAGAATAAGTGAACGCTACCCTATTTGTTGGTATTATAGCCCCCCGTTTAAACTTGTCATGTAGACAGACACTCTAACGCAACAAAAAAGAGCAGAGTTTTCCTTTATGTAGCTGAAGAAGCCCAGGTCAGCTGTACACTTGCAACGGAATGTGCTGTAAGTTATTTAAGTTTCATATCTTGTCTGCCACTTCAGCTGGTACATTGAGGTCAAAAAGTGCAGCCCCACCATGGGCATCATTTCTTTCTCGCTTGTGAGGCCGCCCATTGTTACTAGAACTTGAGCCAAGTTGCCGCTTTCCGAAAATAGATGAGCCTACAGGGCATATTGAAATATGCATCAGCTATCAAAAACATATAATTTTAAGCTACAATAGAAATGAAGGGTGTCAATACGAGTACCAGATAAACCAGGCTGACTCTTGTGTTCATCTTGACTGTATTTCACTGGTTGCAAACCTTGTTCAGAAGAATCCCAACAAACATTAAGCTCTGAGGCCCTGTCAAGGCCCTTGGATTTGTATGGAGCAATATTATGAGGCGTGCGCAGCGGATACAACAAATCATTCTCAATGCACTGATACCTGCAAGTAATATAGTTAGAACAGTAATTTACAGACAATATCAAACTTTTGTTGAGCTCTTACATTTGCTTGCAGAGTCTATCAACCACATTGGAAAGATTGATGACATGCTTCATTGTATCCATAACCTCATCATCATTAAAATTTTGAAAATCCCTCTCAAGGAAACCAGATAGTCTTTCGACGTTGAATTCTAATTGTTGTTGCTGGTCCTCAAATAGGTTTTGCTTCAATTCTCTTTCATCAGAAGTCATCTCATCCTTGAAAATCTCATCACCAAACATGTAGAATGCAAAAGGATAAGAATATGAAAGAACCCGCCTTGATCTGAAAAGTCTGTTTAATCCATTTATCACCCAAGAGTAATCTTTTATCTTGGAATCCTTGTTCTCAGAAATGGAAATCTTCCCCTGGATGTCACCCTTAAGCTTTGCTTCTTGCTTAAGAGAATCAGTGTGAGCTTTGTATCTGTTGTGGTAGTGCATGTACCGATAAAGGTTTCTCCTAGCTTGCTCTGTCTTCTTTGACTGATCTTCAGTGAATCGACCACAACTGTGGCCACTAATACTTGACCATGTGTGATCTCTGCCAGTAGCACCACCACATAACCAGCTACACTCAAAAGCATCAAATCAGAATAACTTTAAACTAAATTTTCAGTGAAAATGAAATTTCTATCAAAACACATTCACCACATGATACTTCAAAAATGTTGTTTTGACAATCATCTAACACCAAGTCCTTAACTGATGCAAAGTTGCAAACATACTAAAATAGTTAGTGTTTTACAAACTATTGGTGTGATGACTCGTGTTACTGAAGGAGAGAGGGAGCTACTAAAGAGATGTCAATGCAACACCAGTTGAAGTAATCAAATGAGTGAACTGCCTAAATAGGTTCAAGCTTATACAAAAACATCATCCACCAGAATCCATAACAGAACCATCCCATAGAATTAAGGTTAAACTGTTTAAGTCATAGAAGTATAGAACTTCAGAAACTACCATTAGCCTATTATGCTATAGGCCATTTCATATTGCAATATTGGAGAAAGTTGATATCCAATAAACTTTTTAGTTCAGGAATGCATTCCGCTTATCAGCTAGCCAGGTGGAACCTGTGAGTTCATTAATGAAAAAAAAAGCAAGTTGGATGGTACAGTAAAGCTTACCTAAAGCAGGCAATTTAAGAAAAAAAAGGTTGAAATGCTTCGAGTTTGTTTATATGAACAAATATATCTAACAGAAAAGGGCATGAATATATGCTAACAATAGTATATATCTACCAACAAACAAGAACCGGTAAACATGCAAAAATGTACATGTCGAAGCAACATAATAACCCTTACCAGAATGCTTGCCCACATATACATGCAACCAGATTGCAGCCACCGTTCTTCTCAACAGGTTTGTGGCATTTGGGACAGGGCTTAGTATTTACTGTTATCCAATTCACGGTCTCTGATTCATCACGGCATTTCTTGATCCAGAGCTCCCACATCATACAGGAACATGGTGAATGTGCTTCTGAAGAGCAATTAAAACAAAACTGGCGTCCACATGCACATTCCACCTCACAGTGAATATCGCCTTTGACGCGTATAGCATTTCCACAATGCGGTGTGCTTGGGCACCACTTGACTGTATCATTGTCCTCAATATAAGATTCCAACAAGAACCTTTCAAAGCGCTCTGCAATATCTGGCCGCTTTGCATTTACTAGCTTACGAACTATTGCTTCATCACAGATAGTATTGCACTTCGGCGCCATGCACTTGATACGGCGACTTTGTCCCTCATTTATCTTCACAATGAAATATCCTGTCCAGCCTGGACAGTGGTAGGAGTACACAGATTAGTAGCTAGGTACCGAGGAAATAAATCATTATACAGAAAAAGGGTTAATCCACAAAATGTCATATACTCTTCTATGGCAATACCTAGAACCTGAGGTCAAGACTACAGTAAGTCGACATAAAGTTAAGACTGGTGCAAAGACTAAGGATAAGTTGAAGCATGTGATAGTTTTACAAGCGTAAATGACTACTCATACAAATATAAAGTGATAACACAGCATCCTATCCCAGAAAATAAAGAACACACACCATTCCCATAGTTTAGTTTCATGCATTTAGTAGACAAAAGGTGCTCCAAAATAACACAAGCTAGATAAAACAAGCTGTTATATCACACCATTTCCTTTGTAGCACGAGGGTAGTAAGACGTTAGCCAATACCACAACTTTCACATACCAAACAGATTAGTAACTACTAGTGGATGAATTTCAGACTGCTGTTTAGCATTGAGGTCAAAAGGTGGGGCATTGACCCAATGGATTTGCTACGGAAAGTGCATTACATTTACATGATCAATCTACCAGCATATCCAAGCATATAACTAGCACATATGCAAAGGTGAAAACTTCATAGTAATCCCTTTTCCCCAAATGGTTGTTGCTTACATTCATTGCAGTAGTTGTGGCCGCAGTCCATCTTGGAGGCGTCCGAGAGGGGCACATCGTCATAGCAAACATTGCAGGTTACCTCCGTCGAGGAGGGCGAGCCAGCATTATTAGCAGGTTGGAGAGGGATACCAGCCTCTGAGAAGAGCCTGTCCCTCCCCTTCTGATCAAGCAGCTCGAAAATCCTTTCAACATCCCACCGGTAGTGGATGAGCAGCGTCCGCGCGTGGTGCTCTCTCAACCCTAGCAGCTCCATCACCTTCCTGAGATCCTCCCGCTGCAAAATCCCAAACAAACAAAACAAAATTTACCAAGGCAAGGAAAGGGAAAAGGCGTCAATCTCAGGAAATCGCGTCCACCCCCCAGAAATCGAATGCGAAGAGAGCCTCTAGTCGCGGAGTCACCTGCGCCGCCAAGAGGGATTCCTTGGTGATCACCTGCAAGCGAAGGAACCCATCAACAACCGAAGCGATTGGGACTCGGACAACAAATATGACGAGGATAAACAATGGATAGGGGGCATACGGAGGTGGAGGACCAATGGCAATCCTCGTCGCGTTCGTCCTCCAGCACCTGGAGGACGGACTCTTCCAAGGCGTCGTCCTCCTGATCGCTCAGGTAGCAGTCATCGTCGTCGTCCTCCTGCTCCAATTCCGACGAGGACGCCGTCGGGGAGACCTCCTCGGCGTCGGTCACCATCTAGGGGGCCGATCAGATCAGCCCCAAATCAAACCCCACCGGCGATGCAGCTCGCGGCAAACCGGGGCTTCCCTGGGTCGGGGGAATCGGCAGCGCCGGCGGGAGGAGCACGGGAGGGGTAATCGCGGCGCGGGGCGGCGGGCGATTGGGGGGGCGGCGGCGGAGAAGCTCGCAGTCGCGGAGGGGAAGTGAGGAGGGGAAACGGAGGGGAGGCGGTGGTGCGGCCGGAAAGTGGAAGGCTAGAGAGGGACTGGTTTGCGGTGCGTAGCTGAGAAGGAGGGTGTAAATAGAAAATTGCCGCAATGTTGTGTGACCCCGCTAGATTCCGTAGGATTTTCGGTGTGGTTTTGCATCGTAAAGCATTCTTTATCATGTGCTAAACATCCGCCGTCACGAATACGAACGAAAATAGAAACCGGTGTGCAAACGTCCGAGGCATAAGATACGACTCCCTCACATTTTTTTGAGTTTGTGCTGAATACACAAGTGATGATGGTGAGCAATTGTGTGATACACATTTCTTATAAATAGTGGGCTTTAAGTTGGGAATACACACAAGTAATTTTTATTGGCACATATAATGTGTATAATAACATATTTGTTTAAGCCAGACAAGCAACATTTTCTTGATATAGGATTATGGCCGAGCGAATTGGATAAAGATCTAACCCAACGTCAATGGGAAATTAGTAATGTCATTTCCATACCCTAAATCTCATTGAGATTGGGATATTGGGGTGAGTAGAGGATGCAAAATTGAAAAGGTTGTTGGAGATGACATGCAACATGATGTTGAGTGCGGTAGCGACATCAGTCGCACACCGTCATGGCTGCACCGCCTCCATGCCAGAAGGGGTCTCTTCTTCTCTTCTAACATCCACATCGATGATGTTCTCTACGGACAACGCCAGATCTTGCATGCCCACCTTCTTCTTCCAACCCCAATGAGTTGTTGCCGTTGCCATCGGAAGTAGCAGTCATCCCAAGGTAACAATCCATCCCTACCACACCCAAGGAAAAGCATATCTCCACCTCCATAGCCGCAGATCTACACCGTCATATCGATCTCTTGGTCATCCCAACCTCCACCCTTCTACCAATATGCCCATCAAAGCCTTCCACAAGCAGAATCACCCCCACACTAAACCTGAGAAATCCTCTCGCCCCGCCAAGGAGAACAGGGACAAGGATAAGGACAAGGATAAGGACAAGGCCAAGGTCAAGAAGCGTCGCTGCTCCGAGCACGCCACTGATCTTGACTGGGAGAGGTGCACCAAAATCGAGGTCGCCATCATCGACACTAGCACCGATAGGTAGAATGTTGTCAAGCTGCTCCTCTGTAGAGGTGATGCCTAGATGGTCGACGAAAAGGAAGTCTCATGGGATTTTGAACATGTGGATCCCGCCAAGGTTAAGAAGAGGGTCATATTGGTCACAAAGATCCGAAGGGACAGGGAGAGGCAGAAGGATGAGGAGAAAGAAGCAACCTCATTGGCGAGAGTACTCTTCATGCTCTATACTTCATCTTCTCTATTGCTTAATCTTCCAGACCTTGAATCATGAAAACTCACTCACCTATTTGCTTTTACTCATAAAAAGTTCATATATATATGTATGTATGTATGTATGTATGTATGTATGTATGTATGTATGTACATATATATGTATATACCTACCTATCTACATACATACATACATACATATATATATAAGCCTAGATTAGTATCATAAGCTATGCTGAGCTTTTTCTATGAAAATATTAGTTTCAATCTTCACAATAAAACTAAAATACCATTGAGCATTCATCAATATGCCCAGGCGGTGGATCCGTCACCACCAAAGCTATATCCTTAGAGAGGGAGAAATGTTAAATAAATTATAGAAAAGTAAGTTACCTTATAAAAAATCAATATGTTTTTTTAGTTCATTGCCGACGATAGTATATAATACGCTGTGCAACTTAAAAAAGAAACTGGCATAACAGAGAAAAAAAATTATTTGCTAGATAACTAAGATAATAGTCCATAAAATAAATGTCCATTATCCGTCCATTGATTTTCTAATTTTGGCCGGTTCAACCTAAGAGAATTCTTTAATTGCAGCGATTGTCCAATCTCCTTTTAAAAAATCGAGTCTAGTAAGGTGTTTTCATATAGTGTATAATAGTTATCAAACAACATTGTTCTATTTCATAGCTTATGCATGGGTGATCTGGACAACCCCAAAAAAGATGGGCATGGAGAAGAAAGACCCAATTGCCATGTTTTACATAAGTGTTTCATTGATACAAACTTGGAAGGTTGGTTTACAGAAAAAGGATAAACAAAATGTCAGATCATATCGTCGTGAAGATGAGAGCTTTATTGTCTAGATGGAGGGGTTGAATAGCAACAATGAAAGAATGATGCTAGTCTTTTTCCCTTCAGCATCTGGTGTAGTTGTTCAAGGAAATGGTGATTATGCCGTGAGTATTTACAATATATAGAGAGATATGTCATGAGGCAATAATACCATTTGTCACCTCCCTGTAGCCTTATAAGCATGCATGGTTATGTGTAACACATTAAAAGCTGAAAACACATTTTCCTTTGTAAAACATTTATGCAGACTTCTAATTTACACTTCCATCAAAAGTTCCTCTTCTCGCATTCATAGAGTTCAACTTAGCTCTCTGCTTTAGATTTGTGCGGCCTAAGTTAAATCAATACGAGCCATATACATTAAAAATGCCCTATCAAGAGAATGTGATAAACATCAAGAGAAAAGAAACCTAATAATATGTAAGGAAATATATTGATAGAGCCTGATATTCGAACTTTCAATGAGTATTTCCCCATAGTCTTGGTAAAAATAAGTATTTTTTCTCACAAAAGAAAAAGAAGCATTTCCTTATACTCTATGGACCAGGGCGGGTGAGAAGTGATATTATGAAGAAGAGCTCCTCCAAGGTGCTCTCTATGTAGTAGAAATTAGGAACGATCTGCAGATGTTTTTCTAAAAGCAAAAGGTTGGAATCGTATTTCTCCGATCAAAGCATGTTACAGGCTGTCAAACACTAAAAACAACATAATGCTAACAAAATGTCAAATAGCTAGCAACTTGCCAGCACAGGAGAAAACATCATATCATACCTAAATTATTTATAGTCAATTATAACAAAAAATACACTCTACTACAATAAAAGTTATAGTTGTAATTAGGATGTAACTTTCATACAAAGAGACTTTAAAAATTTATACCTTGGATATTTACATTTAACTACAACAAAGGTTACACTTGTAAGTTAAACACTGTAAATTACACACTAACAAGGTAAAAGGTATAGCGGGCTAGTAGAGCATAGACCATAGAGCAGGGTGTATTGGACTACGGTCCATGGTGGCATGGTGTATTGGTGTTCCTTGAGCAGTGAAAAAAATACGGCTACTCCTAATAGCTAGGACGTCTCAGACAACATGCAGATGGATCGTATGTACTAACAAACCACTATAAAATTTCTACGGATCTACTACCACGGTACAGCCTACATGCAAAACTCAGCAACATCTAGACCGAATCCAACGGACAAAAAATCGAGTGATATTGACGAAAAAAATCTGTCTATAGACTGTTAACGTCAAAATTTGGTAAGATTTTTTAGTGAATTCGGTTAAGGAAAGAACACAATCAACCGATGGAAAACTTATCCAGAAGAGACCGAGTTCAAGAAGTAATCGTAAAGAACACGGCATGACAACTTAATTATCTATTAATTAGGCAGGATTTATCTTTAGTAAGTTTTGTTTAGTGTCCGATCAGGACTTATGTTTTTTCTTTATCGTTAGAAAAGTTTGTGTTGTGTCCGATCAGGACTCATATCGGCCTATGGGTATAAATATATACACTCGGGGTTCTTGTAATCTATCTCTCGATCAATACAACTGCTCTTGGCGCATCATCACCCTCTTTTCCGAGGTTTTTATTATCGGTGGAACTTGGCACCTGACGCGGGGCTGCATCGTCTTCGATATCCAGCGAAGGGGTAAGCCCTAAGTTCCACCGGCCCTAACAATTGTATCGGCCATATTGGTGTTGTTCAAGGCTGCATCGCTTCGACCTTTTGAATTACTCTGGTTTAGTCAGTATCTTTGCCTACTTGATATCTCGATTCTATCTTTAATTGCATTGTGTTTAGAGACGCATCGGTTTAGTTGGGACTGTCTCGGTTAGGTTCGATCTTCTGGCTCAGTCAATATATCTCTACAATCACAATACTGTTTTAGATAGATTCGTTATATCCATCACATTAGACAAATTTATTGGCTCATTGAGTACTAGATTATTATATACAATCTCGTGCTGCATCGGTTAGGTTCGAAATACTATATTGTTGTTGATAATCTAAATCTTGTTAAGCCGATAGGTTCATGCTAATGTTTCATCGCAGTGTTAGCCGATCTTATCTTATGTGTTAAATTTTTCTTTGATGGTTGTTAACAGCAGATTTTCGTAATCGACCCGGAGATGAAAGAAGAAACCGAAGCAGAGAGGAAGGATTAAGTTGGAGTCGGACCAAACATTGTATCGGACTCGGTGAACATATCGGACTGGGAGAAGCGTTAGCAGGAAGAGTGTATCGGTCGATATGGATTCAGTACGGTCATTGGCCGATAGAGGCTGGAAGTTGACAGAATCAGCGTGGGCTTGGTTTGGGCTCAAGATAAGCTTCAAGGAGGTTGCCAAATAGAGATAAAGCTCGGTTTTAGGCAATTGTATCTTGTAAATCAAGTAGGTTTAGATCTAATCTGTGGCAAGAGTCTGCCGCAAAGACTTATTTGTTAATTAGAGATAAGATCGCGTCCTACAAGGATCCTGTTGTAATCTCGGGTATAAATATCCCGGTAGTTTGTACATAGAAACTCTCTCTCACAACCTAATACAATAACCAGTTTGTTTTAATCTACTTTCGGCGCATCGTCAACCCTCGCAAGAGGTCGATTCCCGGCGATTTCTTGCTTCCCCAGAGCAGAGGTAAGAACTCGTGCCCGACGATCTACATCGTCGGGGCTAACGTGTTGCTTTAGACACGTTAAGCCTCGATGATGTGATCGTCGTTTATCATGTTTTGGATGATTTTGATAGGTGTTTTAATTATGCCTCGCCAGCAATCTACTCGTTTTAGGGTTTGTTGTCGACGACGGTTTAGTTATTGTGCTTGGCTAGATCTTTCAATGTATTTACCATCCCCAAAAGCAATCGACGACTTGATTTTCTTTATGTTAAGTTTCAATTCACACTTTGAGTTGCTATCGACCTTAGTCCTGTGTTGAGATTTAACTCAAAGCCTGTTTTCGGTTGTAATTAAGGATAGCACTGGAGTTTCCGCCAGTCTTGCCTGATATACATGACTATCATAAGGTTTTTATGTGTATCTGCCATCTACATTAATGGATCAACGAATATAGATATACCTGGTATAGATTACTCTTTGGGGTCTATCTGTGATTGCCATATTTATATTGGTTGATTGGTTCATATAGATTTGTACTAGAGTATTAGCTAGTGTAGTTATCTTTGTTATCCCTTATCGGCCGATGCCATTAATCGATGTTAATATGTTGATGAAGGCCGATAAGATCAGATCCATGCTTTAATCTTATTTTATCGCAAGTAAGCCGATATAGCTTTGCCCTATCGGCTGAGCCACGACAATGCGACATCGGCCTATCGGCCGATCGGCTATTGTTTTCTAACATGGTTTATTTGTTTATCTTGTTGATTGCAGATCAAATCAATTGGCACGCCTTACACGCACCTAGGCAAGCTTTTGGACCTTCACTGGAGTAAAGCAAACCTCCCAGGCCGCTGTGGAAACGTGGAACCCGCTTTCTTGTTGGGCGGGTCGAAATTCTACGCCAACACGCTTTTGGCACGCCCAGTGGGACATCAAGAACACAAGCTTTTCAACGACAACAAGATCACTGCACCATGTCTAAGTAGGGTGAGATCTCTGAGGAGAATGTCGTCGCTGTGACCGCCGACCAACTCAAGGAGGAGCAAACAGCTGAAATGGACAAGCTGGTCGAGCAGTTTCGGAATATGTACTTACAGACGTACTCCAGGACTCGGCAAGGCACTCTCATTCAGAAGACCAAGATGGTGATGCCGAATCCCAGAGACGGAGCAAGCACGTCAGCGGCAGCCCACGCCGTCAAAACTGAAGAGAACGCCGCGCCGACGTTGCAAGACCGCATTGACTCCGCAGTCCACTCTGCGCTAGTCAACCAGTCGGGGATTCTGGTGAATACATTGACCAATACGGTCAAATCAATTCTGGATGGTTCGATTCACCAGTATAAGCCTCAAGGGCCGATTTTCTTGCCCGAAAACAAATTCCCAACTTATCGGACCTTGAGGACCGATTTGAGTTCAACCCCTCAGCCGACGGCGCCGATCCCGCCTCCATCGGCTCAGCCGGTGCCAACCATGCCACTGGTCCTGGCTAAGCAAACAGGAGGAAGTCCCCAGCACATCACGGAGGAGCAGTTTGCACAGTGGACAAAGGGGAAACAACCGGTGATCGAGTCGATGCAGCAAGCACCAGTAAACCCGCCATCGGCCGGACAACCTCAAGTCCCCATGTTCAATAACCCTCCACCACAGACTGCTTACAACGCGTCGCAAGGCTACCAGCAGTATACTGCAGGGCAGTACGATACGCAGAACTTGAATCACCATTACCAACCGTACTCCCCTAGACAGTATCGGGCAGAGGGCCTGCAGCAGTCCTACCACCAGGACTTCCCACACCAGCCCGCAGGATACTGGGCCGACATGATAGCCGAGGTGATGCGAGATCAGTTCGGCTTGAAGCCCAAGGAGAACTCTACAGTGTATCGGCACCCGTACCCCGAGGAGTTTGACAGAGTGCCACTGCCAGGCCGATATAAAATCTTGGACTTCTCTAAGTTTTCAGGGCAGGACAACGTCTCGACGTATGAGAACGTGAGCCGATTCCTAGCACAATGTGGGGAGGCATCGGCCATAGAGGCGTTGAGGGTGAGGTTCTTCCCTCTATCTTTGTTAGGGTCAGCATTCACATGGTTCTCCTCTTTACCCTGCAATTCCATCAGAGGATGGATGGATCTAGAGAAGCAGTTTCATAGGTACTTCTACAACGGCGTGCAAGAAATGAAACTGTCTGATCTCACCGCCATCAGGCAACGAATTGATGAATCGGTCCTAGAGTACATTCAAAGATTCAGGGACATAAGGAACAGATGTTACAGCCTCAGTCTGACCGATTCTCAACTGGCCGATCTGGCGTTTCAGGGATTATTAGGGCCGATACGAGAGAGATTCTCTTCTCAGGAATTTGACAGTCTAGCTCAGCTAGCACAACGAGTATCGGCCCATGAGCAATGATTCCAGGAGGCGAAGAAGTTCGTGAAGAAGATCAATACGGTCTATCATTACGCCTCCGACGAAGATGATGAAGAAGATGCCGATGTCGATCTAGCTGAGTGGGCCCGAATGAAGAAGCCGACAACATGCCAGTGGGCCAAGAAGGGCGATAAAGAAGATAAGTATGACTTTGACATCAACAAGGTCGACAAAATATTTGACTTACTCCTGCAAGAAAAGCAAATCCAGCTGCCAGTAGGTCATATACTTCCATCGGCCGAAGAAATCAAGAAGAAGAGATATTGCAAGTGGCACAACACCTATTCTCATCATACCAATGAATGCAAAGTCTTCCGACAACAGATCCAATCGGCCATCGAGCAAGGCAGAATTAAGATCGATGATGCCAAACGGCCGATGAAAATAGAAGGACACTCGTTCCCAGTCAACATGGTGCGGGCGGACAGGGCCGACAGCGACGGCCATCGGACCGGCAAGCGACCTTTTCAGACCTCGAAGGGCCTGATCAGAAAATACCAGCGGCGACAGGAAGAACAAGCACAAGACTACGCCGATCAAGATAACTCCTATGACCCGCATTGGGAGTGCGAGTTCTTTCGGTTCTGCTGGAACGAAGGGATGAGGCTGCCATCCATCCAAGAGTGCCCTGCGTGCAATGACGTAGAAGACCCCCATCAGGGCGGCTCGAGCAGGCAAGTGCATCAGCCAAGCAAGCAGAGAAAATCTGTGCACGAGAGGCTGGGGCCGATGCACCACGATCGTCAGGACGAGGCAGACGAGCAAGTCCAGAACCCCCAATGGTGCCCAAGCGACGTGTTTAGCAAGACACAAAAATGACGGGTTCAGAGGCTAAGGAGGAAGGAGCAAATCCAAGAGCAGCAAGCGACAATAGGCCATCGGCCGGCCAAGACCAGGAAGGAATGGAGAATAAAATCCGCAGTGGTCAAGGCCGACGAGGGCACCTCCAAGACAGCTTGAGCTCCTGCGTCCACCAAAGGTAAAGGTGTAGCATCGGCTTCTGTTAATATGGTTTTCATACTGCCAGCAGAATATAGCGTGCAGACGGCCGATGAAGCAGTAGCCGACGATGAGCAGTCCTCGGCTAAGCTGCAGTTGTCACCAGACCAAGCCGTGTTTGACAAGCCGGCCGACGCCAGCTACAGGCACCTCAGGCCGTTATACATCAAGGGATTCGTCAATGGGCGGCCGATGACGAAGATGCTGGTCGATGGCGGCGCGGCAGTGAACTTGATGCCGTATACAACCTTCCGGAAGCTGGGAAAAGTATCGGAAGACCTCATCAAGACCAACATGGTACTGAAAGATTTTGGTGGCAACGCATCTGAGACGAAAGGGGTGCTAAACGTGGAGCTCACCGTGGGAAACAAGACAATACCCACCACCTTCTTCGTCTTCGATGGAAAGGGTTCCTACAGCCTATTGTTGGGACGGGATTGGATCCACGCAAACTGTTGCGTCCCTTCAACAATGCACCAATGCCTTATACAATGGCAAGGGGACCAGGTCGAGATCGTGCAGGCCGATCAGTCAGTACACGTGGCCAATGCCGATCTCGCAGTTTGGGAGATGGAGGGAATCGACTGCTTATCCGGACGAGTTTGGGATGCCGATTTCCTCAAAGTGACTGATTGTGATATCGAGGCAATTGAAGATCAAGACAAGCAGTTGCTTTAACCAAGATGTCCCATCCGCTGCCCAAGATGAGCAAGCTAGTCCCTACACAGATGATGCAGTGAATGAGTTAGATGGGAAATTGGGACAAGGTTTTACGTCGGCCGATCAGCTTGAAGAGATTGACATAGGAATAGATGATAGACCTAGGCCGACGTATGTAAGTGCTAACCTGCCAAGAGAATATAAACATAATTTGATAAATCTTTTGAGAGAATTCATGGATTGTTTTGCATGGGAGTATCATGAGATGCCAGGATTAAGCCGATCGATCGTAGAACATCGGTTACCTATCAAACTAGGCTATCGGCCATTTAAGCAAGCTCCTAGGAGATTTAAGGCCGATATGCATGAAGCTATTAAGGCAGAGATCACAAGACTTTACGATGCCAACTTTATAAGACCCTGCCGATATGTGGAGTGGGTCTCCAACATAGTTCCAGTGTTGAAGAAAAATAGCAAGCTTAGGGTGTGTATCAATTTCAGAGACTTGAATAAAGCAACACCAAAAGATGAGTACCCTATGCCGTTCGCCGATCTGCTGGTAGATGCCGCGTCTGGACATAAAATTATCAGTTTCATGGATGGGAACGCAGGCTACAACCAGATTTTTATGGCCGAAGAAGATATTCACAAAACAACCTTCAGGTGTCCGGGGGCAATCGGCCTATACGAGTGGGTTGTCATGACCTTCGGTTTAAAAAACGCTGGAGCTACTTATCAGAGAGCTATGAATTACATTTTTCATGATCTTATCGGCTCGCTGATTGAGGTCTATATCGATGACGTTGTCGTGAAGTCCAAAGAGTACGATATGCACTTGGCCGATTTACGCAAGGTACTAGAAAGAGCAAGAAAATATGGTTTAAAAATGAACCCTAACAAATGTGCCTTTGGCGTATCGGCCGGCCAGTTTTTAGGTTTCTTGGTCCATGAAAGAGAAATTGAGATTACACAGAAGAACATTGATGCCATTCAAAATATCAAGCCTCCAACAAACAAGACCAAGTTACAATCGCTACTCGGGAAGATCAACTTTGTCCGGCGCTTTATATCAAACCTATCAGGCAAGATAGAGCCATTCACCCCATTGTTGAAGATAAAGGACGATCAGGAGTTCGCATGGGGTGATAAGCAACAGAAAGCGCTGGACGATATCAAGGAATATTTAAGTTCTCCCCCAGTTCTAATCTCTCCGCAGAAAGGGGTTCCATTCAGGCTGTACCTATCGGCCGATGAGAAATCCATCGGCTCAGTTCTGGTTCAGGACATTGATGGCAAGGAAAGAGCTATTTTTTATCTCAGTAGAAAGTTGTTAGATGCCGAGACAAGGTACACGCCGGTGGAGAAATTATGTCTATGCTTATATTTTTCATGTAATAAGTTGAGGCATTATTTACTTTCCAACGACTGCATTGTGGTAAGTAAGGCCGATGTGATGAAATACATGCTATCGGCCCCCGTTTTAAAAGGAAGGATTGGGAAGTGGATTTTTGCTTTAACAGAGTTTGACCTCAGATATGAATCGGCCAAAGCAATCAAAGGACAAGCCCTGGCCGATTTCATTGTACAACATAGAGATGATTCAGTTGCATACGCAGATATTGTGCCATGGACACTATATTTTGATGGATCTGTTTGCAGACATGGATGCGGTATCAGCCTGGTCGTCATATCCCCTCGGGGAGTAAGCTTTGAGTTTGCTTTTACCATCAAGCCTTATTATACTAACAATCAAGCAGAGTATGAAGTGGTGCTTAAAGGTTTGCAGCTATTACAGGAGGTCGAGGCCGATTCCGTAGAAATCATTAGTGATTCACAGCTGGTCATTAATCAACTTTCTGGGGAGTACGAATGCAAGAATGATATTCTCAGAGTTTACAATGAGGAGTGCAAAGAGTTGCTACAAGTTTTCAAAATTGTGACGATGAGACATATACCCAGAAAGCAGAACTTCGAGGCCAATGATTTAGTTCAGGGGGCATCGGGATACAGGCCGATGGCTAAAGATGTTCAGATTCAAATCGCTGCCGTGGATGTCAGCAATTGGAGGTTTGCTATTATTGATTATTTGAAAAATCCTTCCCAGTCGGCGTCGCGACAGATGAAATACAAAGTCTTACAGTACGTCCTATTAGATGACAACATCTACTATCGGACGATTGATGGTGTCTTGCTCAAGTGCCTAGGTCTCGAGGAGGCCAAAGTTGTTATGAGTGAAGTACACGAAGGAATTTGTGGAACCCATCAATCGGCCCATAAAATGAGATGGCTGTTGAAGCACGTTGGATATTTTTGGCCAACAATGCTTGAGGATTGTTTCAAATATTATAAAGGATGTCAAGATTGCCAAAAGTTTGGAGCAATTCAGAGAGCACCGGCATCGGCTATGCATCCAATCATAAAGCCGTGGTCGTTTCGAGGGTGGGGTATAGACATGATCGGACAGATCAATCCACCATCAAGTAAAGGACACAAGTATATCCTGGTGGCTACAGATTACTTCGCCAAGTGGGTTGAGGCCATCCCTTTCAAGAAGGTTGATTCCAAGGACGCGATTCAGTTCGTCAAGGAGCATATCATATATCGGTTTGGATTACCACAGACGCTGACCACTGATCAGGGATCAATCTTCGTATCCGATGAGTTTGTCCAGTTTGCCGACAACATGGGTATTAAGCTGTTAAATTCCTCTCCGTATTATGCGCAAGCTAATGGGCAGGCAGAAGCTTCTAATAAGACTTTAATCAAGTTGATCAAGAGAAAAATCGACGAACAGCCGAGGCAGTGGCATACCACGCTGGCCGATTCCCTTTGGGCGTATCGGATGGCCTGTCACGATGCAATTCAAGTGCCGCCGTATCAGCTGGTTGTAACGCCCGTTTTGTCGCGGCGTTAGCGGAAAAACTAATCTGCTAAAAATCCTATTTGCGAAAGTTTGCTCTTCGGTTGAGTCTTGTTGTGTGCCAAGGTCTCGCGTCTCCCCTCTCAGTTCAATCCCGGAGAAAACCGCGAAATCAGATTTCGATTCCGAACCCTAAATCCCTCCAAAACCCCAATTCCCAGAAAGTCTGGTTTTCGTCCCTTGATTTGGGCCGAATTTCCCCTTCGGCTTCCTGCCCCTCTCTTTCCCCCTTGGGCCGCCACCGGCCTAGCCCCTCTCGGCCTGTTTTTCCCCCCCTCTCCCCTCTTCCTTCCCTGGGCCGCCTCCCGGCCCAGCTCTCTCCCGCCGCCTGCCTCGGCTCGCGCCCCCTCTTGCTGGGCCGCGCCAGGCCGCTCGGCCCGCGCGCGCCCGAGCCGGGTCCAGCCGGCTCTCTCTCTCTCTTTTCTCCTCTCTCTTCTCCCCAACAGGCTCCCGCCGGCGCCGTTCCGTCCCACCGGCGTCCGCCGTCCGCCCGGCCCCGCCGCCTCTGCGCGCGCGTGCCGCCAAGGAGAGCCGCGTCCTCTCCCTCTCCCCGTGCCCTTTCCCGTCTCGGCAAGGGACCGGCTCCCCTTTCCTCCCTCTTCTTTTTCTTTTTCCTCGGCCGCCGACCGCCGCCGACGTCACCCGCTGCCGCGCTTGGCCGCTAGCGCGGGGAGCGCCCGCGCGGTCCCCTCGCCGCGCTCCACCGCCTCTCGGCCGCACCGCCTTTTCCCCCCGGCCAAACTGACCTAGCCGCCCTTAAAATCCCCCCCCCGCTCGGCCGTTTTTTTTCCCCTCCGCCCGGCCGCCATTGCCGCCTCCCGAGCTCGCCCCCTTCCCGCTGCCGCCGCCACCCTCGTCGCCCGCCGCCGCCGCCGAGGGCTCCCGAAGGAGCTTCGGGCGCCATCTCCGCCGCCCTCTTCCTCGGCCCGGAGCCGCGCCGCGCCCCCCGCCGTCGCCCTCTTCCCCGGCACACCGCCCCGCCGCGGTAAGCCCCTCTCCCCTCAATCTTCCCCTCTTTCGCCGGTTTAGGCCGCTAGACAACCGTGGAACTCCCCTCCGGCCACCGCCGTGGCCGTCGCCTTCTCCTCCGCCCTCTCCCCGAACCGCCGTGGCCGCCGTCGCACCGCGCCGTCGCCAGCCGCCGTCGCTCCCCGCGGCCCGATCCGAGCCAACGGCTCGATTCCTCTCCTCCCCTCTTGCCCCGGCGCCACTCCCCGTCGCCGGCCTCGCACCGCGCCGCACGAAACCCCCTCCGCCGTCGCCGCCGTCGCCCGGCGCCTTCTCCCCTTTTTTTTGCCCGGCCGGCCTACGTGGCCGCCACGCAGGCGCCACGCAAGCGCCAGCCGGCGCACTCCTTCTTTTTTCCCCGTGCGCTCGGTCTGCGTAGACCGCGCCGCTGCCAGGTGGGCCCCGCCTAGCACCCGCGTGGTGGTCGCGGTCCACCGGATCGGCCGTCCGCGTAGGCCGCGGCCTGCACCGGCCCATCGGCCCCCTCGGCCTCTTGTCGGCCTCAGTCCGATCGGCCTCGGGCCGTCGGCCTTTGGACCCCCTCGGCCACTCGGCCTTTTCGCTCGTGGGCCGCGCCCTCAAGCGCCGGCCTGCTCAGCCCCCGGCTATCGGCCTCCGGCCCATCGGCCGCTAGGCCCATCGGCCATTCCCCCCCCCCCCCCCGTGCCGATCGGCCTAGGGCCGATCCCTTCGGGCCGTCGGCCCAATTATTTAGGCCGCGCCCATTCAAATCCTTTGGGCTGCCCTTAGCCGCCCAAAAAAAGTCCAATTTCAGTCCCTCCTTCTTTTCTTTTTCCAGGGAATTAATAATTCCTTTTCTTTATTCCAGAAAATCCTTTAATCTTCGGAAATCCATATCTTTTCAACCGTTCATCCGATTAACTCCGTTCCACTTCCAAAATTCCTCAAAAATCGAGATCTATCCAATGGCACGCTTAGTGGTCTTTAATAGGGCTTCTTTTTATCGCGTTGTTTGAGTCGTCTCGTTTCGCGTGTAGTCTCGGAGCCCGAAGACCCGCAGTGCGCGGATTTCGAGGAAGAAGCTCAAGATCTCGAGCAAGGCAAGTCACCTTTGATCAATTGAACCTATAATTTAAATTAAGTATTTTAATTTCGCAAACTATGCATTACTTAGGTTACACTTGGCACTTGGCCTCGGTTTGCAATACAACCGGCAGGCCCTACCCATTTGCTGCATTCACCTTCCTTGATATTTGAATACCCTAACACCCTTGTCACCCCTCAGGTGATGCCTCGGTATCCGTACCTCGTGTACGAATATCGGGACTCCCCTCAAACTTTAAAATTGATCACCTGGGTAAAACTTGAGTTTACAAAATGCTTGGAAAACCCGACACTTGGGTCGGTGTCTTGAAAACTAAAGTGAGTTTCTAAAACTCGCGGTACGGGAGACGTACTGGAGGTACGGTCTGCCCGTTCTCGCTCTAAGGACCGATTCCTTGGGAATTACATCCAAGCATATGTCAAGTACGACCACATGGGTGATATGGGACGCCCCTGGCTGAGTAATTAGCTAGGCCAGGGAAATCTTGATGCCAAGGGACAAGTGGATTCGCCGGGGTGGTGTCGGGGAGGACCCCTGGGCTTCCTGGCACAGTATGGTCTGGGACCTAACCTGGTGTTGGTCCGTGGGACCCCTCCCGTTGGCATAAGATGACCCTGAGTCGGCTTTCGAAATGCCTTGTCGTGAAAGCCTCAAGGTCGCCAGACGTGACCGAGGGTCGCGGGCTGGGTGATTCGGGGTTAGTAACGTCGTGTGGGTAAAGTGTACCCCCTCTGCAGAGGTTAACAACTGTTCGAACAGCCGTGCCCACGGTCATGGGCGGATGTGAGGTGATTCCTTAGCGTAGTTTTATTGAACACCTTGTGAACTGCTGTTGGTGTGAGGTTTTCCGTTCTGTGCTTGGTTTAAGGCTGTTGAAGCAGCCGGAGTCGGTGACGATTGGCAGGGAGCCTCTCGTACCGATGTGTTGACTTGTGGCTGTTGAAGCAGCCGGAGTGGTGACGATTGGCAGGGAGCCTCTCGTACCGGCGTGTGTGAGTTGTGGCTGTTGGTGCAGCCGGGTCGGTAAACGATTGGCAGGGAGCCTCTCGTGCCGACAAGAATCAATCGATACAATTTCACTGCTCCGGCCGGATGAGACGCACTTTCTCGTCCGTGCCGTCGAGAAGCACTCACTTAGTTGTTTCTGAAAGTCTTAAACTAAAATCAATTGTGAAAAATAACTGGCTTTCCCTTGAAGCTTGCATTAAACACTTAATTCCCCTGACTTGCTGAGTACTCCTGTACTCACCCTTGCTCTATATAATTAAACCCCCCCCAGTTCTCGAAGATGAAGAGGTGGACCCTGCTGATGAAGAGTTCTTCCAGGAGCAAGCAGACTTCGAGCAGTAGTAGGGTTTCGGCCTTCCCCAAGGCTTTGCTTGTGGCTTAGGGCTAGTCTCCGCTTTCCGCTTCCGCCCTTTTGTAATGTTGTTGTGAACTCGGGTTCTGTCCGCAGTTCCAACCTTGGTTGTAATCCTACTCTTAATAAAGAGACCGCTGTTGTTGTGATATTCTGTCTTCCTGTTGTACCAGCGCTATTTCCTGGGACTGGTACAGGCATACAGGTCTATTTGGACCGCCCTACCCTGGTCTCCGCCCGGGGCCAGTTTGGGGCGTGACACTGGTTTATGGGCATGAAGCTGTGCTACCATGGGAAACCAACATCGGCTCAAGACGGATTGTTTTGCAAGACGACTTGACAGCCGACGAGTACCACAATCTTATGGTCGATGAGTTAGATGATTTGGCACACGTCCGGTTACAGGCCTTGGAGAAAATCAAACGAGATAAAGATAGAGTGGCTCGTCATTATAACAAAAAAGTTGTTGCCAAGTCATTTGAAGAAGGGGATCTGGTTTGGAAGTTGATATTGCCGATTGGTTCCAAAGATAATAAATTCGGCAAGTGGTCACCTAATTGGGAAGGTCCTTTTCAAATTCATCGATGTGTTCCTCACAATGCTTATTTGCTCAAGGGGCTGGATGGTGAAATTTATGGACGAGCTCTTAATGGCAAGTACTTAAAGAAATATTATCCTAGCATCTGGATCGATTCATGATCGGCACGCCAGCCGATTTATGATAATAGCCGATGTGGTACACATCGTCTTTAGATGGCCGATATGCATTATCGCCCTTAGTTCAAATTTTACAACATGAGTCCTCATCTTCCAAAATTTGGGGGGCATATATATATACAGGCACAAAACACAAAATTCTCCAAGTTTATCGGTTTTATCGGATTGATCCAAGTTTATGGACTTAAATTCTTCACGTTTTTCAAAGTTATCAAGAGTGGTTCAAGTTTATGGACTTTAAAAGCTTTTTCGAGCTTGGACTGCTTCAGGTCTGTTCACATTAAATTTGGTTGATTGGCCGATGCAATGTATGATTTGCCTGAGCTTGGATTTCTTCAGATTTGTTCAGATCAGATTCGGCTGCTTGGCCGATGAGATTTATGATAATCAAGACAAAAGGTTATCAGTTTACAAGGAGGGCATGAAATATATTACATCAGCTTATGAATTTTTCGATAGCTGCTATAGCCCTGCGACGAATTTGATCAATATCCTCTATTGCTTGGGTGTCATCGGCCGCTGACCCTGGGATTGGTTTCAAAGATTTGCTCAGGGTTGCCAAGTATTTGGCCGATGCCTTTAGCTTCGCTGTCTGGTCTTCTATGACCTTTGGCGATGCAGCTATCCCAGCCTTGACTTCTTGGATCTCTTTGCGAGTTGCTTCCAGCTTTGACACAAGGTCTGCTTCGAGGTGGTGAAGTTCTTCGAGTCTGTTCTTCAAGACAATCGGCTCGACGGCTAGCTCATCTAACTTGGTCTTGTCAGAATTGACTTGAGCTTTGCTGGCGGTTAAGGCCGATTCCAAGCTCTCACGTTCCCGCCTCTCCGCGATTCTTTCTTTAGCCTTCTGAAGCTTGAATCGGTATTGTTCCAAGAAGATGGCCGGTGTCAGGATCTCCATCAGGTTTTCAGGCAATTGATCTTCAATTTCTTGTACTCTGCTCCTGATGGGATTGCAGTCCTCCACCAAGTAGTCCAATGACGACTCCAGTCGCTTGACGATATCAGACAGCCGGTTCTTCAGATCGTCAGAAACTGATGCTTTGGCCGTGATAGGTGGCTCTTGGTCCTCGTCATCAAGAAATTGGCCGATATCAAAAGAGAACATATCGGCTAAATTCTGCAAACAACAGGATGGGGCAAGGTTAGCCTGGTCAAAGAAAATCGGCGAAGGGATCAAGATGATCTTGGTCACCTGTGTTGGAGCTTCGGTTGCGCTTGCATCGGCCTCCTTCTGTTGTCTTGACACGGTGGGCGAAGGAGTTGGCCGATGTGGTGCAGGTGATGGAGCTTTCGGCTAAAGAAAGGCAAGAAGATGGTGAGCAGATCTATGTTGCTAGAAGGACAATATAAAATTAACTCTTACCGAAGCGATCGGAGAGGGTGGTGGAGAAGGAGAAGGAGTTCTTAATCGGGCCTTGGTCTGTTCACGCCTTTGCAGGGTTGCTTTCTTAGTTCTCAAAGGGGCCAATTGAGTTCTCTCCTTGAGCAAAGATGACGCGACGACTTGAAAAGGATTTCAAATTATAGTATACCAGCAGAAGGAGATTACGTAAATTCAAGGAAGGGATTGTATTAACCTTGCGAATTGCATGTCTGGTTCTCCTTGGTGGGATAGCATCACCTTGGTCATCGGCCGGTGGGATCACAGTGGTCTTGTTCAATGGCTCTTTAGTGGTGTCGGCCGATGGATCTTCTTCATGCAGATCGGCAGCTGCTGCATCGACCTCTTCCTCCGTCACTTGTTTATCGAGGAATTCTTCAACGGAGGGGTCTAGTTCATCAAGATCGGCTTGATCATCAGTCTTGGCTTTCTTGCTAGTTTTTTGGTTTTTTTCTTTTGCTGGCGCCTTCCTCTTGGGGTATTCTTTGGTCATCGGCCCTTGGAGTAGTGATGATACCTTTGGGGCAGTAAGGCTGATGATTGACTCCAGAATAGTTGATCCTGATGGAGCTACGGCTTGAGCATAAGAAATTTTTCGCCCACTGTTGCTGATTGATGGTAGTGGAGCATCAGGGACTTAGGGGCTGATGTTGTCAATAAGTTCTGTCAAATAGTACCTGGCCGATTGATGGAATAGATGAGTAGCCCATTCCTGCCACCATGATTGGAAGCTAATATGAATGAAGGGGCTCAACCATAATCGGTCGCAGTTGCCCAAGTTTGGTACTCTAATCTCTAGAGTTTTGCTCATGACCAGGGCCGATGGAATTGTACCCCTGCTCTCTAGGAGCCGATAAAAGTGTAGGCTGATCGGCAGTTGTCCTAACCCACATTGTCTGGCAGCTACCATGGGGTTATAAAACTCGTATGATAGGTTGGTGTTCCTGCCTTGAAATATGCCTACTGGGAGCAGGCAAAGAGTGATGCCGATCATGAAGATTTCCCTTGAGACCATGTCATCATTCAGATGGCTCAGGGTCAGATCGGTAGGGAGCTCGAATTCGGCGTCCGAAGGATATACAAACATGTTCATCTTGGCTGATGGAGGGCCAGTATAGAACCGGATGAACCAGGTGGATATCTCTTCGGCCGATTGCTCTTCTCCAGGATAAACAGAGGCTGCTTCTCCAAAGGACATGCATCTCCTTGTTGAAGAATCTTCGTTGTCAGTGTAGTCCGATGGGAAGGCAGAGTTTGATAATGGAGGCCGATCGACCATAGTGTTGGTGTAGATTGTCAACCATAGTTGGATGAACCACCATGGACCTTCATGCGCCACTGTTTGCTTTAGCATAAGATCTTGGGTGGCAGTATGAAGTAGCCGATAGATGGCTCCAAGAAGGTATCGGCCAAGAGGAATCTGCTTCTTTTCAACCAAGGCTTGAGCCAAATGTTGACAGTTTGTAGTGGGGCCACAGGTTGATCCACAGAAGACAAATCTTTCTAACCATAGAGTTAGAAAGGCCACGTGCTCTCTTTCTGAGACAGACCCTTGTTCCATATGTTCACATATGTATCCAGACCAACCTCCAATTTTCTTGGTCTTCAGCTTGTGTTTGCTATTGATGAGGAGGTTGAAGGGGTTTATCTCAGAGTGAATATCCAGTCCAGTCAGCATCTTGACATCAACCAATGTTGGGGTCATCGGACTTTGCCGGAACAGAAAAGCATTCAAGGTGCTAGACTAGAAGTAGGTGGCTGCTGACATAAGAGGCTCATTCCTCTTAGAATCGGCCAAGGACAGAGCAATACACTGGCCGATTCCTATCTCATCCCAATGGACCTGTTTGGCCGCTGCAATCCTTTTGTACCAAGACTTATAGCCATTGAGCTTGGACGGCCAGGATCTGAAGGTATGCTTCCATGAAGCAACATTGGGCTTTACTTCCTTGAAAGGGATTCTGTTGGTTTCTGCGTCTATCAACCAGGTTGGGTCAGGATTGCCCATGGGGCCTAACAGGAACCGGTGTGACTTGTCGTTGGTGGGGATCAAGATCTGATTTTTGAAGACCTACGACATGGGAATAAAATGAAAAATAAGACCCGGGGGGCAAGAGCAGAAACCCTATTTATTTTTGAAGAATTCGGCGGGAAAAAGAAAAGGTGAACTCGGAAAGGATTGACTCACCACGGGGATCTCAGAGGCATAGAACGGCAAAGAAGCCATTGGTGAACTTGAGGAGGTCGCCGATGTGGGGGTCGATGCCGATGGGATGCCGAAGTATTACTGGAGTTGATAAGCGCGAATGGCTAGTGAAGGAGTGCGCGAAGAAATTGGCGGCGGAGGGCTGCGAATCTGGATCTGCGCGGTTTTTAGACAAACCCTAGCAAAGAAGTCGATGGGTTCCTCGGAGCTAATTCCGCCATATTATATAATGAAGCGGAATTGGGGAGCATGTGTTAACAACAGATTTTTGTAATCGACCCGGAAAGGAAAGAGGAAATCGAAGCAGAGAGGAAGGATTAAGTTGGAGTCGGACCAAGCATTGTATCGGACTCAGTGAACGTATCAGACTGGGAGAAGCGTTAGCAGGAAGAGTGTATCGGCCGATATGGATTCAGTACGGTCATTGGCCGATAGAGGCTGAAAGTTGACAGAATCAGCGTGGGCTTGGTTTGGGCTCAAGATAAGCTTCAAGGAGGTTGCCAAATAGAGATAAAGCTCGGTTTTAGGCAATTGTATCTTGTAAATCAAGTAGGTTTAGATCTAATCTGTGGCAAGAGTCTGCCACAAAGACTTGTTTGTTAGTTAGAGATAAGATCGCATCCTACAAGGACCCTGTTGTAATCTCGGGTATAAATATCCCGGTAGTTTGTACATAGAAACTCTCTCTCACAACCTAATACAACAACCAGTTTGTTTCAATCTACTTTCGGCGCATCGCCAACCCTCACAAGAGGTCGATTCCTGGTGAGTTCTTGCTTCCCCAGAGCAGAGGTAAGAACTCGTGCCCGACGATCTACATCGGCGGGGCTAGCGTGTTGCTTTAGACACGTTAAGCCTCGATGATGTGATCGTCGTTTATCATGTTTTGGATGATTTTGACAGGTGTTTTAATTACGCCTCGCCAGCAATCTACTCGTTTTAGGGTTTGTTGCCGACGACGGTTTAGTTATTATGCTTGGCTAGATCTTTCAATGCATTTACCATCCCCAAAAGCAATCGACGACTTGATTTTCTTTGTGTTAAGTTTCAATTCACACTTTGAGTTGCTATCGACCTTAGTCCTGTGTTGAGATTTAACTCAAAGCCTGTTTTCGGTTGTAATTAAGGATAGCACTGGAGTTTCAGCTAGTCTTGCCTGATATACATGACTATCATAAGGTTTTTATGTGTATCTGCCATCTACATTAATGGATCAACGAATATAGATATACCTGGTATAGATTACTCTTTGGGGTCTATCTGTGATTGCCATATTTATATTGGTTGATTGGTTCATATAGATTTGCACTAGAGTATTAGCTAGTGTAGTTATCTTTGTTATCCCTTATCGGCCGATGCCATTAATCGATGTTAATATGTTGATGAAGTCCGATAAGATCAGATCCATGCTTTAATCTTATTTTATCGCAAGTAAGCCGATATAGCTTTGCCCTATCGGCTGGGCCACGACAATGCGACATCGGCCTATCGGCCGATCGGCCATTGTTTTCTAACATGGTTTATTTGTTTATCTTGTTGATTGCAGATCAAATCAACTGGCATGCCTTACACGCACTTAGGCAAGCTTTTGGACCTGCACTGGAGTAAAGCAAATCTCCCAGGCCGCTGTGGAAATGTGGAACCCGCTTTCTTGTTGGGCGGGTCAAAATTCTACGCCAACAATGGTTTTACAGTCTTAGTTAAATTTAATGCATGACCACTTTGATCGGTGTCATATCGGCTTGCTTAAATCTATTGGGCAATTATCAATCTTATGCTGCATCGATTGGGTTTGACCAATGGGGTTGTGGTTGTAAGTTAAATTTATTTAAGTCAGTAGACATTTGTCGATGGGCTATACACCGACCACGGTATTTGTAGAGTATGAGGATCATTGGAACCAGGATATACGCGAGATTGAGGTAAAAGAGACAGAAGACATGGATTTTTATATAGGTTCGGGCCCCTGACCGGTAATATTCCTACTTCTGTTGGCCAAAGCCGATGTTGCCTTTATATATGAGTATTACACGAGTATAATATTTGGGATGATCTAATATAATCGACGTCGGATTGGCGGCATGGAGCTCAAACACTTAGTCGATGGCTAATATAATCTTCTTCCTTGAATATGAACTCGACGAGATTGGAGTATTCGGGAGTTAGGCGATGTAGGAGATCAATAACAGCTCTAGATCCCTCGTGTCGGCCTCTATGACTCCTACATTGGGTTTGTCTAGATCTGTATTGACTTTTATTCTGACTTGGCATGTGTTGGCCTCTATTCGTCTCCTAGGGGGTCTTGTATTTATACCCTCGGATGTCCCGTTGTCCAAGTAGAACTAGGGAGACAAGTATGGATACGAACCGAGTAGTCCATATAGTATCCAACTAGAACTTTACTTCTCCTTCCTTATCTAGAACATCTTCCGTATATGAGACATGATTCCGTATAAGGCTTAGTATATGGTGGATCCAACCAAACCCAACCCAAGACTATTGGGTATGCCTTATATATAACACTGACAATAGCCCCCGACTTCAAAGCAAATGAATGAGTTGATGTTCTCCACCAAAGACCCTAGAACAATAGTTGTCGAATTCACCTAACCGTTCTCGGATAGCCGAGAAGGTGTGAAGTATGCGACTAAATTCCCTGCCCAGCCTTGACCGAGAACATAACCATCGGTTGAATTTGGATTAAAGTCAAAAGATATCATCTCGGCAGGCACACAATCATTTTATCCAATAACCCTTGTCGAACTCATCCAACCGTTCTCGGATAGCCGAGTAGGCGCAGAGTACGCGACAAAGTCCTTCTCTTCTCCTGGATTGAGAACTCGACTTGAACTTGAATCCACTGATCCGACATCCATCTAGTTGAAAATAAATTTCGACTATTGTGTGCCCTGGGATCAGTAGTCTGTTAATTGAGTACAAGAACTATCGGTTTGAGTTTTATTGAGTCAAGACAAGATGTCGACTGCTATAAAGCCTCCAACTAGTCTCTATTAACCAAGAAGACCAATTACTCTGATATCTTATTTTCCTAAAATCAATTCTCAAAACAGATTGTTAGATAGAAAAGCCCTCGAGCAAAAGCTTGGGAGTAATATGATATAAATTAAAAATATTAAAAATAAATTATATGTACATGTGCCAATAAACGAGTACTCTTACCAGAGTTGCCCTTAGCTAAACAGAGTTAGATACTCTCCCTAGACCCCAACTAGTTTTACGGAAATATTTCCACAAAAGCAGCTTGAATTTTATAACAAACTAAGGTGAAGAAGTGAATTCCTAGCCTCCAGCCATGAAGTTGAAAAAACCAATTCCCGATTATACGGCTAGTTAATACGTTACAGTGGGTACTCTGACATGACCAATTCTGACATGGTCGTTTGACCCTTAGCGTCCGACTAGCCCATAGTGCCAGGCGTCTCTGGTCAAGATGCTAAGACCCAGTGACTAGTCAGACTTAGCATAATAGGTCGATAAGAAATGACTCCAACTAGTAGCGATATGAGAAAAGAGGATCAACAGATAAATATTGCACATTTGATTTATATTAAAAACTTACATAGATTAACGCATGAAGATGGCAAGAACGCTAGACACACTGGTCAAGAACGAGGTGCATAGTCGTACTCGATCACTCGTAGAGGTGATGGGAAAATCGCTACAACGCTGGTCGAAAACCAGGTGTGTAGTCGTACTCAACCACTCGTAGAAGATTTGTAGGGTTGGTGAAATCGCTACCACGCTGGTTGAGAACTAGATGTGTAGTCGTACTCGACCACTCATAAAAGATTTGTACAGATGGCGAGATCGCTACCATGCTGGTTGAGAACCAGATGTGTAGTTGTAGTCAACCACTCATAGAAAATTTGTAGAGTTGACGAGATCGATACCTGTTAACAGCAAAATTTGGTAAGGATACACAAGAATAAAGGTGGGATCGAAGTGGATTCGAAGAGATAAGATTGTTTCCAAAAATAGAGCAGCGCATCGGTTGGAAGCCGTATCGACTAATACAGAGTCGAATTCGGTCAGCCAATACAAGCAATACGAGTTCATATCAGACTCGGGAAAAAAGTTGAAGGTATTGTCGAACAAGGATTGAGTCCAGAAAAGACAATTGTATCTATTAATTAAGGGTAAGGATTAGGTGTTTCCTAGGAATTCATGGCAAGAGTCCATCTAGGGACTTGTTTGTTTATTTTGTAATTAGGCAAGTTCGAGTCGTGTCCGATATGGACAAGGTTTGTATGTTCGGGTATAAATATATGCCTAGGGTCTTGTAAGAAATTAACAACAGTTCAATACACTCTCGGCACATTGTCACCCTTTTACTTTTACTTTTTGACAAGTTCTTGTTTCGAGTTGGGCTGCATCGTCTTCGATCTTCAATAAGAGGTATGGTTTGTCACATCGGTTTGTATCGGTGGATTAGCGTATTATTTTAAATGTTCTAATCTATCTTATACAACTGCTGGCTATCATATATCTTAGTTAATCTAACTCGATGGTTCGATTTACTTATATCGGCCAAGCCTTTCATGAGGTTTTGCCGATAACAGCTAAATCGGTTCATCGTCTTAGATTGGCTAAGGAATCCATCACCCTGAAGATCAATCAAAGACTTGATTGTTTAGACTTTATACTTCTTTACATACTTAATGCTGCATCAATTGGGTTTGACCTAGTAAGTCGTGTTCAGAACCATAGAAGCTAACCTGCTCATTGATTGCCAATAAGGGTATAATTGGGGTATCACCCGATCTTAACTAGTATAACCATTTCGCATTTAAGTTTACATGCTTTAGTTTGCTTGATGTGTTATATCTATCATCTTATATAAGTGTATTAATCCTTTAAATATATTGAGCAAGTTTCAAACTTCACGCTGCCATCGGTTAGGTCTGATCCGTCGAGATTGAAACTTGTTTAGTGTATTTGATCAAGATTAATATTCTTATATAAAGTTGTATCGGAATTCTAGTCGATACGTTATCTAAATTTTCCTAAAAGCGTCTTATCGGCCACGATATAAGTTCATGTAATTATTGATTTATCTGATCTTGGTTATAAGCAATTAATATTGTCTCGGTTGGGTCTGATCTATCGTAGTCGCTTGCATCTAAGAGAAAGATTAAATAAGTAATTACCTATTATTTCTCTCTACGACTGATCATGATTGTTTTTGGGTTTAATATACAACATCTACCCATCGGCTAGTTATTTAGGTTATATAATCATATGACAATTGACTTTAAAATATATCAATCTTATGCTGCATCGATTGGGTTTGACTTATGAGATTGGTTCTGTTAAGAAAAAGTTATTTATGATTATATTTAACTTAAATCTAATTTATAAGTAACATCCTCTACCTCACAGCCGATTCAGCTTGTTTGCGTCGGCTAGGTTTCTAATGATATATCATCGGTCCACCAATCGATCGGCTATTGTTTACTAACATCGATTTCTTGTATATCTTGTTGGTTGCAGGATCAAACCAACTGGCACGCCCTGAACCTAAAAGCAAGATTTGGACCTGCACTGGAGCTAAGCAGAACTCCTATGCCGTCGTGTTTTCACATCAACACTACCACGCTGGTTGAGAACCAGATGTGTAGTCGTACTCGACCACTCGCAAAAGATTTGTAGAGTTGACAAGATCGCAACCACACTGGTTGAGAACCAGGTGTGTAGTCGTACTCAACCACTCATAGAAGATTTGTAGAGTTGGCGAGATCGCTACCACGTTGGTTAAGAACCAGGTGTGTAGTCGTACTCGACCACTCATAGAAGATTTGTAGAGTTGGCGAGATCGCTACCACATTGGTTGTGAACCAGGTGTGTAGTCATACTCGATCACTCGTAGATGATTTGTAGAATTGGCGAGATTGCTACCACACTAGTTCAGAACCAGGTGTATAGTCATACTCGACCATTCATAGAAGATTTGGAGAGTTGGCGAAATCGCTACAACGCTGGTCGAGAAACAGGTGTGTAGTCGTACTCGACCACTTGCAGAAGATTTAGAGATGTGGTGGGATCGCTACCACGCTGGTCGAGGACCCGGTGTAGTCATACCTCGATCACTCATAGAAAACTCGAAGAAGAGATGGGATTACCACCAGGCTGGTCGAGGACCAGGCGTAGTTGTACCTCGACCACTCGTAGAAAACTCGGAGAGGTGGTGGGATCGCTACCACGCTGTTCGAGGACCAGGTGTAGTCGTATCTTGACCACTCTTAGAAAACTTGAAGAGGTGGTGAGATCGCTACCACGCTGGTCGAGGACCAGGTCCAGTCGTACCTCAACCACTCTTAGGGGTGTTTGAGTTGGTTATTACATGTGCATCTCATGTGGCCAGCATGACTCACATACCGAACTTATAAGCATATCGGACTTCCGTTCACAAACATGCCGGGTGATCAAGCCGACAATGTTCACGAGGAGATTGTACATAGCAACCTTTTCACAAATTGACTAGTTTGTGACCTAAACTAAATGTAAGATAGGCCACTGGTCTCTGTTGGTAGGTTTGGTCCGATAACTCCTCTTTTGTTCGAGAACATTCTCGACAATGGGGTGTACTCAATCTCTGCCTGCCTACTAGGGTACTCGGTGTCCAAGCAAATGCTGGAATATTTCCTAAAAATATTTTTCTAGAAGACAAGATATATAGAAGAGAATACGGAGTACGTACTCGAAAAATTGTATAAATCTTCTAGTATTGTTAGGATATAAAGAACAGATTTGGATTGAATATTGGACACTATGTATACCGTGAACAAGCATGATTTATACAGAAAAGATAGAGCGAGACCCTAGTATTTGACCGTAGTCGGCCTAATATAGGGAAAACTCGCATAATAGACATTGTATAAAAAACATGCTCTGGATGAACATAATAGATTACTGATCTGATAATATTGTATGAATATGATAAAATGCATATAAAATATTACATACCTTTGTAGATATAAGCCAGATATATCTACAAAATTAGCAGATTAATTTAAAAAATTAATTTACTAATTCCCTTGATTAGCGATGCTAACCAACTCGGAAGTAGTCAACCCGGATTGAAGCCTCGTGGTCAACGATATTGAAATCTTGTTTTCTGCGGCGGTAATGTCTTTGAAGCTTGGTTGATTTTGATAGATCGAATTGTTGGCGGCAATGATTCTGATCTGGTCGGGGAACGTACTCTGGTCGGGTTTGATCTCCTAGGGCCAACGTCGTTGAAGTATCCCTGGTCGAGAAATCCATAGGGCAATATCTTGATGAAGATCGAGATGACGAGGGTCTCGATCTATAGGAGAATGCACTCCGGTTGGGTCGTATCTTCTGAAGCCGAAGTCGTCAAAGAGTTTTGTTGTCGGGAAATCCATCTCTCGGAACCCATCACGTCGAATTCTTGAAGCACCAAATCCCCTACCTAGCGCGTCAGTGTCGACGGGTTATACGCCGACCACAGTATTTATAGAGTATGGGGATTGTTGAAACTAGAGTATACGTGAGATTAAGATAAAAGAGACAGAAGACAGAGATTTTTATACAGGTTCGGTCCTCTTAACTGACAGGTAATAGTCCTACTCCTGTTGGCCGAAGCCGATGTTGCCTTTATATATGAGTATCACATGAGTACAATATTTGGGATGATCTAATCTAATCGACGTCGATTTGGCGGCATGGAGCTTGAACACGTAGTCGACGGCTAGTGTAGTCTTCTTATATGAACTCGACGAGATTGGAGGTAGCTCTAAATCCCTCATGTTGGCCTCTGTGGCTCCTACATTGGGTTTGTCTAGATTTGTATTGGCTTTTATTCTTACTTGGCATGTGTTGGCCTCTATTCGTCTCCTAGGGGGTCTTGTATTTATACCCTCGGATTTCCTCTTGTCCAAGTAGAACTAAGGAGACAAGTATGGATACGATCTGAGTAGTCCCTGTAGTATCCAACTAGAATTTTACTTCTCCTTCCTTATCCAAAACATCTTTCGTATATGAGGCTTGATTCTGTATAAGGCTTAGTATATGGTGGGCCCAACCAAGCCCAACCCAAGACTATTGGGTATGTCTTATCTATAACACTGACAACATCAATCATTATTTCATCGAGGTTTTAGCCGATGAGTTATCTAAATGTTGCATCGACTTATAAGGATTATATATAATGTTGGTTTTAGCCGATTGCAGCAAAGGTTTTATTGATTACTTAATCATAAGGATTTAATAACATCGGACTTCCAGCCGATGTATGTTTTAACAATCAAGCCTACATATAATATTCTATATTAATATTGGCGGATTGGTTTGTTGGATATTTGCTTCATTATATCTATATTGACTGACTGATTCATTGGATATCTACTTTGTCACATTTATATCGGCCGATTGGTTCATTATCTTATTATATTATCATCAGTCCATTGACTTTATATCATTATTTATCTAAGTGTTAGAATCTACATCGGACATATAGCTGATTGGTCAAAACCCTATCGACATCGGCTAATATCTTTACATCGGCTTATTGGCCAATCGGCTTTTTGGTTATCAACATATTTATCCATCTTGTCAATTGCAGAATCAAATTGACTGGCACGCCCGCATCTCATCAAAATTTAAGACCTGCACTGAAACTAAGCAGATCTCTCAGGCCATTATATTTGTTGACATAATTCGCGTCAACACAGTTTTGACACCATCGGCTCAACACAGACGTATAGCGAAAACCTAAAAATTAATCTAAACCATTGATTTCAAACCCCAACCCCATTGCACTGTGGTGGGTTGGGGTCATCTCGTGGTCCATACTCCATGCTAACTACTACTGTAAGGTTGTGTTCGAAAGTAGTGTTTGGGAACTAATCTCTCACACACGTAAAACGAAACGACTCATTAGCGCATGATTAATTAAGTATTAATTTATTTTAAAAAAAATAATATGATTTTTTAAAAACAACTTTTATATAAAAAAATTTTAAAAAAAAAACACCGTTGAGTAGTTTGAAAAACATGCGTGCGAAAAAGAAGAAATGTGAGTTAGAAAAGATGTTTAAAGAACACAGCCTAAATCCCATGATGAAGGTTCTAGGTGTTATTCCGCTCCGGCTGCAAGATCATTACATAATCCATATTTCTTTCTGTTGATAACGATGTCCTAGTGTTGTTATCTGACGGGGAAAACCTCCAATCAGATGGCGGCAGACCCGTTCCGTTGTTCCGACTGCAAAACTGCCGGTCATGAAAGCTCCGTTTACAGGATACAAGCAGGCCGACGCCCTCACAATAATTTTCTGATCAAATGATGCGTACTACTGTAAACTAATCTAATCAGGCGTGATGCAGACACAGAAGGAATGGCATCTGAGCCGCGAGGAGGGACTTCACGACCGAATCAAAAGCAGCAGAGCCGCGACAACAGACGCACCGGCGATTGACCTGAACAAAATCCCGCGCTGCACGTTAACTCCACTGAAAAAACGAGCTCCTCTCAACTCGCTACCCTCACGACTCCATTCACAAACACCGTGACACCCAGCGCCAAATGGAACACAATCGTTTGTGCATCCTCGCCGTCGTCATCGCCTTCCAGCTCGCCGGCGGGCAGGCCGTCACCGATGCCGCTGCCCGGGCACGTCGCTTCGCCTGTAACGTGTCGGCGCCGTGCGACACGTTCGTCGTGTACCGGACGCAGTCGCCGGGGTTCCTCGACCTCGGCAACATCTCGGACCTGTTCGGCGTGAGCCGGGCGCTGATCGCCAGCGCCAACAAGCTGACCACCGAGGACGGGGTGCTCCTGCCGAGGCAGCCGCTGCTCGTGCCGGTCAAGTGCGGCTGCACGGGGGCGCGATCCTTCGCCAACGTCACGTACCCCATCCGGCCTCGCGACACCTTCTTCGGGCTCGCGGTCACCGCGTTCGAGAACCTCACGGACTTCGGCCTCGTCGAGGAGCTCAACCCGGCGGCGGAGGCGACCAGGCTGGAGCCGTGGCAGGAGGTCGTCGTGCCGCTCTTCTGCCGGTGCCCGACGCGGGAGGAGCTGAGCGCCGGGTCACGGCTCCTCGTCACCTACGTGTGGCAGGCCGGGGACGACGTGTCCGTGGTGAGCACGCTGATGAACGCCTCCGCGGCCAACATCGCCGCGTCGAACGGCGTCGCGGGCAACTCCACCTTCGCGACGGGGCAGCCCGTGCTGATCCCGGTGTCGCAGCCGCCGCATTTTCCACCGCTGAGCTACGGTGCCATCGCCACCGATTCCAGAGGGAGCAAGCGCCGGCGTGGCATCATCGTGGCGGCGAGCATCGCGGGGTTTTTCGTCGCGTGCGCCGCGTTGTGCACGGCGATCTTGGCGTACCGGAGGTACCGCAAGAAGGCGTCGGTGCCAAGGCTCGTCAGCCCGAAGCTTTCTTGGACCAACAGCCTCAACAGATTCGATAGCAATAGCTCCATTTCTCGCATGATCAATGGAGGGGACAAGCTGCTCACCAACGTGTCGCAGTTCATCGACAAGCCGATCATCTTCAGGGAGGAGGAAATCATGAAAGCGACGATGAACTTGGACGAACAGTGCAAGCTCGGCAGCTCATACTACCGGGCGAAGCTTGAAAGGGAGGTGTTCGCGGTGAAGCCGGCGAAAGGCAACGTTGCCGGGGAGCTGAGGATGATGCAGATGGTGAACCACGCCAACCTGATCAAGCTTGCCGGCATATCCATCGGCGCGGACGGCGACTACGCCTTCATCGTGTACGAGTTCGCCGAGAAGGGCTCGCTTGACAAGTGGCTGTACCAGAAGCCGCCGTGCTCGCTGCCGTCGTCGAGCTCCGTGACGACTCTCTCGTGGGACCAGAGGCTGGGCATCGCGCTGGACGTCGCGAACGGCCTGCTCTACATGCACGAGCACACGCAGCCGAGCATGGTGCACGGCGACGTCCGTGCCCGGAACATCCTCCTCACCGCGGGCTTCAGGGCCAAGCTGTCCAACTTCTCCCTGGCCAAGCAGGCCGCCACGGTCGACGCCGCGGCGACGAGCAGCGACGTGTTCGCGTTCGGGCTGCTCCTCCTCGAGCTCCTCTCCGGGAGGAGGGCGGTTGAGGCGCGCGTCGGCGCGGAGATCGGCATGCTGTGGACGGAGATCCGCGCCGTGCTGGACGCCGGCGGGGACAAGAGGGCAGCGAAGCTGAGGAAGTGGATGGACCCGGCCCTCGGCGGCGAGTATGTCATGGACGCGGCGCTAAGCTTGGCCGGCATGGCGAGGGCGTGCACCGAGGAGGACGCGGCGCGGCGGCCCAAGATGGCCGAGATCGCGTTCAGCCTCTCGGTGATCGGACAGCCGCTGTCCGTCGCCGACGCGTTCGAAAGGCTATGGCAGCCCAGCTCGGAGGACAGCATCGGGATTGGGAACGCGGTGGCAGCTAGATAGATCAAAACAACAACATAGTTTTAGCGGGTGATGTTGTACTTATACAACACTGTTAATGTGTACCGCATACTAAGGAAAAATCAAATGACTTATAATATAAAAATTATAAATGAAGGGAGTATTATACACTATTTCGATCCTAGAAGATAATTGACCAAATATAAATTCAATATAAATATATGTGCACACACACGGACGGATGCATTTCAATATAAATTTGAGACAACTTTATATTCTCTTTTAGAAGTTAATTGTATTCCTTGTCTACCCTTAAATCATCTGTATTTCTATCACCTCGCAAGAACAACTTCTTTTTTTTTTCTTATTCATACGCAAGGAGTGCATCTTTGTTTTGCTTCTCTCTGTTAATGTTAATGTTTAGTCTCTGTTTTATATTATAAGTCGTTTGATTTTTTTTCTTAGTCAAAGCTTTTTTAGTTTAACCAAGTTTATAAAAAATGTTTCAATAACATCTACAATATGAAATTAGTTTCATTAAATTTAACACTGAATATATTTTGATACAATGTTTTGTACTATATTTTTTCTTCAAACTTGATCAAACTTAAAAATTTTGACTAAGAAAAAATCAAATGACTTATAATATAAAAATTATAAATGGAGGAAGTATTATACACTATTTCGATCCTAGAAGATAATTGACCAAATATAAATTCAATATAAATATATGTGCACACACACGGACGGATGCATTTTAATATAAATTCGAGACAACTTTATATTCTCTTTTAGAAGTTAATTGCATTCCTTGTCTACCCTTAAATCATCTGTATTTCTATCACCTCGCAAGAACAACTTCTTTTTTTTTCTTATTCATACGCAAGGAGTGCATCTTTGCATTAAGAGAAATAAAAGTTATTTACAAACCGGAGCCCAATAAAATAGAAAAGAGGAAGGGGACAGCAACTGAAAAACGGGCAAGTGAACACAAGCCTATTCTCGCGACAATGATTGACTACCTGTTAACACCAGAATTTGGTAAGCCCCGAAGTCCTCATCGGCCCAGGATCTATATCGGCTCAAAGCTAGTATCGGCCTAGAGTTCTACATCGGCCGATGGGGGTTATCTCAAACTAACCACCAATAGCAGTCGGATTCTTGTTAGATTCGGGAAGATATTATCCAGAGAAGACCGAGTTTGAGGAGGATGCGGCTTGTATCTCTTAATTAGGAAGAGTTTGTTAGTTTTCTGTTTTATCTTTAGGAAAGTGTGTTAGTGTCCGGCAAGGACTTTATCTTTCCTTTTATCTTTAGGAAAGTTTGAGTTGTATTCTGTTAGGATTTTTGTTAGCCTATGGGTATAAATATGTAAGCCCGTAGTTCATGTAATTATCATCTCACGATCAATCAACTTCGGCGCATCGCCAACCTTTTTACTTTCGTCTTCTTCGGCGAGTTCATGCCCTTCACACGAAGGGTAAGTCTCGTTATGGCTGCCTGCGCTGTCGGGGCTAGGGCTTCAACGTTCTGATCTCGTCAACGTAAGCACCTACTATCATATATCTTAGTCAATCTGGTTCGGCTTCTTGATTTAGTCTTATCGGCTGAGATTCGCTTTAGGGTTTATGCCGGTATTGACTAAATCACCTTGCTAGATTAGATTGGCTAAGGTATCCACCACCCTGAAAATCAGTCAATGGCTTGATTGTCTAGGTCTTGCGTTTCTTTTCATACTTAGTGCTGCATCAGACCAATTTGATCTACTAAGTCGTGATTAGAACCGTAATCTCTAGCCTGCTTGTTGGCTGCCAATAAGGGTTTCACCGGGGTTTCAGCCGGTGAGTTATCTGGACGTTGCATCGGCCCAAGAGTTTTACGTATAGATTGGATCTGGCCGATGACAACAGAGTATTTATTGTTTATCTGCTTGTTGAGAGTTTATGCCATCGGACTTCTGGCCGATGTTTGCTTTAATCTTCATATCAATGTTTATCTTATATTTATCTAGATTATGCTATATCATATTGCTACATCATCATGTTATCGTCAGCCGATCGTCTCTATATAGATATTTGTTCAGTACATCGGCTGGAATTGTGCCATCGGCTCATCGGCCGATCGGTTGTTTTGGCTATCGGCCTATCGGCCGATACGTTTTTGCCCTATCGGCCTATCGGCCGATAGACTTTCTGTTATGTTGTTTTGCATATCTTGTCAGTGGCAGGATCAAACTGACTGGCACGCCCGCGCTTCATCAATTTTAGGACCTGCACTGGAGCTAAGCAGATCTCCCAGGCCTTCGTGTGTCCGCACGCCGGATCCTCATCGGCGGTACGGATTTGGCGTCAACACTACCACAAACTCCGTGTGAGCTAAATATTGATAGCCGGCATCGCCATGTTGGCCAAATGCCACAGCACCGCCTCCTCGGCCATCCCTTTCGCTACCTCTACCCAGCTCCTGTTCGTTTGATTGAACACCCGATTGTTCCGCTCCTTCCAAATTGCCCAGGCTACGAGCGTTGCAACGGTGTTGAACCCTCGTCGATGAGGTTGCGAACTTTCTTCCGGTTATTGCAAAGCCAAAGATGGAAGGACGTTTCATTCATCGGCAAGCAGTCGGGTTGTCCTATTGCTCTCAACACCCACCACCAAAGCTGCCTTGATTCCGAACATGCGACCAAAATATGGTCGATGCTCTCATCTTGTTGGTCACAAAGGACACAACAAGCCAGGTGCGGCAGGCCTCGACTACGCAACTGATCAGCAGTCCAGCATCTGTTTAGCGCCAAACCAGGCAAAATAGCGGCAACGTGGCGGTACAAGCGATTTTAAAATCAGTACGAATTAGAACGGTATTCGGTCGAGAAACAATGCTTGGTAGGCTGATTTGAAAGTGTGAGCTTTCCCATTTCCAGATTATTGAGTCTGGACGATTACGTAGTTACGTTTTCTTCTTTTACCTGTACCTCCCAAGAGGTGCTGAGTGACTAAAGAGGATACTACAAACGGCACTATGTGGCAACCCGAGGACCCGTTCGACAAATTAGTTAGCATAATGAGGAGGACACGGCACGGCTGCCCTAGATGGCCAAGATCACGTACGTTCAGCCCCTCGGTGCTCGGACATCCATTCTCCGTGGCCAACACATTCCAGAAGCCAGGGCAGCCCAGCTCGGAAGACGTTGGGATTAACGAAGCGGTGGCAGCTAGATAAATCAAAACATAACATAGTTTTAGCGAGTAATGTTATACAACAATATTAACAGGAATAACTAATGTGTATTGTACATTAATTAGTTAGGTTATGTTTGCTTCTATTTGTTAATGTGTGTTGTACACTATTTCGGCTTACACTTCCTAAAAGAACAATTTTTCTGCAGCTATTTGGACCGCAGTAACAAAGATACCACTATTTGACTAGGACTTCTTTTTTTGATTTATCTGTTCTTGAGTCACACTATCCACCCTGATGCTATACCTTTATTTTCAGCTTGTTTATAACTAAGTTCAAGTTTTGAGATAACGGGCGTGAATAAACGTGTGCATTTCTTGCCTTAATGAGAGAGTGAACACTTTTCAATAGGCATGCATATTTCTAAGAGTAATTTTACAGTCTTTGAGAGACCAAAAGATACCAATATTTTTAGTGTAAATTTGATATCTTTTAATATCAGAGATACCAAAATTTTTAGTGTAAATTTGATATCTTCTAATATTTACACTAAAAAGACTGTAAAATCACTCTATTTCTAATATGTGCAACTTTTCTGGCCATCCAAAGATTTCGACCCTAGATGAATCAATACTGCTAACAGATATTGTCGACGGATTGGTTCCCAACTGCGGTATCCATGTATATATGGTGTATTTATATGTGCGGGGTACGGTTGATTTATGGATGCAAAAGAGGAGGTGGGAGACACGATAACACTGGAGGTAAAGAAAAGTAGTTACAACCAAGGTGACAAAAGAACTGTTAACGTGAGGAAGAAGGGCATTTATATGATCAAAATGTTCCTTTTTATGTAAAGTTGGCGACAGGGGAGGAAAGTTGGGAAAATGGGACAACTGAGGAGAAGCACTTTCATAAGGGCAAACAAGGGATGCGATCAACTTCGACGGGCAAACAAGGGATATGATTAACTTCGTTGGGGAAATGAAGAATTTACCTTTTTTGTGAGGCTCGCAAATTCATCTCTAGTGATCTTCATCTATTATTATTGATCATGTGTCATCGGGTGCACTCACGGACATATGAATGATGATTTATGTGTGCGTTTCTGTCTTCCACATGCTAAAAAAATATCGTTCAGCCTGAGCATCCTATACTATAAGAAACCAATAAGATCAAAATGAGAGCCATACCTCCAAAACAACGATAGTCGGTGGCACACGCTTCTCATTGGAGAATTGGAGCACTCACTGGGTACCCAATCATCCATACAAAAATCATAATGAATTTGATGTAAGTAAAAAATGTTATGCCTATTTATTTAAGCCTAATGTAAAACCCGTTTAGGATGGAGGGTAGTACTTATTTAGCCATTGTTACCCCCCAATCATAAAATATGAAGTTAAAAAACTGTATTAGGATTTAACTAGCATGAACACTCTAAAAATTCTCGAAATCAACTAGAAATTTAAAAGATGATTAATCATAAAGAAGGAGCCATTTTGTGCAAGTTGGTGGGTGTTGTTAGAAATAAACTTGCCACAGTATGTTTGTGGCGTGTGTGTTCTGCTGCATGTGTGTGTCTGTGTGCGTCGTGTGCGTTCTGTTAGTTTTGATTGAGTCGTGATCGTGAGTGCATGGCTGCTGCATGGTTGTTTGCATGGCCGTTGCAGTGTTGATCTAGTCGTTGGAGTGCAAGGTGTGTGTGGCGTCTGGTTCAGCGAAGCAGCCGCGTCGTCCGGGCGAGCGTGTGGCTCACGGCGACGTTGAGCGGGTCCTGCGGAACGTGGCGCAACGGCCGGCATGGAGGCTAGCTCCTGGTGTGTTCTTGGTCTTTAAGTAGCCCCTGTACTCCTGCATTGTTTAGAGTGTGAAGTTCCAGTGAGTAATAAAGCCAAGATACAGGAGCGATCGGCTCCGCGGCGTTCGTCGCCGAAACTCTACTGTTCATCTTCAACCTCCAGCCATTCTTGTGCGTGAGAGAAAAAGAGTTTTGTTCTTGTGTTCCTAGGCTGTTTCTAACATTTGGTATCAGAGCTGGATGATGAAGATCGGAGAAGGCTCGAGCTCGCCACCGAAGATTGGAGAAGGCTCGAGCTCGGGTGCCGCCAAGCGCGTCATGGCCAACTCCAGCGCCGTGGAGCTCCCGCTGTTAACAAGGACCAACTACCACGAGTGGTCTTTGGTGATGCAGGTGAGTATGGAGGCGTTGGAGCAGTGGGACGCGGTGGAGGCGAAGAGCAAGGACCGGGGCAAGGATCGGCGTGTGCTGGCCACGATCATCCGCGCCGTTCCAAGGGAGATGAAGGTCGGGCTCGCCGTGAAGAAGTCGGCGAAGGAGGCGTGGGACGCGGTGAAGAAGATGCACGCCGGTGACGACCGCATGAAGGCTGCGAGTGTCCAACGTCTCATGAAGCAGTTCGAGAACATGGCATTCCGTGATGGAGAGAACGTCGGCGACTTCGCGATGCGCATCAACGGGCTCGTCGCCAGCCTGCGCGAGCTTGGTGAGGAGATGGAGGACAGCCGCGTCGTGAAGAGAGTTCTGCGCGTGGTCCCCAAGAGGCTGAAGCAAGTCGCGGTGGCGATTGAGATGCTGGCCGACATCGACACCATGAAGATCGAGGAGCTCGTCGGCCGGTTGCAGGTGGCGGAGGACGCGGACGCTGAGGATCAAGCGGTGTCTAGCGCGGAGCACGCTGGGCAACTCCTGCTCACGGAGGAGCAATGGGAGGCGAGGCGGCGTCAACGCCGTGGCAAGGAACATGCGCACGGCGGCGTTGACGAGAAGGGCGGCGGCCGTGACGACGACGACGACAGCAGCACAAGCTCGGGGCGCGGTAGGAGCCGCTACCGAGGCAAATGCTTCGACTGTGGCGTGCGCGGTCACATTGCGAGGGACTGCCCGAGGAAGAAGAAGGGGCAAGCTCTACTTGCCGACGTCGACGAGGAGTCGACACTGCTGTGAAGATCAAGTCCGTAGTGTCGTGTGGTCGCGTTTAGGGGGAGATTGTTAGAAATAAACTTGCCACAGTATGTTTGTGGCGTGTGTGTTCTGCTGCATGTGTGTGTCTGTGTGCGTCGTGTGCGTTCTGTTAGTTTTGATTGAGTCGTGATCGTGAGTGCATGGCTGCTGCATGGTTGTTTGCATGGCCGTTGCAGTGTTGATCTAGTCGTTGGAGTGCAAGGTGTGTGTGGCGTCTAGTTCAGCGAAGCAGCCGCGTCGTCCGGGCGAGCGTGTGGCTCACGGCGACGTTGAGCGGGTCCTGCGGAACGTGGCGCAACGGCCGGCATGGAGGCTAGCTCCTGGTGTGTTCTTGGTCTTTAAGTAGCCCCTGTACTCCTGCATTGTTTAGAGTGTGAAGTTCCAGTGAGTAATAAAGCCAAGATACAGGAGCGATCGGCTCCGCGGCGTTCGTCGCCGAAACTCTACTGTTCATCTTCAACCTCCAGCCATTCTTGTGCGTGAGAGAAAAAGAGTTTTGTTCTTGTGTTCCTAGGCTGTTTCTAACAGGTGTGTTGGAGGCAGGTTGTGGGCCTTCGACTGACCTACCGAAGCAACATGGAGAGCCTGGGGAAGCAACGCAAAACGAAGATCGGGCGACACGGAGCGAGGCTGAAGTAAAGCATGAGCCTAGCGAAGCGTCGCAAGACAAAAATCAGGCGATACACAGCGAGGAGAAAACAGCAGAGCAAAGCACTAGGAGTTTTTTTCATTTTTAATTTTATTTATTAAAAGATTTACAAAAATAATTTTTCGTTTTGAAAATTTACAAAACTAATCGCCCATCGCTCTCTGAGAGGGCGTTTTTTAAAAATCGCCCTCTCAGAGGGTGATTTAAGTGACGTGGCACACGACCGTTGGCCCGGGGGAACGGCCGTCCGAAGGGGGGATGGCATTTTTGCAGGCGGCCCCCTCGTCGCTCTTTGGAAGGACGATTTTTCACTGTGGGGGGCCGCCTGCATAGGGCGGCGAGGGATGGCATTTTTGCAGGCGGCCCCCTCGCCGCCCTCTGGAAGGGCGATTTTTGCCCGTGCCGTTTTGCAAGCGGCCCCCTTAACGCCCTCTGGGAGGGCGATTTTTAGCCCCCCCCCCCATATATATGCCCTCCCCCCTCTGCAAATTTTCATTATATTCACTAAAAATCCAGAAAAAAAGAAGAAGAGAGGGGTGAGGGAGAGCTGAAGAAAAGCGGCGAAGCCCTGTCCATTTTCTGACTCCACAGCAGGTAAATATAGTATTCTCTTTAAAATTTACGTTGCATTTTAGCTGTACTGTCATATATAGTAGATCTGGAGCACATTGTTTGTTTGTATAATTTAAGAACAAAGGCATACGACATATTTATAGAAATTGAGACTTAGGACATAGTGCAAACTATATAATATATTTGAGTTATATGATACATCTGGAGCACGTATCCGATTTGTAGAATTTGAGACCTAGGACAGATAATACATTTTCAGAAACTTTAACTTACGGCGTAGTACATATTGATAAATTTGACATTAGATCCGGTGGTTATGTTTCAAAGTTAGTTAACCTTTTTTTTGTTTCATTAGACAGAATGTCAAGTAAGGTCATGTTTCAGCTAGTACACGGTCAAGGCAACCTTAGATTTGGTCCAGATGGTGTTGATCTGTCAGATTTTAGAATGACATCGAAGGGCATTGATAGGCCTGGCGAGAGAACATTTCAGTCAATTTATAGTTGGTTGCTGCGAGGATTTAGAATAGACCCAGAAGTGAACACAATGTCAGTATCTGTTGTAGTGAGTCGTGCAACAGAAGGTTATTTTTGGGAACTAATGCCCATGGATAGCACTGATGCTTGGAGACGGTATGTGGATATGGCTTTTGAACGCTCATGGCCCCTTGTTATTTTTGTTTCGGTGCATGAAAAGGATAGAAACCTTGGAATAGAAACCGAAGATGTTGAGGGTCCTAGCCACGTGGGCGATTGTGTTGGACCATCAAACAATGACAAAAATCAAACAAGGGTCGTGCAGGCCATGGGCATGGCGGATGAGGGGGAGATAGTCGGTACAATCGTCGATGGAATGGAGAGGGAAGATTCGGATAACGAGCAAGCGGAGGGCGACTTGTCATCCGATGAGGAAGACGATGTAATGCCCACTGATTGGACAAAAGAGGACTTCTCAGGACTTGTTATCCCAGAAGGGCAACATACACCCTAGGAATACAAGGAGAACGAGGTAATTCAGGGTGCTAGGTATGCTCATAAGTAGGATATGAAGAAGGCGGTAAAGCATTGGGCGGTCTCATTGCAGAGAGAGTTTAGGGTGGTCAAGTCAACGAACTATGTGTACGAAGTAAGGTGCGTGAGGGAAGATTGTCCATGGCGCGTCCATGCATATAAGGGTAAATGGTTTGATTATTGGAAAGTTAGCATAGTGACCGAGCATCAGTGCCACTTACAAGGAGTGGAAAAGTATCACCGCAACATCACTACAGCTTTTGATGCAAGTGAGATGTACAGCAGTGTTGTCTCCAACAGTGGCTTTGAACCAAGATCAATTATTAGACACATTGAAAACAAATACAAGTACACCATAAGTTATGTCAAGGCTTGGAGGGCCAAACAAAAAATTATAGAGATGAGGTATGGCACATTTGAAGCATCGTACAATAATTTGTCTCGTCTGTTAGCCAACATTGCACAGAGGAATAGTAATACCTACTATGACATCCATACATTTCCATCGGTTCATGATCCTACGAAGAGTGTGCTGCAAAGAGCATTTTTCTCATTGAGTGCTTGCATCAATGCTTTTGTGCACTGTCGTCCTGTACTATGCATAGATGGAACATTTCTGACCGGTAAATACAGAGGTCAGATATTGACAGCGATCGGAGCTGATGGGAACAATCAGGTGATACCCATGGCTTTTGCATTTGTAGAGAGCGAGAACACTGAAAGCTGGTACTGGTTCCTGGAAAGAGTGCACATGGCAGTTGTCCGTATGAGACCCAATGTTTGCCTTATACATGATCGCCATGCGAGCATGTTGCGGGCTATTGAATACCTGAAGAACGGTTGGTATGAGAAGGGAATTGCAGCAAGGTGGCGCGATGTACGTAGTAGGTGGTGCATGCGTCATATGGGTGCTAATTTCTACAAGCAATTCAAGAACAAGCATCTGACGGATCTTTTCAAGAGGCTCTGTGCACAGAATCAAGAGAAGAAATTTAACGAGTTGTGGCGAAGGTTGGATGAGTTGACAACTAAGCAAACAGACGAGCAATCTCGTCGGCCACAAGCTGAAGTTGACGAGGCTCCCGTACCTCTTGGTCCACTGCATGACGATCCACCCACAATGAGAAGGAGGTCGGGATCATCTATCAGAAATTTCACCGATTGGATTGAGAACGAACCAAAGGAGAAGTGGTCTCTGCTGTACGACACCGATGATTCTCGGTATGGCATAATGACAACTAATCTGGCCGAGATTTACAACTGGGTAATGCGAGGAATGCGAGAACTCCCGTTGGTTGGTATTGTCGAATTTATCCTTCACGGCACACAGGCCTACTTCAGGGATCGATACAACAAAATTTTTTCCTCAATGGCTGATAACAAGATAATATTTGGCACTGTAGTGACCAAGTACATGGAAGATAAAATTGCCAAGGCACAGAGGCATAGAGTTGTTTCTCAAGGCACAAAAGTACATCGGTATGAAATAATGTGTGTTGATAGGAGCAGGCGGGGTATCTACCGCAAGCAAGCCGTGCAGGAATGTGTCCTTAAGGCCGATGGCGGATGCAGTTGCAGCTGTATGAAGCCAAAGCTTCGACACCTGCCTTGCTCTCACGTACTTGCCGCAACCGGTGATTGTGGCATACTTCCCGATGTGTACGTGTCACATTATTTCAGGAAAGAAGCAATCTTTCATACATGGAGTGAGGAGATATATGGGTTCGGGATCACAGGATCTTACACAACTCTAAGGCCCCAAGTTTTGTACATTCCAGATCCATCCAAGGTAAGGGTGAAAAAGGGCCGGCGTCAAACAAGACGCATCAGAAATGACATGGACGAGGCCGAAGCTGGTGGTAGGACTATACGTTGTAGCAAGTGTGATCAACGCGACCACACTTACAAGAAATGCCCGAAGAATGCGGAGGGTCCGAGCGTCTCGGATGTCGGTCCATCTGGAGAGGCAGGTGATGGAAGCCGACCACCTGGGGAAGGAACAACAACCAGGCGAGCACGTCCCAGGCGTCCTCATGCGGCAGGGGATGCGATGGTCTAATATTGTTTAGGAACCATGAAATAGATCGATATTGTATCGTAATGAGTATTCGAACTAAGTAGTCGTATCATGTAATTTCAATGAATCTTGTTGTAAATCTGATGTTTGTAAACCTTACAAAATCTTATTGTACACCGGTATTGTATTGCGAATTTTTCGGTAATGTAAGCTAGACTTGCAAACAATTTTATGTAGCACCGTAATGTTGTCGTAAACTCTGTATCGTTGTGCTGAAGTAATATTTGTTTGTACTGTTCGTAACTATGACTAAGTAATTTTTACTGTTTTTCTAATCATAATTTGCCATGCAGGTATGGCTGACGACACACCTGAGCTGTTCAGCCATGGCCTCGACAGGAACCACCGCTCGTACAGGTCAGCCGTGCAGGGTGCGCAGCTCGGCACCCCCGCCCACGTACTTCACGCCAGTTGCTACGTGTCGACCCGCGACACGTTCCCTGGTACAGCTCGTTCCAACTTTAAATCGTCATATTTGACCGCAGTAATACTTTTTTGCTACTAACGTGTGAGGTTTACATTACGCAGGTTGCGTGAGGCAGGGCTCCTACCGCTGTGTAGGCTTGTTGAGGCTGGGGCGGACGAGAGAGACCCAGCGAGGCGCTGGGATGTAGACCGCTCTCTCCTTCCCGCTCTGGTAGACCGCTGGAGGCCCGAGACGCACACGTTTCATCTTCCCTGTGGGGAGATGGCTCCGACACTACAGGACGTGTCGTACCTCCTGGGTCTACCTCTCGCTGGAGACGCAGTTGGGCCTGTGGACGGTGCTGGGGGATGGAAGGAGAATCTCACGGAGCGTTTCGCGCACGTGATGCGCCTTCCGGGTCTACCTCAGCCCACTGGCCTACACCCGTACACTACCGCCGGGCCGAGCAAGGCTTGGCTGCTTTAGTTCACCGTAAGTTCAAAGTTTGAACGGGTTTATGGTTTTTGGAAGTAATATATTCATTTGTACTAATATTTGGTTCATTGCTGCAGGCTGACCAGCTCCACCCGGACGCCGATGAGTACTCAGTTCGACGCGCCCTAGAGGCGTACCTGCTCTAGCTGTTCGGATGGGTGATGTTCACCAGCACTTCAAGCCACGCTGTGCACAAGGGTTTGATCCACTACGCACGTGGCATCGCGGATGCTGAGGTAGGCAACGTGCCTAGGTGGAGCTGGGGGTCAGCAGTGCTAGCGGCCACCTACCGTGCCCTCTGTGAGGCGTGCACGAAGACCGACGCGGGAGCGCTCTTCGCTGGTTGCCCTCTGCTGGTTCAGCTTTGGGCAGCTGAGAGGTTTGCCATAGGACGGCCTGTGGTGGACCCCGCACCGTACGGGACAGGACGCAGCGCGGAGTGGCCGGAGGACGGCCCCACGTTGGGGACGTACTGGTGTCGACGTGGGGTGAGTAGTTCTTTCGTACATTGCACCGTCCATTTTCTTTCACGTTCGTCTGTAACAATCAATTATATTTGTACCATATTTGTATCTCGCAGCGTCGTTACGTCCACGTGCAAGTTAGACGGGGTTACCCGGACTTCGTGTTCGAGTTCGACCGTCTCCAGCCCAACAACGTCGTCTGGCAGCCGTACACACAGCAGGCGGTGGCAGCGAGAGCACCGCTTGGACTTTCGTCCCTCTGCACACGTGACGCGGCGTACTGGCTCACGACGATGCCGATGGTGTTCGACATCTTCGTCGAGCCTCACTGCCCGCAGCGGGTGATGCGGCAGTTTGGGCTGAGGCAGGTTTTCCCCGGAGACATGGCGCCTACCGTCCTCCCTGCGGACCACTCGTGAGTACAATGCGTCCAAATTACACATATGATGTTTCTACATTCATTGAGCTATCTAAGTGCCTGCTCTTCACAGGTTGACCCGCCGGGGACAGCTAGCCGGCACACTGTGGGCTCCACGTGTACAGCAGTTCGTGGACGACTGGCTGTTAGCACCGGAGGAGGTGATCGACGAGATCTTTCCACACACAGATGACCACTACCGTGACTACCTCCGTTGGTACTTACCTCGCACTCGTGCTCGTGTGACGTACACTCCAGCCGCTCCACAGCCACACGTTGCCGCTGTCACGGACGCGTACCCCACACACCGTGACCAAGAGTACTTCTTGGGGGTACGTTGAACTTATGCTCGCTTGTTTTATTTATTTCTCGGATTTATACTGACATGCTTTCATATGTCATGAATAGGCCGACGCTGCACGAGCGGTCAACGCCGATATTAACTCGGTGCTAGTCAGGTTGGACGCTGGGTTACACCTCAGTGAACCTAAGCAGAGGCTGACATTCGACCGGATGCAGTCGAAGATGAGCGCTGTGATGCGCTTCTTCTCTTGTCGCAGTGCCGTGGACGCGGTACCTCCAGGTGGTCCACAGCCAGCACGTCCACGCGCCCCTAGGGCCGACGTTGTGCGACCTTCAGCAGCGGCTTCCCACGGTACTGCTATGCCCATAGATTATTTCCATAATATTTGATTTATTATCGCTAACATGACCACGTCACAACAAAATAAACGCACACGCAGGTCCCCCTCTGCCTTCCCACGCCTTCGCTGGAGCTAGCAGTTCGTCACACAGAGCGTCGATCCCTCGTCCAGACATGCAGCCGCGTGTCCCTCTAGGTGAGCGTGCGTGATCCGTTATTCACGTTCGTTGTACTCGTTCATACAAAAAAATTTTACTTCCATGAATCTTATGTCATTCCTCCCACAGGGTTTCAGGCAGGGATCTTTGGTGCAGGAGCGTCCTCTTCACACGTCGGCGGGGCTGGTCCTAGCGACCATTTCTACGACGACGACTTGGAGGACGCGACACAGCAGGATATACTTGGCTCGTCACAGCTTGGCGGAGCTCCACCACCGCAGACCCAGGAGCAGCCAGCGGACACACCAGTACCTGAGGGACGGGCAGGTCGTGCCGTACCACCGGACCGTTGGACGTACTCGCAGGGACACGTTAGGGCCCAGGGTAGGAGAGACAGGGGCAAGAGGGCTCGGCAGTAGTGGTCCACCTCTAGTGTGTCTGTACATACAGTTCTTCTGGTTTATATTTTTGTGATCCAGTACTACTTTTATAATTCTGCTACCGCTGCATTGCCTCTACCGATTAGTACATAGGCCTACCGTCGTCCGTACTGTGCTAAAACTACTTATACATCTACTGAACGAAATGACGAAAAACTTTCGGCGCGTAACAGAGGGCTACGATTGGTCTCTACCAGTTTTTGGCCCGTGACTGACGCTTACGATACGTCGCTATCATCTTTTGGCGCGTGAAGGCGTCCGGACTCAGCTTTTGCCGATGCTTTGTTCGACACAATCATTCAATTTGCACTGCCGCGTGAACGTGTTGTCAAATCCACGCTACTGGTGAACTCACGTTAGATGGATATGTGCCTCTCCTTCCTCCACTATATATTACATAGGTTCGAATACACGCTCTTCATCCAATGGCCCTAGGAAGTGGTCATTTCAACCAGTCACAATTGAACGAAAAAAAAGAGAGAGGTGAGGAAGAAGAAGAAGAGCCGCGAAGCGTTGTTGCTGTGCTTATTCGATCGCAGGTTAGTACAATATCCCGACGTATGGTTATATTTTGTGTCGCATACTAGTGTAATTACCATGTATTTGAAATTTGTGAGTAGATCTGTAGCACGTACATGCGGACCCAGGATTTTTTGCGAGTAGATCTGTAGCACTGTAAGTAGATATGTTGAAATTTGTGAGTACATCTGTAGCACTTAGAAGTGTCAATAGTTTTAGGCTAGATTTGTTGTGCACACGTTTGGTTTGTAGTAGTACTATATTTGACCGTACAATGAGAAGTATTAAGGGTGTTTACAATATTTGATAGTTGTTTTTTAAAACTATAGGATGCCAAGGCGTGGAAAAGCTACCAACTCAAGGTAACATAAATCGTTTCTGTGATATTATGTGTTATTCGTTGTGCATGAAATGAGGAATCCTAGATTAACGGGTTAGGGTGTTTCATTTATTGTTGACTTGTAGTTATCGCCCGAAGACTGGAAATGCCTTCAACCCATTGCCTTTGCCTAGCGGTGTTCCAGTGCCCATGTGCTGGTGCGGTGATCCTTGCAAGGTAGCCAAGTCTGATGAAGAGGAGACGTACATGCAGAGATACTGGATGTGTGCCAATTTTGAGTTTGAGCCAACACCTGAGATCCTCCGCATTAACTTAATGGTGAGGAACTGATGTTTTGTAATAATTATTTGGTGTATTAAGTAGTGTTGAACAACTTATTTGATTAGTAAACATTGCATTTGTGGCAGACCCCTCCACCGCTATGTGATTTTGAGCAGTGGATTGACACCGAGATCAAGCCGCAAAACAAGGAGCGGTTGGAGTACATGCGGCAATGGGATGCAGAGCGCAAGGAGAAGATAGAGCAGAGACGCAAGGAGGAGGCCGCAGAAAAAGAGCACAAGGCTGAGGCGGAAAGGAGGCGTGTTGCTGCGTACAGGGAGGAGCGGGAGCGGAAGCTTGAGCGTGCGCACAGAGCGAAGGCAGCAATGGAGGAGAATCCCGATGCGCAAAGGAAGGGAAAGTGGCCTCGTTGCACGAGTTGGTAGTTGTATCCTCGTCGTGTCCAACTCTTGCACTACCTTCCTTCTAGTTCTAATCTAATCTTATCTATGTAACCGCAATGGAACCAGGTGTATCATGTTTAAATTGTACTACAACTTCTCATTGCTTCGGTACGGTCATGGATGTGCTCAACATCAATTCTTAAAAAAAGTTTTTTCTCGGTTTCTAAAAACATGTTCTGTGAATTCAAAATTTTTTGAGTCCTCCGAAAACGATTTTCGGAATTTTCGATAATAGACAACCAATTTTCGCTTCTGCAAATTTTTGGCCCTATCCGAAAGTGATTTTTGGAATTTCCCAAAATAACCGATAAACAAAATAAGGTTCTGTAAATTAATAAATTACAAATGGATATATCTAAAATTATTAAATTATAACTCCGATATGTTTATCCAAATATGCAATTACAAATGTGTATTAGTCAATTATAATAAATTATAATTATAATAACAACTTATAAATTATAATTAATCAATTATAAACAATTCTGTCATTAATTATTTACTAACATATTAAAAACAATTCTTACCAAATTAAAAAAAAAGTTCTGTACATTACTAAAATACATATGTCTAAAATTAATAAATTAAAAATCCGATGTGTTTCTCCAAACATTCAATTCAAAATGGTTATTAATCAATTATACCAAAATTATATTTACAAAACTACTTACAAACTTAATTATGAAAACAACTTACAAATTATAATTAATAAATTATAAATTATATGTCAATAACTAATTAATAACAAGTTAAAAACAACTCTTAACAAGTTAAATTGTATTAATAACAAAAAAAACTATACTTAACAACAATATTATTTCCAAAAAAAAATCTATTTACAACAACAACTTGAAAATTATATTTACAAAAACAACTTTAAAACTTTCAAATCTTAAAGCAACAGTAAAAAAACACCCTTCCAGAGGGCGGGGAGGGGGCCGCCTGAAAAAGTGCCCCTCCCTCGCCCCTGTACCCCCCACAGTAAAAATCGCCCTCCTAGAGGGCGGCGAGGGGGCCGCCTGCAAATTTGCCATGCCCCCTCGGACGGCCATCCGCCCCCGGGCCAACGGCCATCAGCCACGTCATAAAAAACGCCCTCTGGGAGGGCGATTTTTAAAAAACGCCCTCCCAGAGGGCGATGGGCGATTAGTTTTGTAAATTTTCAAAACGGAAAATTATTTTTGTAAATCTTTTAATAAATAAAATTAAAAATAAAAAAAACTCGAAGCACCAGAAGGTGAAGGCCTGGTGGTGCGAGGCAAAGCAGGCCAAAGCAAGCCGATGACAAAGCGGAACAAAGGGACAACGAAGCATGGTCGGCCCTAGCATGCCAAAATAAAGGGAGGCCTAGTAAGGGGCCCAATTACGACTAAATAAGGCTCATGGACCAGTCAGGTGAATCAAAAGATAACAGTTATCCTTACAAATGTCCCTGTCATGAGAATAGTTATGTAAAATCACTAGCACATCAAATTCTAAGGTTGTAATAGACCTCTCAAGCGATGTGTAATAGGGGATTCAATTTTTAGAGAGAAATTAATACACTTTTTACTATTTTTCTTTTCACTTAAAGTGAAGCCTACCTTCCAACAGAAGTATTTCGCATTCGACAACAATGGTCATGGCCCATATGTATATCTGGGCCTTAAAAAAGAAATGGATTCTAATATGTCGGATGGATGTTTACCCGTTTCTTGCATATGAGCTAAATGATTATAATTTTTTTTAAAAAAATAAAAGATATATTAATATGTAATATATCGCTACACAGACATATAAGTTTTAATTCGACTTTTACAAGTTATAAAAAAATAACAAATTAAACTAACTACTATACACGTATATTCACAAGTTTGCGTTTGTACGAACTCAAATGGGATTCAATCCTTTGTCCAAGCATGCTGCTGCATGCATTTAACATTGGTATCGACTTTTCATCTGCTATGAAATTTTTGCCTCAACTAAAAGCCTCGTTCCACCTCCACGGCTCCACTACCTCCACTCCACCGATCAATCTGAGTCACTACGCCTATATTTAGGCGTGAATGGCAGAAGTTGGGCATGACGTCCGGCGGCGCCGCTCGTGCCTTCCTCCGAATTCTCAACAAACTCCGCCATGTTCTCTCCAGTTCCCACCTAATATCTGAGGATATAACCAACGTCTATATAAACAAGATAATCACTAGGCAATTACTGCTGCTGCTACTTCACCATTTGGTATTTCCTCTTCTACTAGCTTAGCTGCAGCTCGCACGTGTTGAGTACGTGCACTGTTCAACTGCCATTTCTCTTCTCAATTCCAAAAAAATATTCATCTTTTTCTCATTCAAGATCCATGGAATTCGGACGAACTCCAACCCTTCTACTCCTCGTTGGTAAGTCTGAGAAACTTCAGGCCGGTTAACTTTAGGCTGTTAACACACATCTTCGTTCTTCAACAATGGCGTGTCTCAATTAATGCAGGGGTCCTATGTTCGCAGCTGCAGTTCGGCGCTGAGGCAGCCGGCACGACGGTCTTCACGCTGCGCAACAACTGCACCTACACCGTCTGGCCGGCCACCTTGTCCGGCAACACCGGGGTGGCCGTCGGGGGCGGCGGCTTCGAGCTGTCGCCCGGCGCCAACGTCTCGTTCCCGGCCCCGGCTGGTTGGTCCGGCCGCTTGTGGGCGCGCACCGACTGTGCACCCTCCGGCACCGCGTCCCTCGCCTGCGCCACGGGGGACTGCGGCGGCGCCGTGAGCTGCTCCCTCGGCGGCGCGCCGCCCGTCACCCTCGCCGAGTTCACACTGGGCGGCGCCGATGGGAAGGACTTCTACGACGTGAGCCTGGTGGACGGGTACAACGTCGGCATCGGCGTGGCGGCGACGGGCGTCAAGGTGAACCGCTCGACGTGCGGGTACGCCGGGTGCGTCGGCGACGTGAACGCGCTGTGCCCCGCGGAGCTGCAGGTGGCGGGGAAGGAGAAAGACCAGCAGTCCGGGGCGACGAAGATAACGACGGTGGCGTGCCGAAGCGCGTGCGAGGCGTTCGAGACGGCGGAGTACTGCTGCACGGGGGCGCACGGCGGGCCAGACAGCTGCGGGCCGACGAGGTACTCGCGGCTGTTCAAGGCGGCGTGCCCGGCGGCGTACAGCTACGCGTACGACGACCCCACCAGCACGTTCACGTGCGGCACCGGCGCGCAGTACGTCATCACCTTCTGCCCCGCGCAGCAGCAGTGATCACCGCAACAGATCTCAGGATTTCTGATTAGGCCATCATCTCCGGTGATTTAGTCTCTTTTTTTTCTTCCTTTGGACCTTGGCTTCGTAGTAGTAGCCTAGGCCTAGCAGGTCGTGAATGACTGACTGCAATTTGTCTCCTTTTTTTCGTTTTTAGGGATTTTGCACTAAGAAAAATTTGGGTTGATCTTGATCAGCCTTGATTTCTCTCTTGTGCTGTGTAGTTGCATGGAGCCATGGAGAGACCTTTTCTCCTAGCATAGCTTTTAGTTGCGAAAATCAAGCCACCATCCCCGTGACAAAGCGGGGTTAGTGGGGCATGGAATCTTGGGCCTCGCAGGCTGATGGTTCGCCAACCAGGCCGACCAAGTTACGCAATCACGGCCCAGCCTGATAAGGAACAGAGTGGCTAGGTAGCGATCCTGATCTCGGCCCGTTAGGGAACTGGGTCGCTACCAATGGTAGCGATCCTGGGCTTGGCCCATCGTGAAATATAACGGTAGCTATCCGGTATGGGCTTATACACGCTATTCTGCCGTGATGTTGGCCCAGTAGCGCCATGTTACCCAGCCAGTGAGTAAATTGGATCGCTATAGTGCTTGTGGGCCAAGAGGGACATATCTAAAAATTATTGGACAGATTTTTCCTGAAAAATCACTCAGATTTTCAAGCCACCAAATAGCTACGTCTCAGATTAAAACACATCAAATTAAAGTACGTCACGGGTGTTAATGGCGTGAAACTATATCTGACGCTAGCAAAGAAGAAGACAAAAACACAACCTATAACTACTAGGGTTAACAACAACAGAAATTACACCGATCGAGTAACTATAATGTAAGTAAATATATCTTTGACGAAAAACCATCAGCTCAGTTGATAAGTAGATTTGGTACGACTGTCATGAGGTCAGGGCGCTCGATTCCCCTCTCCTAGTTGTGCGGTTGAATCTTACACGGTCCAAAAATCGACAGATATTTAGCAAAAAAAAACGTGCATCTTAATGCAAATCGCACAGTCCAAAAATTGATGGATTTTTAACAAAAAAAATGACGGATTATTTCTAAAAAAATTATTGCGACAGATTTATAGCAATTCCGAGTCATAAACACTTCGTAGTATGCAACACGCAGATTTCTACCCGAATAAATGGCTGCCGGTACAGATGGACACAATGGACTCATCACTCTACCGAGCACGTACCGGATCGTCCACGTTTCAATCTACGTGGAGTACAGTAGTACTGTACTACTCCTAGCTGGTAACCACGCACGCGCTCCTTGCACCCAAAGGGTTAAAAAACAGAAGGAAATAAAACACGTTGCTGCCGCTAATGAACGTGCGTGACGTGCTGCTGCCTCAACACGATGGCGTCGCGCTCGGCGTAATCGCCGCCGTGCGCCGCGACGCCGGAACAGCGGCCGTACCGTGCTCCTCCCACCTGCTCCTTGAGCGCCTCGTACCGCGCGACGTCGAACCGGCGCGCCCGCATGAGGCGTCGCTGCCTCGACGCGAGGCGGCTGCGGTAGAAGCCCTCGAAGGACGGCTCCGTGGAGGTGCGCATGAAGAAGGCGTAGCCGGACATGAAGTAGAGCGACGTGACGTAGAAGCAGACGGGCTCCATGACGTCCCACGAGAGCTCCCAGAAGGTGAGCCGCATGAACCCCAGCGTCTGCGCCGCCAGGAGGCCCAGCCCGCACCACAGCTCCCGCCGCACCTGCGCCGCCGCCGCCGCGTCGATGGCCGCCTTCTCCTCCTCCATCGCCTGCAGCTCCTCCTCCACCTCATCCTCCTCCTCCCGCTTCTTCCGCACTTCGACGACGCTTGCTGCTCGCGTCGCGTGTGCCGTCGCCGGGATCATGTTCCCGATCGCTTTCGCTATCTGCACGAGACAGAGACATGTTAGTGGGACGTAATTTGCAGGGTGTTCGATCATGGATTCTGGTGTTTCGTGTGTGCGTAACGAAAGACGTACGTACCATATCGGGGCGGAGGAAGACGGCGTCGCCGAGGACGATGACGACGCCGGAGTCGTCGAGCGCCCGGGCGAGCCTACGGCCTCCCTCGGCGCCGCCGGCAATGTCGACGCAGAGCGCGGCGAATTCCGACCCGGACACGACGCTCTGGGCGTTGGTCCTCAGCCTAGCCCGCGCGACCTCCATCTCCGCCGCACGCGCCACCTTCCTCGCCTCCTCCACCGTCACGCCCACCTCCTCCTCCTGTGGCCGTGTCACGGCCGTCGTAGGCGGGACCAGCCCGTCGAGGCGGAGCCGGTTGAACAGCTGGTCGCCGACGGGGAGGGCGGGGAAGCAATGGGCGGGAAGCGGAACGGACGCCGTGGTGTACCGGATGGTTCCCGGTCTGGGCCGCAGGTACGCGAGCGTCGGGCAGTCGTCCACCGCCGGCAACGGCCGCCGCGCCGGAGGTTTTGGCGCAGCCGCCGTACAAGCGGCGGCGTTCGCGTTCTTCCCCGCCCATATGGCCCGTGCTAGTGTTCGTCGGAACGCCATTTTCTTCGCCTCTCCGAGCAGGCAACCCAATTTTTTTGCAGATTTTGTGTTGCGTGCTCGTGTTACGTGACAGATATAAGAGATGGCGCCAACTGCTGGTTGGTGGATTGGCGTTGGCGGATGACTCGACACGATTTAGACGAGGAGTGAACGGCAGCCGGGCCGGTATTTATACCGGGCTCACCGGTGACGCGGCGGATAGGGGTCGTTAGCTGCAGCGCCAGAAATTAAATTAATTAAGGGGCGTGTAACACGGCGCACGTTATTGTTTATCTGACCTCGACGCGACGATGCGTCCAGGCAAACTGTACGCTGGATTTGGAGACCTTCTCAACGATTGACTCATCGCCGGAAATGCTACACGCACGTACCGACTAATTTGGATGTCGATGACACGTTCATGTTGGAGATTTTACCGGGTCGGTCATGGCCGTACGAACTGAACATATGTCAAGGAAATCATCTCGACTCGCTGCTTCGCATTTATTTTAACCTCTCTTTTTTTTTCAAACATAGCATTTTTATATTATATGTTGTTTTGATTTTTTAATCATTTTTTAAAATTTAATTAAATTTATAATAAAATATAGTAGCAATTTCAATAAAAACAAATTAACATATTATTAAAATATATTTTATGTTTGAATTAACAAAACTAATTTGATGTTTTAGATATTGTTATATTTTTTATAGACTTGATCAAACTTATAAAAAATTTAACTAAGAAAAATTATAATATGAAACAAAAACACACACACACACATATATATATATAAACACATGCACTCGTATACGGATGAACGGTTAAGTTGATTTTGTGATACTTGATGATCGATTAATCACAGTATTTCGATGCTCGTCAAATGTAGTCCTTGTGTAGCTTTTTCCTGGGCAAAACTTATGCCAAATGTGCGCAAAGCAAGCGGCTGCTGACCTAACCGAGATAAGATCACAAGGTGTTTTCCATGTCTATCCTTGATGCGAAGCCTGGAAGAAGTGCATTTCCAAGAGGCGTGTTCTGGAGTAATGAACATATATCCTCATCGCTTAGCAGTTCACAAGTCAAACAAGTTGTTCGATTGGCGATTGCCAACGGCTAAGCTGACAGACATTGGATAGGCATGGCAATATTATTGTTTAACCTTCGAACAGTTATGCTAGCAGATATATCTATTTAGTACTGTAATGCTTACTGGTTTAGTACATGTGGGCAAAAAGAACAGGAAAAAATGAACTACAGTTCCTTATCAGCTATTCACATTGAGTGCGTAGGCTGGCGTTGAAATTTCAGCCATTTTTATTTTGCTGCTATTTTTAACTCTACCAACTTTCGTCGATGCCAATTTTAGAGCTATACCGGTTGGCCTAATAAATCAAAATAAAAGCCAAAATTTAAATTTTTGAATTTGATTTTGAAGTTGATTTTAAGATATTTTCAACGTAATCTTTTTAGCGTTGGCTTTTAATCGCTACAAAAAAATATATAAAGTTTTACCTATAAATAATTTTTATTTCCTAATAAACCGTTATTAGAAAATATAGGCAACCGATGAGGCTCTTGGTAGGTAACAAATCCAAACAAGTTTAAGATAACCTATCACATCCTACCATGCCAAAATTTAGTAATTTTCTAGAATCTTTTTCGCATAGCTTCATAGAAAAACATTTGGGAAGGTAATAAACTAAACAACAACTACAAACATTTACCTTATCAAATCTTGGCACTACCAAACTTTGCCAAATTGCCAAAACTTGATAGGATTAAAAACAGTACTACATCCACCTCAAAATGTTAATACCTAGCATAGGATTTGACCAGATTCATTGTCTTAGCATGGATCAAATCTCATGCTACTTAGCAAGGACGGAGAAAGTAGTAAACTAAACATGCCCTTCATATGTGCAACATACTCCCCCTTATTATAGGAAAATACCATTTTAGGTATTAACATGGTCTTTAAGATACAATTTTTATTACTACTCCCTCTGTTCATATTAGCAGACCCTTTGACCTTTTCTCTAATTAAACTTTTTTAAGTTTGATCAATTTTTATAGAAAAATTTAGTAATATTTATAACATCAAATTAGTTTCGCTAAATCTATAGCATTGAAATATTTTGGAAGCATGTTTGTTCTATTGCTAAAAATGTCGTTATCTTTTTCTATAAACTTGGTCGGTCAAATTTAAAAAAGTTTGACTAGAAAAAAATAAAAGCGTGATATGATATGAAACGGAGATGAGTAATTTATATTGCATCATATTTTAAAATGTGATGAACTTGCAGTGCTATGGAAAAAAAAACTTTTCACCACAAATTTACAAATATGATTTTTTTATATATCCAAATAAATATTTAAAAGGTACTAATGTTCAAAGTTGCAAAGATTTTACCCTAGAACAATGTAATTCGTGACCAGCGTTCAACAACTGAGGGCTTAAGTTCTTTTCAGATTATTTATCGGATTGTTGAAACTAATTATTTGCTCCACGCTTCAAAAAAATACTTTAGACCATTTGTTTCAAGCTATTCGTTAAATTTATTTATTAAAATATTTAATTTAACCCCATAATCAAGTTGATAATTCGAATCAACAATATCGCTCAATAATATGTTTCGAATTGAACCTAAGTCTATGACGATAGACTCTTACGACTTTCACATTTTCAATGGTAAACCATAGCAACCTTGAGGTTGGCCTAAACTACCGTGGCAAATTTATCGATACATGCTAGGAGGGTATTATAAGTGTATGAGAATTTTGTGTATTTTTTCCTCTATTACATGGAAGATGCATCCATATACACCACTCTTACGTACCTACAAATGTGTTCTTTAATGTACGCTAAAAGACGGAGATTAGCAACATCTCCTTAGGTTTACTAAAATCCTATTAAAAGTACATTGGCATGTATGTAATGTTATCATGCACTAAAATTTAAACCTTGATGGGTGGAGTCACGTACGCACGACTCCTTGACCACACTACCAGTGCCTCTGTGGATTTTATGTATTATGGTTTCAATATTCTCCATTTGTCCCTAAAAGAATGTAGTCGTAGCATTCCAAAGACAAATCAGTATAGGTCGACAGTAAATGACTTAGATACATCATCGTTAAATGAGGGGTGGTTAAGTATGGGAGGTGCTTTGTAAGATGGGGAGAAAATTGAATGGGGGTGGTTAGAAGGAAAATATTACCTTGTATTAATTTTTTTAGAAACACAGTACAAAACATATACTCATAATACGCGTACACTCACTTTTATGAATGCACACATGTACACCCTACCCCTATGAACACCTCCGAAAGACTAGGTTGGTATATTTTGAGATTGACGAAGTCACCACGGGTGCCTCGCTGTCGACGGGTATGTCATTTACCATTGAAAGAATAATTAGCCGTAAATACAAGCACCCATGTAAAGTCTAGAACTTAAACCTGAATGGTTGGTTTCTTCACAAGAAACCTAACCAGTTGAGTTAGGCTCAGTTCACTACCTTATACTAACTGATTTCTTCAATGAAATATAAATGCTAGAATTGTATTCTTTTAGTGACTGAGGAGTATTTGTAAGGTCTACTGATCTCTGACTCGTACGTACAACTCCCAATCATTTCAAAATTTAATTTTGAAGTTACCATATTGTGCGATACATAACTTATTACATTCATTTTTTAGGCATAAGTTACACTCTATAGGTACAGTATTATGCACGAGGAATAGATTATTGTACACACACAACGAAAATGTTTCTCCGAGTCAAGTATAACAACGACAAAATCATTATAAAAATACATAATTTTACTGGTTAAGTTTCTTCTGATGAACTTATCTATCCAAGATTCCAGTTCTAGACTTGATATGAATGTTTAGATTTATGTCAAATTATTATTTCAATGATAGTCAACGTATGTCTTTGAGAGGTATTTATAAAAATAGGATGTGTGTGCGCGTGTTGATAGGAGTTAGTGTGCGCGTTTTGTGAGCGTCTATATTTTTAATATAAAGAAACAATAACGAAATGATGAAGAGGGAAGAGTGTAAGTTGAGTGTGATTTAAGAAACTAATTGAAACATCGCCATTGCTACAGAAGTTTAGTATGATAACAATAAAAAAATAATATGTAAAATAGCCAGACAACACAATACAATACAAGTTTACATAAGTTGATATGGTTTATGATAATTTAAATTTAAATAATATATAGAATGATGATTCAAATGTAAAAGTAAGATGATGTGGCTTTATAAGAGAAAAAAAGAAAGATAATTTGGAGTATAGATTAATCATCTAAGAGCTAAAAATAATTAAGGTGATATGGCTTAATAAGAGAAGAAAATGAAAGAGATAATTTGAACTATAGATTAATCATCTAAGAACTAAAAATAATTAATTTGATATGGCTTAATGAGAGAAGAAAGAAATAATATTAACTAAGTGAGGATGAACTATATATGATATGTATAGAGGATATTGTAAAAAATGATGAAAAGATATATTAAAATTGTATGTGAATTATGTGGGATGATGATTTAACATGTTTGCATTTTAAAGTTCTAAATAAAATTATAGATAATATAACATGTTTGCATGATGTTTAAATATAATAATTGTTAGTGAATGATGATATGACATCTTTGTATATTGAGTTTTAGGATTCAGTGAGTTATAACTTTATAGCAAGATAGGATATCATTTGATTGACATATAGCAATGGTTGTCATAAAATACATTTAAAACAAAATGTCCGATTCGCTAGTTAACCGACCCCTGGTTCGATAGAATTTGTGACCCTTCACATTGCCAAGGCTCAAGAAATAAAAGGTGATCTTTCACAAAGAAATAAAAGGTGGTTAAAACAAATGTCTGACTCTTCTTTCGAAACTAAAAATCGTTGACTAGTAGCTCTTTGCACCGGCTCTAGCCTAACAGAATTTGACCCTTCAAATTAGCAAGGTCATCTTAATCCTCTTGAGATAATCCATCATGAATTCATGATTACGAAGCGCACCTTTGTATTTTAAATTTCAGAATTGTTACAGCCTCCTCTGCATTGATCAGGCTGTTGACAAATGTAAAGCTGGAGGCCGTGGCAAGTTGCGGCAGATGCGCGCGCACATCAGAAAATTTGCTAAGAAACCACACACTCCTCCGGTGGAAGCATAGGCAGCCAGCACTGCGCGTCTTTGCCTGATGCGAAGTTAGGCAGCACAAAGCAAGCAATGCTGATGATCTTGCCGTGGATTCGCCCCTCCGGAGATGACTTCGCTTCCACAACTCCCGGAACATATCCCGCCCAACCGTTAACTAGCTGATACTGATTCCACTGACAAGTCAAGTGACAACATGCGCGCAGCCACCACTAAACTGTTCATCATCCATTCCTGGCTGCTAGCTAGCTGCTGATCCATTGTCGTGTCCGTCTCAAATTCACAAGTTGTGTCATTCCATCAGAACTACTCCTGACGCATGCGTATCCTTCAAAGACGGCTCTCACTGTCCACAAGATTAGATCCTTGTTGCATAGGCAGGCATGCGAGCGGTAAGCAGTGGATGCATGGATTGGAGCTAGCTAGTTGATGAATGAATCCCCAACCTATTGGACGTTTCCATGCATGCGCAAGAATCTCAAAAATTCGGGGAATTTTCTCACCGGAACGGACTCCGTGTCACACTGCAATTGCGCCGAAAGGCTCTTTCCAGTTTCTCTCGCTGCATTTCATAGGGGCTAGTATAATCGATTGCGAAGGTGGATTCCACGAAGCGAGCTGAGGTATAGCTAGTGGGATCTTTGATTAATCCACAGGCCACTAGCAAAGCGATCGATCGAGCTTGTTGAGCCCTTGTTGCTACGAACATATGCGACGAGACACTTGCTCATATGCATGTTTTCTGATTCTTCTCCTAGCTCTTTGAGGATCTATGAGGCCGCCACCACCGGGATCTGGGACATGTGCTGATGCTTATTCCGATACTTTGGAAGTCGTCGCACTGCTGTTTTGCACGTTGCTTTAGTCGACTGATCGAGTCACCAAATGGAACCTTAAAATTTGAGCCAAGTTGGGGGTAGATACAGTGGGCTGTGGAGGGATCGGAATGCATACATGGCCTTTCATGCTGATCAGCTGTGTTTAATTTGCAGCCGTAGCATGCAGCAGCATATATATTCCAGATTCTGAAACCGACCGGGAACTTAGCAAATTAGTACTAGCATGTTATTATAACAAAACATTCACTGCATGGCGTGTCTCGACTGATTCATACTGAAAAAATTGATAGCACAAATAACGTGGATAAGAACATCATGGGGGAAGCTCTTTTTTTCTGTTATAAGTTCGATTCACTAACCAACTCAGTAAAAATACTGAGTTACGAGAAAAATACTTTTAAAAAGAAAGACTAAAAACCCGACCTCTACATTCAAACCGATGTATTCAGCTAGAGCTGTGAGAAAAATCTGGGTAATATACTTCAATGATCACGAAGTCTAGAATAGACTTGGGCTCTGTTCGGGAGGCTGTGATCCCCGCGCGCACGGTGCTTTTTTTCACGCGCACGCTTTTCAAACTACTAAACGGTGTATTTTTTTGCAAAAAGTTTTTATACAAAAGTTGCTTAAAAAAATCAAATTAATTTATTTTTGAAAAAAAAATCAGCTAATACTTAATTAATCACGTGCTAATGCACCGTTCCGTTTTTTGTGCGCGCTGGGAACACACGCTCCCGAACACAGCCTTAAGTGCCTCACTGCGGTACTCTTTACTGGTAGTAGAAAGAAATCCGAACCGTTAATCTCATTTGATCAAAGGGTTTAGATCTATTTATACTAACACCCTAGTTAACGGTAGTAGAAACATAGAGAGATATTATTATCCAAAAAAAATAGGTGCGGAGGGGTATAATCGTCATTTAGCAGTGACTAATCTTTTTTCCTTCTTTTTTTGACTTTTTTGATGAAATATGGATAACCACGTATTGATCTAGCCATGAAAAAACATAAATAACATAGTTACCCTTAATCACTATATTAGTAAATTACTGATTTAACTTAATATTACTGGTAGTATTATATTACTAGTAGAGAGCACCGAAGCATCACTTGAGACTCAAACATTCATTAACAGCTGGACCTCTCAACATTGATATGATCTTAGTTTATATACACTAGCAAGTTCACGTAAAAGTTTAGGATGTTTGACAAAAGCGGCACTATGCATATGCTTTAACACTATGCCGGGAGCTTTGGGAGTCACAGCGGAGAAAAGCATACGGGTCATCTTAACGAGTATAAATGAGCTGCTTCATGATATTCCAAAGTTCCTTTTCTTTCCAATCCAAAGAGCTGCAGCATTTGATGAGGGGTAGAAATGAGAGATCATTCACATTTAACAACATTCAGCATCATTTATGTTTCACTATCTGACGACATAGCACACTGTTTTTTTCTTTTGAGACCACTATCAATTTGAATTGGGAATCGACCTGTTGCTTGCCGAGCTCCTAAAGTCTGAAATTTGTTTTCTGCCAAAGAAACCAAATTAATTTTAGTGATGCTTTTTGTGGAACGCATTCAGAGACTTTGGTCGGGTGGTTAGTTAAAAGTTGATTTAACCGATGCTTAGCGTGCTGTAATTATGAGCTTCTACTTTACGTCTTGTGATTTTTTCCCCGTTGTGCTAGATTTGTCAGATTGAAAGGTACGGGACTGTCATGTACTACCAGTTGGGCGACTAACACTGTAAAAAGGCATGCCTCATCACTGGTTCGTCTAGCGTTAGTTTAAATTTCAAAAGAGGTCGAAAAAACAGAATACAAATATAAACAACACAATTGCAGTTGAGTGGCTCTATTCAGAAGCTTTGTTAGGTTTTGAAATATTCTCTATAGTTTGGTAGCAACAGCGTCAATACAAAAATTCAAGACGGACGGGATTTGTCTGCTCTGTCTAAGGAAAAATACGTTTTTGGCGGTCTGCACTACTGCACACAAACCAGCATTCTCCAAGGTGTTTTTATCTCGTGAACAATTGCATGATCCAATCGAGATAGCAACACTGAATCTGAATCGAAACATTCTCGGAGAATCTCGGGTGAATGCTCGATGAATCACCCGTCAGTTGAATCCACCATATCTGCACATATCTTGAAAGCTTCAGTAGATGCCTCAACTCGGATATATAACTAGTGTGACAGTGTCCCAGGATCACCGTAGCTAGTTAGTTGCAACGAATATTGTCAGATTCTTGCTGGTCCTGTTCTAGTAGTGCTGCTGCTCAAGTATGGAAATGATGCAGAGAAGGCGAGGCTGATGCATCTGGAGGAATACGAGCGTGGCATCCGGTTCTGGGTTCTTGATTCGGCAGCCTGAGAAAATAAGCGCGGTGTATGCAGAGCTGGCCAAAACGAACAAAATTTGGTGGCCACACCCCAGCATCCCAGATTGACAGGAATCCTTTGTTCCTTCCTTGTCAAGCAGCACTAATCGCCTACTACTACTCTACTAGGATGCTTTGTTTGCCAGATTCTGGACTTTGATGATGTCAATCTTTTCTTCATTGTGTTTCAGGGAACCCTACTAGTAGACATTGTTCAACCGGCTGCCATAAGTGAGTGCGTTGTAATTGAATAATCCAGATAGATCGTTTATCAACCGTAACTAAAATTTAAATTTTAAAACTTAATTTTTAAAGTTGATTTTGAGATTTTATCATAGTTTATTTTTTCAACACTGGCTTTTAAAACGCTAAGAACACATATATAAAACATTCACCCTTGTCTCCTATTTCCTCCCGCAGCAAACTCTTAGTCTAACACTCCCGCTCTCCGAGTCAAACTCACAAAGGGGGTCCATCGATTCCCCGCTGCAGGAGCTCCGTTCTCCAACACATGTAAACACTACGTCATTCAAAACTGGTCTCAATAATATCTTGGGACTACATTTACGTCAGTTTTGAAAGATGAGAATACGTTGTACTTAGTTTCACAGTTGAGAAACGCATTTGAAACAACCCTAAGATGAGGGATGTAAAGGTCTTTTTCCTATCTTCTTCTATTTCGTTGGCTGATATTACCTTCTTCTATGAATGGAATAAGTTTATTTTGCCTCCCTCAACTCTTGTTCCTGTTTAAATTGTCTCCCTCAATTGTAAAATTGGGTATAATACCTCCCTCATCTTCGAATACTAGTGCAAATCGACTTCTTCGGTTGTTTGAAAAACGGTTTCCTCCGACGTGGCAGGTTAACCACAGTTCACTCGCTGAGGTAGTAGGTAGGACCCACATGTCATCGACTTCTTCCTCATCTCATCCTCTTCCTCATCTCTCTCCCTCCTCTCCCCCCCTTTCGGTGACCTCCATCGCCTCCCTGAGAGGGAAGGGGAGGAGCCTTACCGCAATTGCCGTCATCTCAGACTGTCGGTGAAGGAAAGTAGGGGAAAGCAGGGGTGAGGAGGTGGCAGAGATAGGCGACAGTGGTAGGGAGGTAGCGCGCGGAGAGGGAAGGGGTGCGGGGAGACGCGGCTCTCAATCACGTGCGTCCTCGAGCTGATAGCGGCGGCAGCGTTCGTCCTCATTGGGAGACGCAAGCAGCAAGGCGGGGATAGCCCTTGGCCGAGGAGCGAGGTGGTAGAGCAGTGACGAGCCCGAGGGGACAAAAGGAGGGGTTGTCGTTGCCGTTTCTTGGCGCTTAAACAAGGGAGAGAGCAACAACTAGCTAGATCTCGCACACCGACATGTTCTTCTTGAGCCAGCTCGACCGATGTTCCTGCTCATGTCATCCGGCCTGAGCTCTGAAACTGCAACCAAATGAAATCAATGGATGGATTAGTTGTTAGTTTGTTGCAACAAGATGAAAAGATTCAGTGAAAAGTTTTGATGGTTTTGAGATGATGATGATGATACCTGCGTGCCTGGTTGATCAGTGGAGCTCGAAGGAGTCGGGCTTGACGAAGACCTCGTTGTAGTTGGAGCAGGAGAGGACGCCAGCAGTGGTGACGAGGCTGCGGGGGTCGAGCACCAAGTAGCGCTGGAGGTAGCAGCCAGAGAGCTTCTTGATCTACATCGCCCTGAAGGGGTCGCCGATGGATGACAATGGCGAGGACAATGCTGACAGTGGCGAGGTCATCGTCGACGAGCTAGTGATCACCGACGTCATCGCCGTCATCACGGAGTTGAATGACGACGATGCAAGGTTGGTGGCCGCGGAGGAGTCACCGTGGTCGGGACCCATCAGCAACCTACTCGATGTGCTTCCTCCGCCGCTGGTCTCTTTCCCTGCTCGACACCGATCTCTCCTTTGTGCTACAGATCAATCCGACACAAGCGCTGACATGTGGGTCTCACCTGGTGACTCAACGAGTCAGCCGTGATCAACCTGTTACGTCGGACGAAACCCTTTTTTGAACCATCGGAGAAATTGATTTGCACCGGTATTCGAAGATGAGAGAGATGTTACACTTTTTTACGTTTGAGGGAGGGAAATTAGACTTATTCCTCTATCAATCACAGAACCCAGTGAGTCACCGTTGGCCCATACACTGGCCCATAGCTTCTTGGTTAACAATCTCATGGGCTCAGTGTTCAACAGATCTACTAAGTCCTAACATCCCATCCCTGTACTACGAGTCTTCGACGATGACTATGCTGCAAAGCCAAGGAAAGGTCAGTATACCATCTTTCGCTTTCGTCCGTATAAGCACGAAGAAAATGCCACCAAACACGCCCTTGGCGTTTGACAAGCTTTCTGAAGCATGAAACCGGTCACGCTTCCCAAAATTCTTCCCGAAACGCACGGCACACGTCGGATCCGTGATGAGGCCCCGCGCCCGCGCGTAGGCGAGCAAGCAACACGACACGACACAGCACGGCACCAAACCCCAACCCCAACCCAACACCGGTCGCGCTCGCGTCGCACCGCCCCGGCAGCAGAGAGAGAGAGAGAGAAGCCCAGAAAAGGCCAAGGCGATCGACGAGCACACGCACGCGGCGCCGTCAGAACACAAGAGCGGGGAGCCGGGGAGAAGGGCTAAATCGGGGAGAGGTGTCCGTCCCCTCGCCGAGACCGACGGGCCGACGCAACCGAGGCGATCGATTCGTGTTCGGGGCCCCGCCGCGTACAGTACAATACTCCCTCCTCCCCTTCCGTTCGTTTCCCTCTCGGTCGCGTCGTCGCGTGGGCGGCGAATATTCTAGCGGCAACGGCATAACACCATTGGCGCCCGGCGGGGGCTCTCTCTCTCTCTCTCTCTCTCTCTCTCTCTCTCTCTCTCTCTCTCTCTCTCTTCCCTGGCGATGGCGGCGGCAGCGGCGGCGGAGGCGGGAGAGGAGGTGGAGGCGGCGCGGTGGGCGGAGGCGGAGGACGAGAGGAAGGAGGGACTGCGGCGGCGGCGGAGGTACGGGCTGGTGGAGTACCGGGCGCTGCCTGGCTACCTGCGGGACAACGAGTACATCCTGCGCCACTACCGCTGCGAGTGGCCGCTTCCGCAGGTGCTCCTCTCCGCCTTCTCCATCCACAACGAGACCCTCAACGTCTGGACGTAAGTATCCTCTCTCTTCCCTCTCGATTGATTGCACGGTTGAATTTGCTGTCGCGTGAATGAGATTAATTGTCCATTGCACGGGTAATGCGATGCGGTGGAAAGGAGAGGGGACATCGATTTCTGTCATGGATGGATCTGTTACGAAGCAAAGAATTGGTCTATATATCGGGGCGTTCGAAACGTCTCTTGTCTGCTTGTGGATGCTTAGCTTACGTTTCAGGCTGGATTAATTCCATTTCCATCTAACATATTCCTGTTGGCATTGCGTATTTGAGGTCTGAATCTTGAAACCTTAGGCTACCCACAAAATATCTAGCCATTTTGTAGGTTTTGCTGCTGTGCTTTTTTACTAATTTATTTTATTTGTAGATGCTCAACAGTGCATAGCTTTCTCCAGTTATGTAAATTAGGGAGGCCAAAGGCATTAAGATTTACAATTTATAAACAATCTGACATTAAATTCACCTACTTTTCTCTCTACTTAAAAAACTAACTCAATTTGCTCATATGAATTCTCATGTTGCAAGCTGACATTAATTTGAAAGAAACGGGCAAGGAAATTCAACAACTAGAATGCATAGAGGGACGGCTCCCAGCTGGAAAGCCTTCGTTTTGTACTTGCCTGTTCATATCATGCAACAGGTCACAGGACCACCTAACTTATTAAAAGAAGTCCCCTGTGGATGGTTTAATGCGTTTAATTGTAGTAGTTAATGGAGGACAGTGGTCTAGCATATTTCTTTTATTGTGTTCATTTCGTATATATCTCGAGCTCGAATGGATATCAAGCAATTTGATTGGCATCATACAACATTTATTTGGTTACTGTTATTTAAAAGTTCTGTGCTCATATGGAGAAGTATGCATTCTGGAAAATTATGACTGTGGCAAGTGCAACTCGTAGGCGACATTTTTTTATATAAAAAGTTATCAATGTGATTAATGCAGGAATGCGTCTGCTAAGTTACTTTTCCTGATATACTAAAGCTGTTTTTTAATTTGTGAACTTCAGGCACTTGATAGGATTTTTCATCTTTCTTGTTCTTACCATATACACCGCAACACAAGTTCCAAATGTAGTAGATCTTCAAAGTCTGCAGCATTTACCTGATGTGCTGAGAAAGGCTGATCTTCATAAGATTCAGACAGAGCTTGTGGCATGCCTTCCTTCGTTACCTCACCTTTCTGACTTGCAAAAGCTGAAGAATGAATTGAAGAGCTCATGGAATTCAATTGAGGTGCTCCCATCATTGTCCCGTTGGCACCTCTTGGAGTTACTATCAAGTTGCTTGCCGCACAGATTTACTCATTCCAATGAAACCAGTCTGTCTGTTCTTGTAAGTAGTCAACAACTTCCCTAGTTTATTACTCACTCATTATGCTACTAGTATGTTATTTCAGATATCACAAAAACAATGATAATATGCTGGCACAATTTTCAACCGGAAAATGTTACCAGGGATGGAATATCAATTCCCAATTGTTTGGTTTCTTAGTTTATGCTAGTTCTTATTGGTCTGATTTCCTCTGACTTATGACAAAGTTTATGCCAGTTTAAGCTGATGCTTATGAAAGGTTTGGCTTCTATGCCATTACCAGTAAAAAAATATAGAAAGCAACAGATTCCTAGGCAGGTTACTGCCTTACTGGAAAATCGGATCATTAAGAAGTTGCAACTTTATGATATTAAGAACCCTTTGTTTAGTCAGCACTCATCACATATTTTATTGAAGGTGTCTAGTTTTACAAATATTGGTGCACAATTACACATACAGAGAACAATTGTATTGTATGACTAGATTTTATCTAGACATTTTTTACTTCAGAACATAGCAAATAACATTTTCTTACATGTGACTATTTGATTGAAATTTTGGAGCGAAGGTCATTAATTCAGTCTCTGTCATCTTATATGCAGTTCATGACTTGAACTGGTTAACTTGTATGTTGAGAACTTGAGGCATAACATACCCCCCTTTTTTTGTTTTATGCAGCAAAGCATGAAGGAAGATATAGCAAACATGATTGCGCCACAGTTGATTAGGCCGATTCCGAGATGGCCATTTTATGCCTTCTTGGGAGGAGCAATGTTTTGCCTTCTTGCCAGCAGCACATGCCATCTTCTCTCCTGCCACTCCCGTCGCCTTGCATACATTATGCTTCGCCTTGATTATGCAGGCATTGCTGCTCTTATCGCAACATCATTCTACCCTCCAGTATACTACTCTTTCATGTGCTATCCATTCTTTTGCAACCTGTATCTCAGCTGCATAACTATTTTAGGAGTGGCAACTATTGCTTTCTCTTTACTCCCTGTCTTCCAGAACCCTGAGTTTCGGACCATACGAGCATGCCTCTTCTTTGGCATGGGTGCATCAGGCGTGATCCCTGTCATTCACAAATTGATCCTCTTTTGGCACCAGCCAGAGGCATTGCACACTACCGGATATGAGGTTCTGATGGGCCTTTTTTATGGCATTGGGGCACTGGTGTATGCAACTCGGGTGCCCGAGCGCTGGATGCCTGGAAAATTTGACATTGCTGGTCATAGCCACCAGCTTTTTCATGTGTTAGTTGTTGCTGGAGCATACACCCACTATCATGCTGGACTGGTGTACCTCAAGTGGAGAGACCTGCAAGGCTGCTAGAAATTATCTATGTGCTTGTAGGATGTGGATAGATTGTAGGTGCCCTGCTTGTGTCCCTAAAAATAGGACCGCTGATTCTCTCTCTTCTCTTCAGAAACAAAAGATGAGATGACTGTTGTTATTGGCCAAAAGACTATACCTAGTCTGTTGTAAAATGTAACGGAGGACTTGCTAGTACTTTGAGATACAAATTGATAATGAGTGATGATCGGTACCTGTAAACTGTGGAATTGGCTGATTTTTCAAGGTGCAACTCACTTGATAAATCAGGCCCTATTATTCCCAGAAAATAATTATTCAGTGATACCACAGCCCCTGCTGTGCATCTTGTGCCGCTATTTATCCGCTTGCTCAAGTTCAATGCACTACATAAATTGTGTTTACAATAGGAGATTGGAAGTGAAATGAATGTTCGGTAATGTCCCTATCGAACGACCACCGAAACCATCATCATTCGTCACCAATCATGAGATCCACTCCCCGATTTGCTACCGTTGTGGGCAGCACAAAGAAGGAAACCAACGGCCTCACCGGCTCGCCTCGCCGGTGCGGTCACCATCACCGGCTCTATCCGCCGTTCTGCCGCCTCCGATTCTCCAAGAACTTGAGGCCTTTGGGACTCCACGTTGAAGTCGGCTGTGTTTCGTTGCAGCCAGTACGATGTATCGCTGCTATGTGCTATCTCGTTCACAGGCTGGGCTGCTGGTTTTCTGATGGACTCGTAGTCACACACAAGAGTACGTCCGTCCAAGGGCTAGATTCCTTGATGGACTCATAGCTGTGGGCTGTTCAGATGCGTAGCCCATTTCCACCCATCGTGCCAGGATCATGTGCCGGCCCCATTGCGATGGAGACACACAATTGTCAATTGCCTACCACAAACAGCTAGATCTTGAAGAAGAAAGCGACGAGATTTTTTTGGCATCGCGACTGCGCCCGCTAAGCCGTGACGTTGATCGTGATGAAAACTTGACATGCCGAGACCCAGAGACAGCTAACCACTATAATTGCTGTAGGTGGCCCGTATCTCGCCTCGCAACAACGCACGCACCCATGGATCTCCTCCGGCTCGTCACCGTGGTAGCCGTGCTCCTGTCGCTGCCGACGCGTGGCCGCTCCGGCGGCGGCGGCGGCGATCTGCACCCGATCGTGCTCGTTCCGGGGTACGGGGCCAACCGGCTCGACGCGCGGCTGACTGCGGCGTACGAGCCAGAGGTGCCTCGCTGCGGCGCGCGGGAGGGGAAGGAGGAGTGGTTCGAGCTGTGGCCGAACGAAGCGGCGGCGAGCGACCCCGGCCAGGCCCCCTGCCTCGCGGAGCAGATGAGCCTCGTCTACGACCCCGTCGCCGACGACTACCGCAACGCCGCCGGCGTCGTCACCAGGGTCCCCTCCTTCGCCTCCACCCGCGCCTTGGTTGGGTGAGTCACTGTGTCACACTATCACTGTGTCAGAGTATTTCTTACGTCGTACAATCGTACGCACGTGTATGAATGCCCGTCCTGACCAGGTAGATAGATGGGCAGCCAAAATTTATTTATTTTTTCTTGTCCGACTGGCAGGTGGGACCAACTGGTGCGGCAGCTGGAGAAGATGGGCTACCGCGACGGCGGGAGCCTCTTCGCCGCGCCCTACGACTTCCGCTACGCCGTGGCGCCGCCGGGCCACCCGTCGGCGGAGGGCACGCGCTACTTCGCTCGCCTCACGCGCCTCATCGAGAGGGCGAGCCGGCTCAACGGTGGGCGGCCTGCCGTCGTGGTGGCGCACAGCTTTGGCTGCGCACTCACGTACCAGTTCCTGCTCGCCCGCCCGCTCGCCTGGCGCCAACGCTTCGTCAAGCACGCCATATTCCTGGCCGCCGCGCTCGGCGGCTTCGCGGAGGGGATGGACGGCCTCACCTCCGGCGCTGGCTCCGGCCTCGCCAACCTCGCGCGGCCGGCGAGGACCAGGCTGGCGCGGAGCCAGCAGAGCGCGCTCTGGCGCCTGCCCACGCCGATGGTGTTCGGGGACCGGCCGGTCGTGGTGACCAAGAACTCGACCTACTCCGCCAACAACATCGCAGAGTTCCTCGACGCCATCGGCTTCACGGAAGGGGTCCGGCCGTACGTGACACGGGTGCTGCCGATGTGGCAGGCGCTCCCGGCGCCGATGGTACCGGTGACAAGCATGTACGGGGTCGGTGTCAGGACGCTGGAGACGTTCGTCTACGGCGAAGACGGGTTCGAAGGGACACCGGAGGTGGTGTACGGCGACGGCGACGGGGACATGAATATGGTGAGCCTGGTGGCTACGGAGAAGGAGTGGTCTGGAGTGGAAGGCCAAATCTTGAAGGTGGTCAGGTTGCCAGGTGTTAATCACATTGGCTTCTTCAGCGATCTTGCCCTCAAGAAAGTAGTTGCTGAAATACAGGAGGCAGTTAGCAGCATAGAGGTACACAGGAAAGAGAAAATCTTCTCTTTTCTGAATAATTTTGAATTTATAATTCCTTTGCCACTAGGACAGTGATGTCCATATGTCATTACTGATCCGTGCAAATAATAATAATAATAATAATAATAATAATAATAATAATAATAATAATTTTGGCTGCAGCGAGTTGGTAATTTATGGGTGACTATAAATGATATGATTTTTTTAGATAAGTTAGTTGGCGCCCCTCTAAATGTGGCTGATTGCCAGGGTCTTTACTGTAACAGTGAAGGATGTTGATGAAGCCGAGAAATGCACTGAGGTGTGTTTGGTAGAGTGAGTTCCCAACTCTTCTCCTTTTGTTTCGTGCGCACGTTTTTTAAACTGCTAAGCGGTACGTTTTTTTAAAAAGTTTTTATACGAAAGTTGCTTTAAAAAATCATATTAAATATTTTTTTAAAAAAATAATAAATACTTAATTAATTATAAAAAAATATATCGTTTCGTTTTACGTGCGCGAAAGATAAGTTCTCAAACACAGCATAGGCCAGGCTGGAGCTCTCGATCTCGTCATTGCTTGAAGCTGCTGAGAACTTTGCACTCCACGGTGGGAGTGGAATGATGCTCGCTTGCCCTACGAAGGACTCTGATCTTAGTGTTACCTATAGTGTGATTGTATTAGTGTCTGGTGTTGTTTCCCTTAAAAAAAAAGTTTCTGGTGTTGCTGCTTAGTTCCCCTGTCTAGTGGTAGGCTAGTTAGCTGTGATATGTCATGTTTTAGGAAAGTTGCTTAAGAACCTCCTGTCTTTTGAGTGGCATGTGTGCCCATGGTGCTTAACCGGTAAAGCTGGTTTTGCCTAGTAGACATTATTTTCTGCTTTCTATAAAAGCAGGACTACGTAAGGAAGCCCTTTTAATCACCGAAATTAACGTCCCCTTGTTTATTACATATTAATTAATTGGTTATGATTTTTTTTAAAATTAATAATATAGATTAATATATAATATATTACTCCGCAAATATACAAGTTAAACTTAACTTCTTCAAATCATAAAAAATAGAGAAAATTCAAAAAATACTATCGACAAGCGCTTCAATCAAGAAATGACATTGATGAACATAACTTTCTGAAAATACCATTGTCTTTATCCTAGAAACATCATAGCCATTAGGTTTTTGTTAGCATTCATCCGTTAAGTGCTATAAAAAGACCATTTTACCCCTACGAATTGTTGAAAGATGATTCAAACTTTTACTATTTCAATCAATTGACAGTAATTTAGTGTAAAGAGCAAACTACAACTTAAGGTAAGCTAACGGGAAGAGCAAAGTTTTTAATCAACTTGTAACAATTCGTAGGGATAAATGGTCTTTTTATAGCACTTAATCGAGGGATGCTAATGGAAACCTAACAAGTTGGGTTTGTCAATGATATTTCTTAGATTGAGGTGTTTGTCGATGGCATTTTCTGTTTTTTTTATAAAAAATAACAAATTTGGCGATGAATGTATGCTAGTTAAAGTTTAATTTGTTGTTTTGGTTATAATTAGTAAAAACTAAATTTTAATTTACATGTTTGTGAAGTGATATATTACATATTAATTTATCTTATCATTTTAGAAAGAAAAAACAATAGGATATGTACGTGTGCTAGTTAGGGTTTAACTTATTATTTTTTGTTATAACTTAGAAAAACCGAATTTTAACTTACATGTTTATAAAGTGATATATTATATATTAATATATTTTATTATTATTATTTTTTATTACCATTTAGTTGACATGCAATAAACGAGTGAACACCCACTTATGTGATTAGAATCCCTCTTGGGGCTATATACCTTTCCTCTTAAAAAAAGTTAGAACATATTTAGTTTGCTACCGTATAGAATATTGCCAAAATTCTGGCAAGACAAGGTGGTCCGGTCAGATACTCAGATAGCAAAGGCCACAAAGTTCCATTGGAAGTGTGGAAATTTTGGTATGGTTCAAAATGCATCAATTCAAACCAAACGTGCCTATGACTCTTTGCCACCCAAAGAGGCTTCAACAGAGTCTGGACAGACAGGCTAAAATAGTTGGGCTTTCTGGCCAACATCAGTCCTAGTCGTCTTCGTTCGTTTAGCCTGTCTGGACAGACAGGCTAAAATGGAAAATTCACAGCCGAACACTTCTCTTTATCGAATGGCTCCAGTTATCTCGTCCCCTGACAAATCCTTGTTTGGGCTCCATAGATGATAGGCACTCTACTAACATGGGCTGCCCATGTACACGCGCCCATGCGCTACTTGGCACATGTTTGAAAATCATCACTTCGACGAAGAAACGAACACTTGCCAACATGAAACTGTCAGATGTGCCCGCTTTTGAGTCGTCTACCCAAGGAAACGTCCCTGTAGCGCACGAACACGACAGGTCGCGATTTCGCGAGTGCTTGTAGGTCCTGTAACGATTTCGCGACGAGACGGAGCAGCTAGCTATCTAGCGAGGACCACCATTATCCCGCGGGCCCTTTCGATAGGCATCTTTCGGCCCCATTGCCCCTGTGCGCAGTGAAGTTGATGGCGCTAGGCCATCCGGGTCCAGCCAATCGGAGGAGGGGAGATGGGCCCGGATGCCTGTGTGGTTCCAAGTCCTGTCGTTGGTTTGGCTCTTTTCCGCCACTTCCACGGTTTCAAAGCAACTGGATCTTCTGCAGATCAGTACAGTGGAGTTAGCTGGAGGCCTGGACCTTTGATTTCTTGAGATTTTGCTCAACATAAATGGCGCAGGTTATCTGTCGTTTCTTTTTTTTTTTGTTACGGCCATGGTGTGAGTATGCTTTAGGACTATCATTTTCATCAAAACTTTGTGTCTCCGTCAGTGGTATCACCTATTTAGAAAATCTTGAGAAATTCAAGTGTTTACTTCCGGCATTGTGTTTTTGACTAGTCCATTTAGAGCTATTTTGATTTGTAGGAAAAACATATGAATCTTGAAGAATTTCAATTCTATAGAAAAAAATCTTATGAATTACTTTCAACAAAGAATTGAATCGTATCATATCTTTTGAAATTACTATAAAATCGATAATTTTAATTATAAAGATTTTGAAGAAAAGTTAGCTAGTTTAAATGGATTGAAAATTTTCCTTTGAGAATTTTCCATGTGTTAGTTCTTGCGGTCTATTCATACGATCATTCTTATATATCTTTAAGTTCGTTTTGCAATTGAATTTCTATCAAAATTATATGTTTTTCTATTTTTTTATGTTTTCAATCCTGCATTTCAAAGAGCCTTAGTTGATATTTTTTCACTGATCAATTCAATAGAACCTGATGAACATATACTTCATCTGTTTCATATTATAAGCCGTTTGATTTTTTTCTTTAGGTTTGACCAACTTTATAAGAAAAATTAGCAATATCTATAATACTAAATTAGTTTTATTAAATCTAACATTTGATATATTTTGACAATATGTTTGTTATGTATTAAAAATACTAGTATTTTTTATAAATTTAATCAAATTTTAAAAAAATATTTTTAAAAAAATCAAACGACTTATAATATAAAACAAGAGAGTATTTTCTTTTCAAAATGGTACAGAGCTGGGAATTTCTTGTGGCGTATAGCCCCAAGACCGTGGGATCCATACAAGCCAAACGAGTCCCCTACCGGCATGGCAAGGGAACCAATCAAACGGATCCACGTCCACTCCGTCAGTTCATCTCTTCACCACCACCCACCTCTACGACCACGATTACTACTACTATCATCTCTTCCCATCCAATCCTGTTAACAAGTGTTAACTGGGAAAAGAAAAGAAGCGAAAGCGTTGCTGCTGCTAGCTACAAAACCCGACCAGCACTGGTCCTTGAGAAAGCGAAGTGCAACAGATCGATCAAACGCTTGGTGAGGTCACGGTCAAAGCGAGGAGGAGCGAGGCACGGAGGAGGCAGCTTGCGAAGGTGGTTGGCAGCACCAAGAAATGCCCTCCTCGATTGCTGCTGCTGCTGCGTGCCGTCCCCCCCTCCCTCTCTGCCTTCCGCTGTGCTGGCCCATCCGCCCATGGCACATTGGCATGGCTCGCTCGCTGGCTGCATCCCCCACCCCCAACCTTGGACCACATTGACCGGTCAGACCAGAGGCCTCACCCCACCCCCCACCCCGTCCCCGCGCGGCACACTGCACACCGCGACCCCCGGTGCATGCGACGCCACGCGCTACGGTTCCGTCTCCTCGTGAGCCCCAGCGCCGCACACCACACGCCCTGTCGCGGTGTCGCCCCCTCCTCCTCCGGATTAGCCTACGTACGCTACGCGCGCGGTTGATTATTTTGATTATTACTCAGCATGCATCGCCTAGGGCGTAGCGTGATGATGATCATAGTAGCAGCGCGCGGTTAAGTTATTGCTGTTCGCGCGGATGCCGGTGCGGGGGCTGGCGATCTCGGCGAGGGGGAAAGCGACCCTGTCTGCCTGATGCTGCGCTGATATTGTTTTATGGCTGCTCAGCTGCTGTTCTTCTCCTTGTGCCTGGTACTGGAGTTGGAGTACTACTATTACCAGTTGCAGTATTTTAGCCGGGGGTTTTTATAAGATGCTCGCTTTCTGCTTCTGAGGGACAGACCGGCTTAATTAGCAGAGCGCGCATCGCACAGGCTTTTGACAGTTTTTATTATAGTGCTGCTGCGTCGTCCCGGTGACCGTCAGGGCGGTTTTGGATGCACGTGGATGCTGACACTAACCTGAAAGATGGGTGAATGCCTATGCTCTCCAAGCAGGCTCAATGCAACTTGAATTCACGAATGCTACGCCCAGGTGAGGCACGATGACATGTACTAGTACTATCATGTAGGAGCTTCAGTGGTTTGATTCAGTCTCAGGGCTTATTTTAAACACAGGATTATAAAACACATATAGAAAAATATAGAAATCAAATGTCATGTTTATTGATATCTACAGGGTTTTATAACTCATGGTAGTATCCAAACTGTTGTTTGACTAGAAAAAAACACAGAAAACCAAAACACATGAAGAAGAAAATATAAGGTGAGATCTTATTCTCATTTTTCTTTAAAATTGCTCTATGATGATCTATTTCATAGGAATTGGTAGAGATATATCCTTCGTTTTAAAATGCTTCATCGAATTATTTTCTTTAGAATATAAATCCTCTAGAAATCTTATGTTTTTTATTTGTTTCAAAGGGATCCTTGAATCATCAAATTTTCATATGTTTTGTGTGATTCAAGTCAGCGTTTTCTCCACGCCCTGTAATTCCAGTATTCCGCACACCGTCGGTCGCTCCTTGCAAGTTGCAACCGCTTCCTGAGAAAAACGACTGGTTGCATTACGTTGTCACGTCAGGACCGTGCATGCATGGCGCCCATGCCACGAGCACGCGCAGGCCGGTTGCCCTCTTTACCTGGCAGCAAAACGGAAGGCGCTCTCCTCCCCTGCGCTCGCACGTTGGGTCAGTCAGTCAGCCCGTCAGTCCCTTCCGTCCATCCATTCGTCAGCCCACGCCACGCGCATGCGCTGTCGTGCGTGCGCCGTCCTCCGCCCTCCCGTCCCGTACGTGGCTGCCACCGTCGTCCCTGCCTTTTCCAGGCCTCGCTGCAGCCACCGCGGAACCGAGGCAGGCTGCTCCGCCGTTTCCTCGCCAGCGTCGCATGCCTACGCCACGCCAGGGCGCAGCAAAGCAAACGGCCGGGGGCGGTAGGTAGGCGGCTGTGCGACAACAGTGATCGTTTTTACTTACGGGATTTGACTCGCCTGGAAGGCTGGAAGAGCAAGACGACGCGTCTCCATCCGTCCATGGACGACTTGTCGTTGTTGTTACTCCTGGCCCGTGTTTAATGCCCCCGATCGATCGCTTCGATTCGCCCTTTGACCCGGGTAATCTGCAGTGTACGTACGCACGGGGTACGTACTTTGCATTGCATCGTGTGGCAGCTGGGCGTTGAGATCGTGGCATTTTAATTTTCTGTACTACTGCTACCTGCCGATCCGACGGGAGGGGGTGTCGTATCGAGCCCCGCTGTGCACAGCGTGTGGCCGGTCAAGGAGCGCATTTTCAAAGGCCCTGAGAGCTCGCTTTGGACATGTCTGGTTAGGCTTTACTGTATCGCCTACTGTTACAGACTTTCCCCTTTGTGTTTTCCTCTTTCTCCTTTTGTTTTTCCTCCCTTCGTTATCTCTTTCCTTTGCTTGAGAAGAAATCTGTCCTCTCGTGGTCTTTGGTCTTGGTCATTAAGACGTCCTTCCGCAAGAAAGAGGGGCTCCAACCTGGCATGAATGCACGTGTGATGTTTTGCCAACTTTTTTCTCTTCCCCTATCCGATTGTAACATCTTTTCCTTCTTTCCTAGCATGTGTACAGATCGGTTTCCCCAAACATTTTAAAATTCAAATTAACATCATTTCCTATAATAATCCTAGTACACCTGATAACTCTCGAAGAGTGGTTGATATTAAAAGTATAGTTAAATTTGATTAAGTTATATTTTCATTGACACAGTTTTATTTTATACCAGATAGATTTTAAAAATAAAATTGGACCTCAATATAATTTTGAGCTACAGTTTCTCTAGATAAAATTGCATTTTTCTCTAAAAACAATTGTATTTTGTAGGAATATATAAGTATATTCATCAATTTACACTGTTTTGATCTAGACCCAACATAATTTAACCGGTTCAAATCTTTTTCCTTTTCTTTTTCTTTGACTAGTATGAGAATTTGTAGCATCTAGAATAAACATTATTTGTTATTTTTGAGCTATCTTAATAATATAATTAGGGGATTGTCAAGTGTAAATTGCACGGTGTTAGATATAAAAAGCTAGAATTATATTCAATATACAACACTAGTTTTATTTTCATATATACACTTATATTGTATTTTTTTACCAATGTATTTTTAAATAAAATTTAATTTAATATACAATTTTTAGCTCATGTTCTGCATTGCTATATTATAAACAACTATACCGTCCAATCTACTTGTTATAATCTGAACCAAGATCTTAGAATAAATGCACAAGATGATATAAGCGGACTGTACAAATTATCACATCATACTGTGCACATGTAGAGGAGAGAGAAAAAAAAGCGGTCTACAAATTTGTTGCCACTGCAGCATGTGCTTCGATATATTATGTGAGACATGAATGGATTAGATATTAATGGTGCAGTATATATCTACAACTATTACATGAGTGGACTTTAGCTTGACTATAGATGATATTTTAAGTTTTGGAGCTAGTAGTATATTATTAAACTCGCTCTTACAGAGGAGTAAATTTTTTCCTTGTCTCTAATTAATGTGATATTGTTTTCAGGGCTCTAAGGCAAACATGGCGGTTTAATTTTTTATTTTGAAAATAATTTTTTTCTTTTTAAGTAAGGTGTAGATTGATATTCACTTTGTTTCAAAATAAATTCATTTGTACTTATCCCACGCATATCAATACAAACAAAAAAACAAAATACTCACTTTAATCATATCTGCTGAATGCATTTACTCATTAATTTCACAAACTCCAATACAATGACTAATTAAAAATAAACTTATTTTATTATAAATTGTACTAGGTTTTTTTTACGAAGGGTGTACCAAGTAGTACTAGAAACTTATAGATATTCCCTCCATTTCATATTGATAATTATATATTTCAAATTCATAATATTAGAATGTATTACATCAGATACTATGTTGGTTTTTTATGAGATGGAGGGAGTAAGTTTTTTCGCTGAGACCAAGAAACCCTTAACTTCCCAATATTGTATTTATTATGAGTATGTGATGGAGAAAAAGAATCAAAAACATGCACACTTTTAACTTCTCATGGACAAGAAACAAGAGCTTTACTATCTCAAATGTCTACATGTATACATGCAAATTCAATTTATATGCATAAATGTAATAATACCAAACGTCACACGAAGATGCTAAGATTATATCAAGATTAATTTAAAATTTCTAATTTTTAGTTATATAATGAACAATATGAAACAGATGAATAATGTATAAAAATCAACTCCTAAGTTCTCATACGCGCTGGAGACCAATGAGAACATGGTGAGTACTGTGAAAACTGATAACAACTGTGCTGCCAGTCTGCTACTCGTACTGAAGTTTAGCATGACTGCTCCAGTGATTCCGATGGATTTGCCTAAGAGTGGGGATTGGCTAGGGTTTGAAACTTTGAAAACTGATCTGCGGCGATCGATGCGCGGTCAGAGCTGCCCTCGGGAGAGCGGAACGGTCAAACGGGGCCGGGGCACCACCTCCGGTATCGTAACGTGAGGGTCGCGTGCCACGAGGAGGCTGTTAGCCTGTTTGCTTCGGTGATGGTGATCTCACTGCACGTGCGGTCCGCGTGCCGAGACCAATAGTACAGTGTACACACATCACGGCATCACGCTCGCTTCCGTCTGCGCTCTCTGCACTGCTCCCATTTTCTCATAGGTAATACAGATTTAAAAAAATAAAAGTAGTATACTATGAGTTAAAAGAAGTAAGGGCATCCATAATGCAGTGTAAAACTAATTCATAAATAATACAGTATTAAATTCAGCCACCAAACAACATTGTAAAATTAGTCTATAGCAAGAAAATTGCAAAAGCCACCCATAAACATATAGAATGCCTATATAAAATAAAATATGTTATTTGTCTCTATTTTTTTTCTCGTAATACTACTTGCTATCTATATATATTATGAATGTTATAATAGTTAAAATTCATATATATAGGTCTCATTTATATAGACTACTTTTGTTATATACATTGCTGATTTCTTAACACACGAAACATTAGGCCGTCACCAGTAGGAACGGGAGTGAAAATCACATCAAGCCTAAGCTAACGCACCATTCCCTGCTATAGATTCTAGTCCATCATTTTTTTTTGGGTGTTGTTGCGCTTTGGCATAAACCAATTTCCTCGTAGTGGAGTAGCAGCAGTGAAAAGAAAAAAAATAAAAATAATCTAATGCCAGTCTGCATGAACAAAAAATTACTCCATAAAAAACTAGTAAGGACCATTGGTGGGCCCACCTCACAGGCAGGTTGTCAGTGAGTGCGGCAATGTCTGGTCCCCACTCTTCTAATCCAATCCCCTCACTAGTCCTCCCTCCTCGGTCATCAGTCATTACAACCAAAACCACCAAAAGGAAAAAAAATCGCAAATAATAATTCCATCAGGATATTCTTGCTCACACATACACACACCCTCACAAGGTCACAAACACAGCCCTGCTCACCCTTGCAGCCTTGCGCTCTCTCTCTCTTCTCCACCCACTCTAGCTTAGCTTGGACTAGATCTCACATTTTTTTTCAGTTTTTCTCCACGCCACCACTCCCTCTTCCTCTTCCTCTTCCTCTTCCCCTCTCCCATTCCCTCAGATCTTCCCCCATATCTCTCTGTCTTGCCGCAACCCGCCTCCCAATCTGAGAAAACCCGGGAGCTTTCTTCAGCTCCAGCTTCTTCTTGTTCGCTTGCTCTCTCTCTCCTTTTACCTCGTAGCCAAGGTGCAGGAAACCCAAAATTCCAAGAAAAGCAACAGGTCAAGAAAGAGGGAAAGCTAAGGAGAGGAGAGGGAAGGAAAGAAAGATGGTGATGATGGCGATAAGTCGCCCCATGATTCGCGCCATCATTCCGTCTCCCCCGAGGCCAGTGCGCTGGTAAAAGGGCCTCGCCGTCCGTCCGTCCGGCCGGCCGTGCGCGCGCGTGGAGGAGGTGGGTGCGGAGGTGTGCGTGAGAGGGGTGTCCGCCATAATGCCGCAGTACCAGGAGCTGCCCTGCGGCGGGCAGGTGCTCGACATCGACACCGCGCTGAAGGACGGCATCCTGGGGGGTGCCCCGGAGCTCGGGGACGCGGCGGCGGGGGACGGAGGGAAGCAGCCCGTGGAGCTGAGGAAGATGATGGACGAGCTGGACGCGGCGGGGGACGGCGGCGGGGACGAGGCGGTGCCAGCGGTGTTCATCTGCCCGATCTCGCTCGAGCCCATGGTGGATCCGGTGACGCTGTGCACCGGGCAGACGTACGAGAGCGCCAACATCTCGCGGTGGCTCGCCCTCGGCCACCGGACGTGCCCCACCACGATGCAGGAGCTCTGGGACGTCACGCCCATCCCCAACACCACGCTCCGGCAGCTCATCGCCGCCTGGTTCTCCCGCCGCTACACCCGCTTCAAGAAACGCTCCGCCGACTTCCACGGCCGGGCCGCGGAGCTCGTCCACGCGCTCCGCGGCACGGCCGTCCCGAAGAGGCAACCCCTCAAGGGGCAGGCCAGGGTAGCCGCGCTCCGGGAGCTGCGGTCCCTCGCCGCCGCCCACCAGTCCGTGACCAAGGCCATCGCTGAGGCCGGCGGCGTCGGGCTGCTGACCTCTCTCCTCGGACCGTTCACTTCACACGCCGTGGGGTCCGAGGCGGTCGCCATTCTTGTGAGCGGCGTGCCGCTCGACGCCGACGCCAAGGCCGCATTGATGCAGCCGGCGAAGGTGTCGCTCTTGGTGGACATGCTCAATGAGGGCGCGGTCGACACCAAGATCAACTGTGTCCGCCTCATCCGCATACTCATGGAGGAGAAAGGCTTTCGGCCGGACACAGTAGCCAGCCTGAGCCTGTTAGTTGGAGTCATGCGCCTCGTTCGAGACAAGCGGCATCCGGACGGTGTCGCTGCGGGGCTTGAGCTGCTCAATTCGATATGTGCAGTGCACAAGCCGGCAAGAAGTTTGATTGTTAGCATTGGTGCGGTGCCACAACTAGTAGAATTGCTGCCAGAGCTGCCAACGGAGTGTGTAGAGCCAGCCTTGGATATCTTGGATGCGCTTGCCACAGTCCCGGAGGGTCGGATAGCGCTGAAGGATTGCCCCAGGACAATCACCAATGCTGTGAGATTGTTGATGAGGGTTTCAGAAGCATGCACACGGCGAGCGTTGTCAATGCTGTGGGTGGTGTGTAGGATGGCACCTGAAGAATGCGCGCCCGCTGCTCTAGATGCGGGGCTGGGGGCCAAGCTTCTCTTGGTCATACAGAGTGGGTGCGGACCAGAGCTGAAGCATCAAGCGTCCGAACTGCTCAAGCTGTGCACCATGAATTGCACATCGACGGTATTCATCTCCAAGTGCAAGCTTACGAAGACAATCCAGTGAGTGGAGTTTGGAATTGTGCTGTTCCGCTTGTGATTTGGGTCGATGGCGAATGGTTCACCTGTTGGGTCTCACATTATCTGAAGAAATGGCGGCAATTGGCAATTGGCAGTCGACAGCGTCTATGTATAGATAAACTTTGCAGGTATGCAGAATTTGCCATGTCATCTGATGGCATAAGGGTGGATGAGTACATTGTGAGACCTGTGGCCATGTTATCACTGTCCAGCGAGATGAATCGTATCGCAGCATTCAAAATGCAGCGTACGCACAGCTAATTCAGTGGCAAGCAGGTGGGATGTACATGCAAATTGATGAGGATTTTGGAAAGCTCAATAAGCACTCGAGGCTGGGAGGTGGTAAGTACAGCCAGTTTTGCCATTAGTAGTAGAAAAATTAAGCAAGAAGCCTGCTATTTTAGATTTTCGGCAATGTGGGTCTTTCAGGGCTGTAGATGTTCTTCCTTTTTGTCATCTTCGGTGTAATTGATGGTATAAACTGGGTAGAATTGTATACAGTACTGTTGCTTCATAATTGAAATACACATTGCCATAGGCCATATCTCGGAAAAATTTGGAACTCTTTGCTGCATCTTTCATTGCTTTGGTCATCCAGTTAATTTTTCAAGGGTAACCTTTGTCATGTAGCATATACTGAAAAGCTTCAGGAGGCGTTCCTGGTGCTGAAATTGAAACAGTAGAAAGACGATGTCCAGTGTCAGCTTGTGCTGGTGCCACAAGTACTAATTACCAAGTATTATCAGATGGCCCAGTTTGAATCTAGAGGGCATAATCAGTCAAGCAATTGTAGTCTTCTTGGTAGATTTAGCCACACACTATCCTTAAAAAGGGAGAAAACAGAGAATCTGGTTTAAATTTTTTTCTGATGATTCAGCAAATAGTCTTGAATTGCCAGTCAAGGTTGACAACAGCTCCAAACATTCATTTTCCTGGATTGCATCTAGTACTAGTAGTACTAGCATCCTCACTGGAAAAGCAGGTCTTTGTATATTTCACATCAGGGTGCTGTCCTATCTAATCTCAAAAAAAAAACCTTGGTCATCAGGAAGGACAGATAAAGCCATGGCAACGCCTAGCATAGGGTCACTCATCTATGATCAGGAGTTAGGCTATGGTCAGTACTTTTCCCCTTTGTACGTTCCCAATCAATCGTAAAGCAGATGATGGGGGACTGCCTCACTAGCTCTCATCAGTCATCACCGCCGGTGAAGTTTGTGTGTGTTGCGCTTGCCCAATTGACCTGTGGAATGGAAGCAGGATGAGGAAGTGAGCGCACCATGCATGCCATGCCTCGTCAGTCTCCTGCTTTTGCCATGATCCGCGACGTGACGTACAGCCCCCATGCCTCGCGCCGGCGCACGCACAAACGCCACAACCCACCCGTCCGTCCCTTTTCCACACGCAATTCCGGTCTCGCCTCGCGAGAAAAAGATGGACTCGCGGGCCAGCCCAACCATGTGGCGTGGGCACCTCACCTCTCCTCGCGCAGTCTAACGGGAGGTGAGGTGATCGCCCGCCCAAAGGCTGGAATGCTGGATCGAGAGCAGGACCACGGGCATGCGCGCCTGCCTCCTCCCGTCGATGGATGGACGACTACTCACTGATTGACCCTGTTGGTGGCGCCACTGTGCCGAGCACAACTCGTACACGGGAGCGCCAGGATTGTAGTAGTGCTGGTGCCTGTGTACGCGTAGAGTCTCGGCGCGTACTCTACTCGGACGGACGGACACTGGAGTGAGTGATCGAGTCAGCTGCATGCATATGTGCGTACAATTGCCTGGGGCAGAGGTCGCCGGGAACGAACACTGCATCTATGCACAGGCCGTGGCATGCACTCGCGACGACGTGAGAGGGGGCCTCATAGTCGATCGGCTGTACAGTACGCTGCAGTGCTGCAGCCTCATCACTAACGGCTGATCGGTCGATGCTAGTAGCTCCATGTGCAATGAATGCTGGTGAGGTGTTATCTGAAGGAAAATTTTCTGCCGGCTGGCCCGGCTTGCTCGCTTGCTCCCTCGGAGCTGAAGGAAAGAACACAGGGACACAGAGGGAAGCAGGGTTTACCTTATTGTTTTGGAAGGTTATCGTCCCCCCTCTCGCGATAAGACGGTTACCGTCGAAAACCGTGTGAATTTTATTTTCAAAAATTGGTAATTTCGTGGTTTGATCACGGGTAACCGTGACATGTTTGACAGAAAACATAAAAAAACACTAAAAAAATAAAAAAAACACTTAAATGTGTGTAAAAATTAGGGATAATTAGAAAAATATATAGGATACTTGCAGACCTGGCTTGTGGATATAAAATACAAAAATGAAGGCTAATATTTTTTTTATTTTCTAAACAATTATCAGTTTTGTCCTCAAAATTAATTTTATCTTATACTTTTTTAAAAAAATTCTTCACCATCTACAATTAAAAATCAAGAACTACGTCATGATTTTTTTTTTTTATTTTTTTTTGAAATTTTTGAATTTGCTCAAATTGCATCCAAACCATACCGTCAATAACCCTTACCGTACCTCTGTGATAACCACGCGGTTACCGACGGTAAGAAAAACCCAAGAGGGAAGATGTTGGTTTTGAAATTTTCGGCATCGTCGTCAGTTCCCCCTGCCCCGCTATCTCCGTTAGCCGGTAGAGATCACATGAGCTCCTACCCCGAACCAGCTAACCTCGTTGTGAGCTTGTCGATTATTTTAGACAGACAGCTTTGAACTTTGAACTTCATCAGGGATTTTGTCCGATACTCTTCAAAGTAGAGCGTACGTGCGTATGGTCATGGTCATGTCAAGAGAAGAGATCAGTAGACGAGACGGACGCATGCAGTGCACGAGATTCGTACGTATCCCTCGTGCGATCGACCATAGACCGATCGAGCCATCAACCGATCGATCAGCGCGAGAACCTGATAAGCGAGTGGGCGGCAGATGCGATATCATTGGCGTTCCCCAGTGGGCGTGGACTTTGGTCTGATGGATCGGCTCTCCCCCGCAACGCTTCTTCTTTCGCTTACACATGCTGATGCATGCATGCCGATCGAGCTGTCACTCACTGATGGGCAATTCTGGGCTCGTGCCGCGCGCATCTGGTGATCGATCCGCGTCGCGTGCTGCTGCTGCTGCTGCTACAGCTTTTTCGTGATGTTGTACGCAGCGGCCATTTACTCCGGGTCTCCGGCCGTCCGGCGATGGCATTGGTTGGTACTATACTCCTACCCTGGTGGTACGTCTGGTAGCAGCAGCGGGTCATCTTTTAGTCACTGTGCGGTGGGCCCTGCAGGACAGAGGGGACGAGGTGGGGGCGAGTGGCTGGTTGCCCCCAGCGGCAGCGGGGCATGGGGTGGTTTCATTGACCTCCAGAGCGGCAAGCGATCGAACGAGACGACCGAAGCTTTTGCTGCCAGTTTGGCGTCCGGATCACGGCCATGCGTCCGTCCCAAGTGGCCTCAGTCCCCTGACCAGCAAAACTGATTACATCACGCGACGTAGGCATGCAAGCATATCCTCCATGCCTTTTCAGCGCTCGTGTCGACGACTGGTTTATCTAATCCTTTTGAAAAAGGTTATCGCTTGAGCGGTGAGGCAGTTATCGCGATAACCAAAAAAAACCGTATGAATTTCGTTTTTAAAAATTTAAATTCAAAAATTAGAGATTTCGTGGTTTGGTCATGGTTACCGTGCGGTTTAACGCGGTAACCGTAATATTTGCGCAGTAACCGCAACATGTTTGGCAGAAAACAAAAAAATAAAAAAAATACTAAAAACACTTAAATGTGTGTAGAAATTGAGGATAATTAAAAAAATATATAGAATACTTACAAACCTAACTTGTGGATGTAAAATACAAGCTAGGTTTTGTTTTCAAATTTGATTTTATCTTACTTTTTTTTAAAAAAAATTTCCATCATCTGCAATTAAAAATCAAGAACTATATTCATGATTTTTTTTTGATTTTTTTGAAATTTTTGAAATTGCTTAAATTTCATCCAAATCCTATCATCAGTAACCCTTATCGTATCTGGTGGTAAGCGCGGTTATCGCGTGGTTACTGACGGTAAGGAAACCCTCCGGACGCCCGCTGTTTCAGTCAAAACAGAACTGACGCGTTTAATTTACCCTGTTCATGGTTTGACACGCAGCAGGACATCTAATTTTAAAACTTAAAGTGCTGGTTAGTTAAGTGTTAGGGGAGCAACGTGTCACATTGTGAAATATATGGTCTTGCTATGTCAGTACTAGCTTGTCATTTGTGGACGTGTGACCCACCGGCGTGAGGCAGGCCGGCGGGGTTAGGGGAGCTGCACGCGTAGCACCGGTGAAAGTGAAACACCTTCTGTACGTGCATGCATGGCGGCCCTTCAGTTTTCTCTGCCCCGGCTTCCCCGTGGGGCCTGTAAACTGTGCCCTCTCGTAGTCTCAGGAGACAGGGCTGGTCAATCAAGCAAAACTACACTATCAAAGCGAAAGCGATCATCCCATGCAAAGGACAGCAAGGCCGAGACATATGCACAGTGCAGAGTCACACAGAGCCAGTGGAATCTAGATTTACATCATCAAAATTACTAGCAGTGCTTGTTACTGCCATCATGAAGTGTAAAACCATCCAGGCCGGCGGTCTGTCGGGTCGGGCAATGAAATGTAGGAAATGCACAGTACTGTAGTAGTAGTAGAATTTTGGCAATAAGTTTCGTGCCATTGAATGCTTACAGTACATTGAATTTCCTGGACTGCCTTCACCATAACTGTTGTCTAGTTCCAGCTCGCTCCCCCTGCCGCCGCAGAACCTACGCCGTAATGTTTGCATTCAGAAATTATGAAAAGACTTAATTAACCTAGGTAGGAGTCAATTTAAGATTGAGTGAGAATGCAACCTGTTAAATGTATACACCTGAGACTCTGAGGGGAAATTACAAGAAGCTCCACATCGCAAAGCCTCTCTTAGTATCCCACTATAAACCAAAGGGCCATACAACAGAATGAGAAGGAACTGGACTAAAAGCTCATGTAATTCAAGATATATCGGCAAGGGTCAAGGACTCATGGTTTGTAATTCCCTCTTTCTTTTTTAGATCAAAGGCTTCCGCCCAACTTTACTAACAAAGCATAAATCATGGACTCATGGTTGCTTCATTGTCCCAGTAATTCCTCAACTGCGACATGTGGAGGAGCAGCCCATCTCGGCCTAATCCAGTAACGCTACTCGTCATGATCCATGGAGGAGGCTCTGGGTACAGGGAACTGATCGTTTCCTGGAACGCTTTGATGTTCTCCTCTGGCCGGCCCCCTTTACCTTTCTTGGATTTATCACACTTTGTGAACACATAGGTCAATCCAATCTGAAATAGTACCAAAACAACAGAAGTCAGACTGCAAGAATATAGTTGCAGAACATGAAAGACGTTATTAGATATCAGTACAGGACAAAGCCCGTCTTATGTTGACTTACATTGTTACGGCCAAGCCAATTGGCACAGTCTAGGTCAATTTTCTGAGGTGGAATACTGGCATCAACAAGGAGCAGTACGCCCACCAAGGTATCTCTGTTCAAGAAGTAACCCTTGGTAAATGAAGACCAATCCATTCGAGCAGATTGAGATGCAGCCGCAAACCTACATTTGTGAACAGATATGATTATACCCAGACGACAAATGAGTTCCAACAGTATGCTGGGGTTGTGTTCCAATGGGAATGGAAAAGCAACAGTAGTTGACTTTAAATTCCATTATAAAATTTATTTCGTACAGAATGTGCTCACTGCTACAATGTCAGATACTGGCATGCAGAAACAGAAACTGCAGCCAAATAGAAGGGAATAATTGAATCTATGCCATCCAAAGATCACCACTTTAGAAATATAAAACTGAACTGTCTTGGTTCACAAATATGACCAAAAGATCTCAGTTCAAGCTTCTCACACTCCGCCTATCTTCATAAGCCTTTTCCTCATTAAGTGGTAATGAAGTGAAAAACATCGATTCAATGGTATACCCTGGTGGCATGTACACAATTGGCCCACTTCTATGGTAGTGATTTTCAATGCCATCTGTGATTGTGTCATTGTGATTCCTAGAAAGTAGCACATGCAAATCAAGTTACATATGGTAGAAAAAGTCAACATACCCGTAACCAGGCAAATCCACAAGGTACCAACTTTTGTTAACCAAGAAGTGATTAATTGTTTGGGTCTTCCCTGTGAAAGCATGAGATATTCCATGTAACAACAGAAGTACACATTTCAACAAAATGCAGAAGATAACAACATGTTGGTTTTCTAATGCGAAACTACATATATGAATTCGTGTGCAATTACGCAGCTAAATGCATCATATACATCATTATATACAATTACATTGTTGATACACCTAAAATAACCCTAATATCTCTCACTGGTTTACAATTCTATAGTTTCAACCATCCACTACCAATTGTGTGTATATACCTATTCTTCAGCGATTTACATGGTATTTTTTTGAACTGAAGAGCAAGGCCTCTTTTTTCATGTATTAACACTATAATATATTCATGAAGTTTGATATGAAAATAACATAGAGTTAGATGGAGCAAATCATAAATGAAGAAATCAGTTCGGTTATGAAGCATTTTGTAAAGTTAAGACCTAAGCAACGAATAGGATAGCAAGATAAACAAGTCCGAAAACCATGTATTCAGTTACGAGGGATGCACAAATACCAAACTCGTCCTCCAAAAAACTGCAAAATCAATTGATTTATAAGGTTTGCAGCAATATCAGAGTTCCCCACCAAAACCGGAGCAGTGGTGTAGCACAGTAAGTGTGCCCAACAAATGAATCAAAAACTAAATTAACTTCTCCTGTTGCTTTAAGCACTAAGCAAACGAATGTGTTTGCGATCTAGGCCATCGCACTGACGGTTGAAGCTACCACAGTCCTAAACTCACTTGGGAGTTGGGAGGCTACCCTCAGAGCTAAACAAGAAATTGCATCATCAAATAGATATGCACGAACAGATAAAAGCTTAAGGCATTCATGAAAGTCACCAGGCTTTTTGGAGGTGAGCGCGGCTTCCTTGCGGCGGATAAGGGCGTTGATGAGAGAAGACTTGCCGACGTTGGAGCGCCCCAGCACGGCGAACTCGGGGCGGTCGTCCTTGGGGCAGTCCCGAGCGCGCGCGCTGCTCTTGACGAACTCCGCCTCCTTCACCCGCGAGTCCCCCGCGTAGGGCCCCACCACGATGTTCGACGCCGGTATCACCATCTCCGCCGCCACCGCCGCGTCCCGCTCCACCCCGGGCGGGAAGAACAGCGCGGGGTTCACGGACGAACCCCTGTGCGGCGGCGCGCTCTTCCTCCCGCCCTTGGGCCCGGCTCGTGGCGCCGGCGCCGGCGGCGGGGGCAGGGGCGCCGCATCGCCGGCGGACGCTGTCCCCGCCGCCGCGGCGAGCGTGCGGCTGAGAGGGAGCGAGGCGCGGGGTGGTGAGATGGGGTGCGGCGCGACGGCTCGAAGGAGGGAGAGGCGTGGCCGGAGTAGCATAGCAACGGCAGCCGCGCGCACGGCGGAGAGTGGCTGATGGCCGGATGGGGTGCGGCGCGGGTGGCTCACGCGGCCGTCGAGTCCTCGTCCCTGTGCCGCGGCGAGGCCATCCGCCAACATATGGCCCTATTAGGCCCAGACCACTTATTGGGTAAAACCAGAGCCCGTTAAAATCTATTAACTTATTAAAGTAATAAAAAAAAGCTATCATCTCATGGCTTAGAAGTTCTTATATTAATCAAACAAATAAAATTGATATAAAAATACAATTTAAAAATAGCTGAGATTCAAAATTATAAAATAAGAAACATTGGAAGAGTAGACTAGAGTTCACACATGTAACAATTTAGAACTAATTAAAATTCATAATTAAAAATAAGAAAACTAAAAGTAGAGTTTAGAGTTCATATAGAAATACAATTTAAAAATAACTAAAATTTAAAATTTAAAAATAAAAAATATCGAAAGAAGAGTATAGAGTCCATATAGGTATACAATTTAGAAATAACTGAAATTCCAAATTAAAAACTAAAAAAAATATTAAAATATGAGTTTAGAGTCCATATAGAAATACAACTAGAAACAATAGAAAATCAAAATAAAGAAAAGAATATTGGAAGAAGAATCTAGAGTCCATATAGGAATTTAAAACTTTGAAATTATAAATAAGAAAATTAAAATAGAGTTTAGAGCCCATATAAAAATACAATTTAGAAATAACTAAAATTTAAAATTTTAAAAAACTGAGTCCATACAGGAATACAATTTTGAAATACTAAAATTCGAAATTAAAAAATATTGAAAGAATATTCTAGAGTTTATATAGGAATACAATTTAGAATAACTGATATTCATAATTAAAAAATAAAAAATATTTAAAGAGGACCCTAGAGTCCATATTGAAATATAATTTAAAAATAACAAAAATTAAAAATTAAAAAATATGAAATATCGGAAGAGAAGTCTAGAGTGCATATAGGAATATATTTAAAAATAACTAAAATTCAGAATTTTAAAATAAGAAATATTGATAGAAGGGTTTAGAGTCCATACAGAAATAAAATTTATAAATAACAAAATTTTAAAATTAAAAAAATAAGCAATATTGAAAATGAGTCAAGAGTCCATATAGGAATATAATTTATAAATAACTAAAATTTAAAATTTGAAAATATTTAATAACTATCATGTATATATAACAGAATACAATATAATATAAATATTATACATTGGCTAGTTTTGTCGAGTTAGTACAAGGTTTAAAATCATATTGTCATTTTAATATATTTTAATACAAAAATATAAAAGTATATATGCTAAATATATGAGAAAAAGTTTATCGACGCTTGCCGTATAATCTCTACGGACCATCATGCTAGTTAACTCTATAAAGGCTAGGCCCAATAGACTACCAAAGTGGCCCAAAACAACTGTGCAAAAGTGGGTTTGCACTCTACTGAAAACCGATGATGCAATCAAAGATTAAGGTGGCGTTTGGATCCAGGGACTTATTTTTAGTCCATGTCACATCGGATATTTGAGTACTAATTAAGAGTATTAAACATAGACCAATAATAAAACTAATTGCATAAATAAGTTCTATTTCGCGAGACAAATTTTTTAAGCCTAATTAATCCATAATTAGCACATGTTCACTGTAGCATCACATCGGCTAATCATGAATTAATTAGGCTCATTAGATTCGTCTCACAAATTAGTCTAAGGTTATGAATGAGTTTTATTTTTAGTTTACGTTTAATACTTTTAATTAGTGTACAAACATCCGATGTGAAAGGGACTAAAAAAAGTCCCTAAAAACAAACAGACCCTAAGACCAAGCGATTAGGTTAGTTTTAGTCTCTCGCTAAAAAAAGAGGTTGGTTTTAGTCATTGACGAGATTAAATTTCGTTGATATTTTGTGGAGACGGCACAAGTTAATGGCTGCTCCATTGGTGGCATCGTCGTTTCTGTTGCCGGCCGTTGACAATCTCGCATCGCCAAGACTGTACCTGCGAATGTCCTGAAGTATTCCATATTTCCATCAGTCACTTGAAAGTTGAAAAGCGTAGGATTAAGCAAGACCAAACAAATTTATCATAGAGAGGGTGAATAATAGGAAAAACCAAAATCCAAAAACCAAAACTTTTAGCAAAAATAAAAGTTACCTTTTAATCTAATGAAGTCGCACTTGATCAGACTACTGTGACGTCGTCGGTCAAACCGCTGCACTGCCGCCGGTCAGACCGCCTTCAAGCTACCGGTCAGACCGTCGGGGACCGAAAAAAACACATATTGACGAATTTTTGAAAGTAGATCAATTTTATTGCATTAATATATGTTTACAAAGTGCATCTAAAGTGCATCTAAAACACTCTTCTCTCAACTTTCGAACTAAATTGAAGCCTAGAAAAACTTTTCTCTCCAAAAAATCGATATCTAGATATCTCAACCCCTTATTTATTTATACCACAAAAAACCTCCTACCAGAACTCCTAATTACAATAGAACTCAATCCTTCAATTTTCAAAATTGTATTAATCTCTCCAAAATTTCAGCCACTTCAGCCGCACAATATCCAACCGAGTCTGCTTGCACATATCCGCCTCGAAGCCGGCCTCTGCTCCTGCCTTGCCTACTCGGCCTGTCAACCGCCGAGCCAGTCAGTTGCATATGTATATTACCATACATACATGCATGATCGTTGACTGAATCAACGAACAAAAGAATTCAGTACAGTACTGCCTGCTACAGTCACCGAGCCAACACACATGCATGCATCACCAGGCGCATCGATACAATGAATATATGCATGCTACAATACTCCGATACACTGTAGCATCATATACTACATTAATTTTTTCAAACATTTTCTCTCGTGAACACCGACGCTTGCACACATATCTCGTAAAACCCGTTGTGAAGATCTCTCCTACACGATATCTATCCATCGTGTGCCATCTCGTATCCAACTTCGTCACCCGGCATCCTCGATCGTTTAGACCTCAACTTCTCTCTGGGTCTAGTCCCGATCCCACTGTTGACCGAAATTGATCTCTAAGACTTCTGCACACAATCAGACACAACCGTTTCTGGACACATATATCACAACCTGACCCACATTAGTCACACGCACTCACACCAACATCGACACTATTCTCAAATCAATTTATCGAATAAATCATTTACGAAGCTTTAAGTCTACTTCTACGAGGGCGTACTACCGCGTCATTATTGATACTCGATGAGAAATCAAGCAGCAGCTTTATTTCTCCGCGCGACCAAATAAACGATCCAGCAGATCGAACTGCGATTAGTACATGGAGTAGTTTGTATACTACATGTTAAAGGTTGGTCGCTGACAATGCAAATTAAATATTAGCAAACATACTACGACGACCAGGCGTACATAAGAGAAAAACCAGTTGTACATGTATATTTGCCCCAAAAAAACGAACATGAGAAAAATGAAATGTGTGAAAGGTTTTATTGACCCAATACCTAATAACTGGTACGGACTCATCAAATTCTAATTCTTTGCACCGAACCTAGTATTGGTTTGTACAGTTGTGGCATGCATTTTAAATTGTTAATTGCGTACAACAGCAGATTCTGAGAATCTAAGAATAGTTTCAGCAGCATGTAGTTGTGTTTGAACTGTTCTAAAGTACTCCAGTTAGGTCACATTTTGTTAAACCGATGAGTTAAAAAGGAGTAGCACGCATACTCTATAACAAAATTGACCCTATGCAAAGCCCTCTACTAGCCGCACGTTGCGATCTGACAGATAGGAGAAGAATTGAAGAAAGTAGCAACGACCTTACAACACAGTGGGGATGCGACTATCTAACTAATGGAGTATAATCATGAGCTAGTTCCAGCGTTGACTACATACGTTGCCAACTATTCCGTCCAGATTCGACAGCTCCGATTGTTTTATGGGACAATTGCTTATTTGACCCTGTTTCGAAGCCTAACTACCAATCTGACCCTATTTTTTCTAGTTTGCTTATTTGACCCTGCTTTTCGAAAACGAACCAACTATCTGACCCTATTCCGTTAAGGTGAGTTAACAGTGTTAAGTTAGGGGTAAATAGTCCATTTTGCCCTTACTTATTTGACCTTATTTGACCCTCCCTCCACCAGCCAGCGTCGCCGCAGATCCGCGCCTCGGTGCAGCCGCCCTCTCTCCGCGAGTCCGTCGGCGCCGGCGTGGATCCCCTCCCTCCACAGCCCGCTGCCACCGCCGCAGCTCCCTCCCTCCACCAGCCGGCGCCGCCGCAGATCCGCGCCGGGGGATCCCCTCTCTCCACGGCCCGTCGCCGCCGGTGCTCCCTCCCTCCACCAGCCGGTGCCGCCTCAGATCCGCGTCCCGGCACAACCGCCCTCCCTCCGTGAGTCAGCGCCGGTGCGGATCCCCTCCCTCCACGGCCCCGCCGTCGTCGGTGCTCCCTCCCTCCACTAGCCGGCGCCGCCGCAGATCCACGCCCCGGTGCAACCGCCCTCCCTCCGTGAGTAAGCGCCGGTGTGGATCCCCTCCCTCCACGGCCCGCCGCCGCCGGTGCTCCCTCCCTCCACTAGCCGGTGCCGCTGCTTACCTCCGTGCGTCGCCGCCGCCACTTGCCGGGAAAGAGAGAAAGAAGGAATACGAGAGAGAGAGAGACCGGATAGGGTTAGTCTAGATAGGGTTAGATGTGGATAGGGTTCGAGGGTATTTTGGTCATTACGAAAAGTAATTACATTTCTTTTCTTTTTTTAAATGAATTTTTAACGGTGTTGTAGAAACAGGGTCAAACGGGATGTTCGTTTTCGAAAAGCAGGGTCAAATAAGCAAACTAGAAAAAATAGGGTCATATTGGTAGTTAGGCTTCAAAACAGGGTCAAATAAGCAATTGTCCCTTGTTTTATTTGTTGTTTGGTCTAGTAGTTGTTAGTGGCAGAATACAATACACCGATTTTTTTCAGAAAAAAATGATACTAACAAAAAGATAAGTGAAGTCAATTGCTTATAATAGTTGGCAGATAGACCGGGTGCCTAAATTTGACTGCATGCAATTTGGTCATCTCTGCATGGCTGACGATTCCATCTAGGAGGCCAAAACGTCAAGTTGGTCGATCGGCGTAACTGTCCGCGCGCAATGCTAACTGTGCGTTCAGATGTATTGAGAAGCAGTAGTATGCAGAAAAGTATCCACTTAGCTGAATTTTTTTAACGCATACCACTGCATCTAAAACTGCTCGTTTGTCGAATTATTCTTCTCGTTCCACCGGCCGGCATGCCAAACCATATACATAACTCGTCCACTTTGGCCCAATAAAGATTCGATAGATATTACAAACTGTAATTTTATTATAGCTGAAGCAAGATGAATAGATAAGTTCAGTATCTATACTGTGATTACAGCTCAGATTTCCATGTATTATCTGAACTGAAGGTGATGGCTAAGAAGTGGAGAATGGATATACGGGCTGAAGAACAAGGAGCTAAATGTACAGACCACTACAAAGTTGGTACAATCCACAGAACTGAACTGCAGAAGATATCCGTTGCCTCATTAAGCCTTTCTTCGTTGGTGCTTGTTTGGAATGTAGGAATTCACACAAGATCTTGTAGAAACTTTGAAGGAACTTTGCGTGAGAGCTAGCTCATTTCTCCAAGAATAGCAGAAAATTCCCGTGTTCCAAACTAGCCCCTGGGAGGAAACCTGTGCCAAAGAGCACTGGTGCAGTGGTGCATGCACTGCTACACTAGTTGTGATTCCCTTGGGTGTAGATGTAGTCTGTGTGAGCAATAAGGGTCCTCCTCGTCAGGCACTCCTCCTCTGCTTCCCCTTTCTGGCACTCCATTGCCTCCGGTTCTCCCTGACGCATTTCAACACTGATTCCTGAACTAGCACCACTCTTCTGATGGGCAATAGCAGAGGCAGCACCCTAGAAATACCAAGAATGACGCGGTTAGATAGCCAAACTGCGGTTATACCAGTGGCGGACATAGAAATTTTTGGATGGGGGTACAAAGTTAAGAAATATATTGATATATCGATGAAATGTGATCTCAATTATGGATCTTTCCACAAATAAATAAGCTTTGTGTCTAGATTTCTTGTTTTCTTTATCTCCATCTTCTTTTTACCCAAATAATAAATGAAATATATACACACTATACATGTTATATGATGGGGGTGTTTTACAAAAATATTTGGGGGTACAAGTGTACCCCATGTCGTATGGTGTGTCCGCCCATAGGGCTCTGTTCGTTGGGGTGAGGGAACTCACCCCACTCGTTTTCCGCGCGCACGTTTTTCAAACTGCTAAACGGTGTGTTTTTTACAAAAAATTTTTATATGAAAGTTACTTTAAAAAATCATATTAATTTATTTTTCAAAAAAAATAAATACTTAATTAATCATGTGCTAATGAGTCGCTTTGTTTTTCGTGTGGAAAGAATTTTTTTTAACTCATACAAACAAACACACCCTACCCTAGGTTATACTAGTTCTGACTCCAAGGAAAATGCAATTGCTATCTGCGCGCAGTTCAGGTTACAGATGACTGTACCTGTGATTTGTGGTCACTGAATCCTGGTTCAGGCCTTGCTGCTTGGCTCCTCATGCAGATGAGGCAGAGCAAAATTGCCATCAAGAAGAGAGCAGACAGTTTGGAGCTGGAAGCCATGCCTCGCCCTCTTTCTCTGAGCTCTCCCCCCTCTGGGAAGTTCAGGGATGAGGGATCACAGGCTAATTATTGGGTGATCTACAAGCTTAATAATCATCTAGCTAGCCAAGGGCTTATATAGAGTGAAGAAGAGCGAGGCTGATATGGCAAGACACCACATGAAGGACAGCAATGTGCCGTCGCCGCTAGGTCTACTACCCTATTCGCGTTCACATGTGGAGTATTTATCTGACGCGGACGCGCGTGTGGACGTGCCAGACGCTCGTGGCTCTGCATGCACCGTGTCACTCCCTGTGCGTGGATGCATATGCCTGTCAGATTTAGGTCCTATTTTAAACTTCAACCAGATTTAAATTTTTTCCTTCATTTTTATTAACATGTTTTTAAAACTAGATACAATTTATAAAAAACTGAAGTTGCTTTAAAATATTAAATATATGTATTTGTTAAGTTTATAATAATTAAAACTTAATTAATCATGCGTTAATGGTTTTTTCGTTTTACGTACAACAACTTAATCTTTATTTTCATGAGTTTCAAACACCACCACCTCAGTAGCATACGGCTGCTCGTGTTACTGTGTCGATCCATGTTTTCTCGTATAGTGTATATGCCTAGACTATACGGTGCACGGTGTCCTCCTCCCAGTCACATGCTCCTTCGGTTTGCACGCCTCCTTCCAGAGGAATCCAACGGATGGTTGAATCGCAATGCCGATTGAAGTTGCGTGCGTGATTGCAGCAGGGCATCACACGCAATCTCCGGCTAATCGTATGTCTATCAGTGGTAGACGGGCAAATCAACCAACTAACCCCCATAATTCCCTCCCGCCGTTGCGCGCAACGGCAGCGCCAGGCCACGCATTACCACAACCGCAGGTCATGCGGCCACGCGCACCCGTACCTGGCTAGGCTTGCGGACGGCGACAGGCACGCGGTGGGGCGTGGGCGCCGGCGGCAACTTGAGGCGGTGGCCAGAGGATCGATCGGTCAGATATATCTGGACGCGACGGGCCGTGTCGTGCAGGTGCAGCAGCTGGCTGGCGAGCCGTGCGAACGCTGGCACCGGGCGCGCCAAGCACCAAGCGATCGGGCGGCGCGGCATGCGTGGTCGGAGGAGGCGGCGTCGCGAGTCCGTTTCCGTGAGACGCAGGGGGGATATCATAGCCACGTATACATAGTAGTAGCGACTTAGCGAGCTAGATATCTGGGCACTGTACGTGCAGCCGTGCACTGCTACGATTAGTCTGTACATCAATCTGCATGCGAACTGTTCCGTGTTCCATCCACGGCGCCGTGGAACTTCCACCGTTTCATGGTGGAAGCAAGAACGACCAGTTGTACGGTCGAGATCGATGGACACGTATAACGGCATTTACTCGAAAGAGGCCGGTGGCATGGGCGCACAGGCAAGTTTAATGATCGACAAGAATGTCGGGGCAAGTTGTACGTACTGTGACGGTGATACCAGGTGCTGGGGATACAGCCCGTGTTTAGTTTCAAACTTTTTTTTTCAAAAAACGTCACATCAGATCACATCAGATATACAGACACACATTTAAAGTATTAAACATAGTCTAATAACAAAACAAATTACAGATTCCGCCTGTAAATTGCGAGACGAATCTTTTGAGCCTAATTAATCCGTCTTTAGCAAATGTTTACTGTAGCACCACATTGTCAAATCATGGTGCAATTAGGCTCAAAAGATTCGTCTCGCAATTTACACGTAAACTGTGTAATTGGTTTTTTTTTCGTTCACATTTAATACTTCATGCATGTGTCCAAACATTCGATGTGATTGGTTTGAAGTTTGAAGTTTGAAGTTTGAAGAGAACTAAACAGGCCCTGTTACAGGAGCACACTAGAGTGGTTTGCGGCTGTAATAAATGGTAACATGTTATTGTTTTCGTTTTCTTTATTTATTTTGTCATGTTAGAGGGATCTGCCCGGGTTAGTTTGGTTTGAGGCCAGTTTTACTTTAAAATTTTTTGAATTACTAAATTTGTTAGAGTAGAATATTTATTAGTATAGGCAAAATTTATCATCAAACCAAACATTTATACAACACTATTAAAGTTGCCAAAAAAATGGCATGGAAAAATTGTCTTCAATCTAAACAAACCAATGCTGTTTGATTCTTGTCACTATGGGATTGTACCATACTCTTATTGAGAATCGTTTTTTTATTGTCACTATGCATTACAGTTTTTCTAAATACTAAAAGAAGAAAACCTTAGCCGCCACCATGTGGATTTGCCGCTCTAGGTCACCACGGTGCAGGCGCAAGGAAGGTGGCTACGGGGCTTTCATCGTCGTGTGTCTTGAATGTGGTAGCCATCGCTAGCGGCTAGCTTCAAATTATCGATGGCCTAGCGTCGTCCTGTTGAGGTATGTGTGGATGGCTACGACGGCAACGGCCAGTTTCACCAACGACACCTAGTCGCTGAAACCTCAACCCCGTAGCACCGTGGTGCTGTGTCGGGCCATTGCCACAGTGGCCGTCTTGACCTACTCTCCATTGGTTCCTCCTCATGTTAGGCTGTTGGTGTTATTCAGGGGACATGTCTCCCATACTAAAGGGTTTCGAGTCCCTTGGACGAGAAGTTAGTCTCCCTCCATTGCGAGGAGAGATGTTGATTCATAATTCATTTACTCTCTGACAAGATCTTTCGCTTCAATTTAATGACAGTAGTTAGGGATGATGTGCATGAGATTTGATTGACAGAACGATGGGGTGCTGATTTTGGTGAGTCTGTTTGCGACTTCAAGTTTAATTTCAAAATTTGGGAAATGATCATCGAGGTTCAAGGTAAGGAGGCTTCATGGTTAGTATATTTCAGCCACAATACCAAAGCTTCCATTCCTGGATATGGAGGACAGGGTTACTTCGATTTAAGGACAGGGAGTCAAAGGACTACATGCAGCTCACAAGCTGTTGTTTAAGAGAATGATTACGTTGACTTTGTCCACTCTGACCGGAGGTTCACCAATAAGATTTTTTATTGATAATGTTATCCACGTCAGTGTTTAATTATTAAAAATGTTATGGTTTTATTTGGCAATAGAACCCATATATCTTGTGTAGTTTTATGTGTAATAACTTCATGTCATGCCCCAAACTAGCTCCAAGCGAAAACCAGAGTAAGGCGATCCAAATTGACCTATGAATCTATATCAGTCATAGGAAACAGTGTTGGTACAACAGGAAGATTGAATATCATAGCCACAGAGATCTCATTATTATGAGTAAAAATACAACCATCGTTGGAACTTCGAACAAACCCGAGTTCGCAATTGCATTAAAAAAGGCGAAAGCGAAAATTAGTCCAAAGCCACAAGCATGACTTGAGAACTAAGCCGAAACCCTACTATATCTCAAAGCCTACTTGCTCCTGGAAGAACTTCTCATCAGCTGGATCCATCTTCTCTTCTTCGAAAACCGAGAGGTTATTTATATAGAGCAAGGGTGAGTACGAGAGTACTCAACAAGCCACAGGAATTAGGTGTTTAATGCAAGCTTCAAAGGAAGGCTGGTTATTTCTCATTCGGTTTTAGTTTCAAACTTTTAGAATCAACTAAGTGAGTGCTTCTCAACGACACGGATGAGAGAGTGCGTCTCATTCGACCGGAGCTTGTGAAATGCATTTATTGATTGCATCTGCTTAAGTGGCTCCCTACCAACAGATACGAGGACTTCCCAAGTCCGGCTGTTCCCGACAGCCACAAGTCAATTGCTTGAACTGAATCCCTTACACCAACAGCAGTTCACAAAATAGTAGTCAAATAAAACTATGCTAAGGAATCACCTCACATTCACCCATGACCTTGGGCACGACTGTTCGAATAGTTTGTTAACCTCTGCAGAGGGGGTACACTTTACCCACACGACGTTACTAACCCGGGTCACCCAGCCCGCGCAAAACAACCATGTCTAGTGACCTTGAGACTTTCATGACAAGGCATTTCGAAAGCCGACTCAGAGTCACCTTATGCTAATGGGAGGGGTCCCACGAACCAACACCAGGTTAGCTCCCAGACCATACTGTGCCGGGAAGCCCATGCGTCCTCCTCGACACTATCTCGGTGAATACACTTGTCCCATGGCATCAAGATTTTCCTGGCCTAGCTAATTACTTAGCCAGGGGTGTCCCACATCACCCATGTGGTCGCACTTATTATGTTTGGATGAAATTTTGAAAGAATCGATCTTTAAGGGCGAGAATAGGAAAACCATACCACCAGTACGTCTCACGCACCACGAGTTTTGGAAACTCATTTTATTTTCAAGGCACCGACCCAGGTGTCGGGCTTTTTCAAGGATTTTGTAAACTTAAGTTTTACCCAGCTGATCATTTTAAATTTGAGGAGGGTCATCGATACTCATGCCCGAAGGCACGAATGCCAAGACCTAACATAACAGGCGACAAGGGAGTTACTGGTAATTTAATTATCAAGGAAGCCAAATACAACAATAATAGGTAAGACCTGCCGCCTATATTGCAAACCGCGACCAACATTATAAGTATATCCTAGAGATGCATGTTTTAGAAAATGAGTTACTTAATTTGAAATTATGGGCTCAATTTTTCAAAGGTGACTTGCCTTACTTGAGATCTTGAGCTTCTTCCTCGAACTCCACGCACTAGGACTCCTCGAGCTCCAAAGCTATACACGGAACGAGAAAACTCAACAAAATGACCAAAGAAAAGATCCTATTAAAGACTACTAAGTGTGCCATTGGATAGATCTCGAGTTTTAAGGAATTTTGGAAGTTAAACGAAGTCAATCGGACGAATGATTGAGGAGATACGAATTTCCTAAGATCAATTAATTTTCTGTCTAAAGGAACAAAGGATTAAAGAAATTCTTGGAAAGAAAAGAAAAGGAGGGGCGCTTTTTAGACTTCTTGGACGGGCGCGAGGCGTGGCCCAAGGGAAAATGCGGGCGCGACCGAACGAATTAGGTCGGCGCACAAGCGAAGACGGCCCACGGCCGAACGAGTGCGCGAGCGAGGGGACTTGGGCCAACGGTGAGGCACGGCCCACGCGAATGAGGCGGCCGCGGGAGAGGAAGGGCCGAACGGGCCGAGCGAGGACGCGGCCCATAGGGGCGCGCGTGCGAGGCAGGCCGATGGATGGCGGTCCACCGCGCAGGGTCCCGAGCGGGGCCCACCTGTAGGCGGCACGGTCCACATGGACCGAGCGCTCGTGGGACGCGACGCTAGGGTTCAGATGGACGCGGCTCAGATCCGGTGCAACGGGTGGACGTGGGTGCGGTGGTCCCGGGTGCAGCCTCTTGGCTCTTTGTGGACCGAGCGCATGGGAAGGACGGAGGAGTGGCGATGTGGCGCTGACACGGCAGCCACGTCGGACGGTGGGAGGTTGAAGACGACCCGTCCGGCATCTGACGGCGAGCGGCGACGGCGCACAACGCTTCATTGGGAACGACGGGTGGCGCGAGGAGAGATGAGCCAATGGCTCGGATTCGATGAAGAGGGACCGGCGGTGGCGAATCGCGGCAGCAACGACCGTCGAGGAGAGAAAGAGGAAACCTCGCTGGAACGGCGAGGGCTCAATTTACCGGAGCGGGAGCCATTACACGGTTCAAGGAAGCCTTGCCAAGCACTGGGAGGGCACGAACGGCACCGGAGCACGAGGGCGACGACAAGCGTGCTCGGTATTGAGCGATGGCGCTGCAGTGAGCTTCGGCCAGCGATGACGAGCTAAACAAGGCATCTACATGCATGGGGGAGCGACGACGAGCTAGCTAGTGGTCTAGGGAGGGGCAAAAATGGAAAGAACTTAGGGAGTTTACCGCGATGGAGAGGGGCGCTATGAAGGATGGCCGGCGTCGCGAATGTGGTTGAATCATTGACTACACAGGAGTTGAATGTTGACGTGATCAAGAGAGCCCAATACAGGACTTTCGAGGTTCAGTACCCTGTCCATTAAAAGGGCCGATGTAATAATGCCTCTGGTTTGGATTTTTGTTGCCAAGAATAGGCCAATTGGAAGTTGACCCAAACCCAGCTGTCTTGTTGTCGATACAGGGTGATAGAATTCATATGAAACCTGAACGTTTCGGCCTTGAGATATTCCAGTTGGAAGTATACATGGTGATATGGCCGAAATAAAGTTGTCTCTAGAACTAGGATCTGTTTCATCATTTATAATCATTTAATCTCATATTGGCTGGGTGCTCATAGTCGGTAAAGCTGTTATAAGGAAACCAAACTCTGGCATTCTTGGAAAATCCATCATAGAAATGATAAAACTAGATTTGAAATGCCTCAGCCAATTGTCCTGATATTGGATAAGTCGATGCTGCTTCTCCAAAAGACATGCATTGGCGGGTACTTGCATCTTCATCGTCAGAGTGGTCGGAAGAAAAACTTGATGAATAAAGGGGAGCTCTTTCAGCAACATTGATGGTATACAAATTTAACCAGAATTGTAGTAGCCACCAAGGGCCTCCATAGCCGACAGGTTTGCCTGTTAAGATTTTGGCCGCTGCTTGACACATCATTTGGTATGTGGCTCCAAGCAAATATTTTTCCAAAGGAAAGGATCTCTTTTCCATCATAGCTTGGGCTAGATGCTGCATATTAGCTGTTGGACCACAGGTTGATCCACAAAAGACAAATCTTTATAGCCAAAGGTTCAGAAAAGCTACATATTCCTTGTTTGAAACGGGGCCTGTGCCGATGTGTTTTGCTATATATTCTGACTAGCCGCCTATATTCTTGGTAGTCAATTTGTGCTCACATTTGAGTTTTAGTCCAAAGGGGTTGGCCGCTGAAGTTATGTCCAGGCTGGTAAGCATCTTTATGTCAAGAAGAGTAGGCGTCATCGGTCCTTGACTGAACATGAAGGCGTTAAGGGTATCAGACCAAAAATAAGAAGCCGATGATAGCATGGGCTCATCATTTTTCATATCGGCTAAGGACAAAGCTAGACATTGAGCTATTCCTAATTTGTGAGCCCCCGGTTTTGTATACCGGGAACCCCATGTGTATTACAATACCATTCCCTGGATCAGTAGATGGTACACACATGGCACAGTTGTATATCTCAAGCTGACATCGTCTTACAGGTCTTACAATATATTAATAATACAAGGGTAGCCCAAATGGAACCCGAATAGACCAAGCATGGTCGATAGCAACACAAAATACCAAAACAACTAAATGAAGTAGCGGAAGCGAAGCAGCGGCGGTCCATCTTATCCCACACGCATCGACTGGTGAACCTAGGTCCCTATTCCACCGTCCTCGGTAACTCCTTGCCAGCATAGCACATGTACAGGTCGACACCAACACCTTTCTAAAAGATGTAAATAAGCAAGAGTGAGTACCAACCGTACTCAGCAAGCCACCACTACAGAATGCATATAATGTTCATAGGGGTTCAAGGATGGCTTGGTTTATTTGCATAAAGCTAGTTTTCACAAATTATTTCACAAACCTATCCCACAACAGTTTTAACTGAAAACCACGTTAAGTTGAAGTTATCATTAACCTGCGAGGGTTCATCCACCTTCCCCAAGCCTCGCTTGGTCCGGTTTACCCTCGCATCCAATTTCCACAATTTTAACCACTATGACCTTTTTGCATATCAGGCAAGGTCACACCTTCCACACCCATCATATTTTAAGCAATATTACAAATTGACGAGGCTAGTCAAGAGTAATGCAAGTCCCGGCGCTCATTAACCGCGAGCACGGCTATTCGAATAGTTTAATTTACTCACACTGCAGTGGATGTACGCTTTTAATCCCACACTCCGTGACGCACCCAACACATGAGACTTGTCACGGCCCGGTTTTTCAGTTACCCTCGCATGGCGGCACCCGCTCCAAGGACTATGAATCCCCATTGCACCCCCGGCGCCACATTCCTACCTCGAGCCGGTTGTGAGGGGAGTCCTGGCGCTCCCGAGATTGAAGGTTACATCATACATATATAAAGCTTGACGTCATTAAACCACACACTTCCACATTTCCATACCGATATCCAGAACCTACCATGTCTGGGGTGCCACCCCACGAGAATAACCTAGTCCACCGGGTCTAACCCCACTCAAGAAGTGTGGTCGTACTCGGTTCGTTTCCTGCTTAGCTTCTTGACTCGGTCCTTAACTGACCAGGGTCGGCGGCTTACCGTTCCCAGAACCACCCATATTCTATCCGTGCCGCCCCAGTCGAAATCACTTTTGTTTAATTAAGTTTTTGGGTTTTCACAAAGGTTTTCATGCTGTGGGTGGCGCTTATGTCTCCACCCGATCTCTATCAATCACTCCCATCGAGTGATCAGTGTAACCACATCCACATATCCCACATATGGAGTGTATAACGTCTATGTAAGCAGGGCTAAGCAGTGAGTAAATAATCACGCGTAAAGTAATATACTCAGGTAACAAAGGTGTGTAAATACATAAGGATAAACAATATCAAAGGTAAGGCTTTAAGCAAATGTAGGTACGCGTTTTATAATTAGCATGCAATTTTATTTGCAATCAACACATTTATAAAAATAGGATCAACATGTTCGAGGAAGGGGGCGTAGTGACTTGCCTTGCTCAATTGGGGGTTCGTTCTCGATTAGCTCAGTTTCCTCCTCGCAGATGTACCCTGTCCGGTTGAATACTAACGTCACAAACTACTCGCTAACACAAAAAGAGCCAAAAATTCTAGAACAATCAAAAATAACCAAACTAGTGCCATTGCGTAGATCTTGATTTTAGAAAGATTTTGACGAAAGTTTCGTTCAAATCCGACTTAAAACGAGGGAGATATGGAATTCGAAAGATTGAAAAAGTTTTAAAACAAAGAAAAGGGAAAGGTCTGACGGGTGGAACCGCCCTTAACTCCTCACGTACAGGTTTTGTTTTTAAAAGAGTGTGCGCATGGTGAGGTGAAGGGCTTGGGCGAGCTACAAGCATGCATGCATATGCATACACACGGCTAGCTAGCTGCATGCATGTGAGCTGCTTGCATGCATGCACACGTACAGCCAGCTAGCTGTGTGGCGCATGCATGGCCGGCGGCACAGCGGTGATCGCTGCGGAGGGCAACCGCGTAGGGAACGGGTACGGTGTTGCGCCTCACAACGTTACCGTGCCGCGGCAACAACGGCGGTAAGGAAACAAAAGCAAGAGGAAGAGCAGGAGAGGAGCTCACCTTGCGGCAGCCGGGTAGCGGCACACCGAGCGGTGGTCCTCACACGAAACTACGGTCGTCGATGTACAGCCTGGGGACAGTCGGCCCGCGGATCGTCCTCGCACACCACGTGTTCGATCGGTGGCAACAAACGAACACACAGCGTTAAGGAATAAATGTTAGCGGGTTAGTGCAGGTTAGGGGTTAGGGGTTAGCGAGTTAGAGGTCAGCGGGTTAGTGAGTTAGAGGTCAGCGGGTTAGTGAGTTAGAAGTCAGCGGGTTAGTGAGTCAATGGGTCAAATGTTAGATGTTAGAGGTTAGCCGTTCAATAAGTTAGTCGTTCTCGGGGTTCAGATGACGGCGCGGCGCACGGCGACGTCGTTGCCGGAAGTAGTACCGGGGAGGAGCATTAGATTTTATCTTTTTATTACTTAACCCAACAGGAATGAATGGCTTGGGGAGGCAAGATGGACTTCAATAGAGGGGGTTGGGTGAGTAGAGGGATATATGTTAGACTTTGGTGAGGAGGATGGCTTGTTGGTGGACTTCGGCCCGAGGAACAAGAGGGATGTAACATGGACTTGTGGATAGGTTGTAAGGCTGTTTGGCCCAATGAGGTAGGGGGAGGCGTTGTAGACTTCTTGGCGGACTTTATGGGCTTCGGCCCGACAAAGAAGAGGGACGCGATATGGACTTTTGTAAAAGATTTCATGGACTCGGCCCGATGGAAGAGGAGGGAGGTCTTATAGACTTCCTAGTTGGGTAGCCCAAAGAAGAGGGACCTGATTTAAACTTCTTCAAAGTTTGGGGGCCACGGAGAGAGAGAAAGGGATGGGTCCCACTGGTGGGTCCCACCTCTCTCTTTCTTTTCTTTTTCTTTTTTTTTTTTCTCTCTTCTCTTCCTTATCCTTTCCTTCTCTTTCCTTCTTCCTTTCTCTCTCTCTCCTTTCTCTTCTCTGCTGCTGCTTCCTGGGGAGAGGAGGGTGCCGCGGGAGGGGGCCGACGGCTGGGGAAGGCGGCCGGCCGGGCGACGGCGCGGCACGGCCGGCGGAGCGGCGCCGGCGTGCAGGGTGGCCGTAGGCGGCGCGCGCGGCTTGCGCGCGCTCGGCCGGGGTGGCGCGGCGGCTGGGAACGGCGGCGCCGGCTCGATGCGGCAGAGCGGCGTCGACGGCTGGGAGCGGCGGCGCCGGCTCGGGGCGGCAGAGCGGCGTCGGCGGCTGGGAGCGGCGGCGCCGGCTCGGGGCGGCAGAGCGGCGTCGGCGGCTGGGAGCGGCGGCGCCGGCTCGGGGCGGCAGCGCGTTGGCGCGGCGCGACGCGCTGGCGGCGCGGCCGGGGACGGCGCGCAGGCGCGGCGCGATGGCAGGGAGTGGCGTCGGCATCCCAGGGCAGTGCCGGCCGAGACGGCTCGGCGCACGGCAGGGGCGGTCGGCTGGCGTGTGGCGCGGGCGCGGCTGGGAGGCCGGCGGCTGAGCGGCGTGGCACGGTGCCGACCACGGCGCTCGGCAGGGAGGCCGGCAAAAGGGAAGGGCTCGACAGGGGAGGGCGACGGCTTGGCCTGGCCGGCCAGTGGTGGCGCCGACTCGGCCGGTCGTGGTTACGGCAACAGTGAGCGAGAAGGACGGCTTTTATAGCCGTCGCGGCCAGCGGATGACGACGAAGGCTGCTCTGCCGAGCGGGGCCGAATGCTCTGTCCGGCTGACGCCAATGGCAGGGCCGCACAGGGGCGAAGACGGTGGACGGTGGTCGATGGAGGACGGCATGGACTCGGCGTTTGCTTTCGGTGTGGACGCTTGACACCGGCAAGCTCGTCGCGGTGCCATGGCGCACTGGACCGTGTGCAGAGATGGTCATATGCTTGGCGGAGAAGGCGGCGACGGTGCCTAACTATGCTTAGTGTACAGTGCAGGACGGTGCCTAATCTCCGATTTGCAGGGAGCTCAGGAAATAAAGAGCTGAAGGACGTGTGCATGTATGCATGCTGGGAGAGTAATAGAGTTTGCTTGTTGTTGTTCCCTGTATACAGGGAGGTAGATGAGTATTTTGGCTTGCAATGAATGGAGTGAGTAGAAAGCAAAATAATTTAGCACTGATAAAAATTGGACGAGCGATTTAGGACGTATTTCGGATTTCAAAATCCAAACACGAAGATTTTATTTGGAGAAAAGATGACGGGGGAAAAACTTGGCTTCTGCAGGTTCCATCGGTTCACGATTAAATTCGACGAGAGAAATGGCCGTCGAGTTTTGATATGTATCTGCACAAAAATTATTTGTTGGCAGTAGGATTCCGGAACAAATATTGCTAGGATCTCCGGATGGAAGGAAAATTATTTGGAAAGATATTTTGGAGGGAAAAGAAATGTGAGTCTACAAGGAAATAATTAATTGGGATTTTTGGCACAGATTCTAGACACACACAAATAAACAATTAACAAGCAAACTAAAATTATGCCTAGGACTAGACTTTGTCTGAGGAGGTCATATTTTTGAAAATAGCCTATTAGGACTTTATATTTCGCAATTAAGGTTTCTAGTAAGTACTTTACCAATAGACCTTATTGTGCAAATAATTTACAAAAGCTTATCACTCTATATAAAGGTTCATACAAAATAATCAAAGCTATTTCTTTAGTGGAACAGTATTTGTTTTAATAAACTATCCCTTAATGGGTTTTATCCAAAATGGTGATACATGTAGATATATAGCTTTATTTATAAAGTAAATATGCTCGAGGGTTTTTGTTTTTGTTTTTTTCGAAAATAATTGGCATATGCAAATCATAGCTCCTTGAATAAATAATATTTGAAATCAAATATCGACGTATCCTCAGACGTTCGTCTATTAGTCCACGTGTAAACGAAAAACGACAGATCGAATTGAGTTAGTTCAGGCATGAATGTATTTTGAAAAAGATTTTTGGTTAATCTGAATTTTTAATTCCGTATTCCAAAGTCGAAATATTCGGGATGTTACAAAATTCTTCCCAGAGAGCTTGATTGGTGGCCGATATTCTTCTGTACCAATTTCTCCATCTACCCAAGTTTGAGGGCCAGGATCTAAAAACTGTTTGTCAATTGGCTAGATTAGGCTTGGTTTGTCTGAAGGGGATCCTATTGGTTTCAGCATTGACAAAATAACAAGGGTCTGTATCTCCCATCGGCCCAAGAAAGTAATGGGTGGGTTCTTTAAGAACAGGAATTACAATTTGGTCTCTCAAATGCTACAACCGAAAGAGAATAAAAGAAATCAAAAAATTTGTTGGAAAAGGGGATCTAGAACAAAAATTCAATCCAGATTGAGGCGATATGAGTGGGATAAGGCGATGAAGTATAAGTTTGAAGGAAACTAACCGCGGGGACATCGGTGATGGTCGCCATTGAACTCGAAGGAAGAAGAACGCCGAGGATTCGATGAGGTTGTCGCTGGAGAAGCTTGCGTCGTCGACGAGGTCGCCGGAGCTGCGGGAGAGGCAATACACAGCTTGGGCGTTGATTGAGGCGAAGAAGAAAAAGTTAACGGCATGAAGTTTGGACTCGAGACTGTTGCTAGTTATAACCCACGTCTTTAACGGTCAAGTTATGAAAACCCTAGATTTTTGTGGATCCAAAAGATAATTATGCAGCATATTGATCTATACTCCGGAATTGGGGGACATGTGTTAACAGCAAAATTAGGTAAATATGCGCTAAGATGGAGTAAGATGAAGCTAGATCCGAAGCGGATTCGAAGGGATACGGTTGTTTCCAAAAATAGAACAACGTATCGGTTGGAAAGGTTATATCGACCGATACAGAATCGAACTCGGTCAGCCGATGCAAGCAACATGAGTCCATGTCAGACTCAGTAAGGAACTTAAAGATATTGCCAAATAAGGATTGAGTCCAGAAAAGACAATCACATCTATTAATTAGAAATAAGAATTAGTTATTTCCTTTCAAGATTTTGTGGTAAGAGTTCACCCACCGACTTGTTTGTTTATTTTGTGATTTGGCAAGTTTTGAGTCATGTCCGATATGGACAAGGTTTGTATGTTCGGGTATAAATAGATACCCAGGGTCTTGTAAGAAATTAACAACAGTTCAATACACTCTTGACGCATTGTCACACTTTTACTTTTATTTTTCGACAAGTCCTTGTTTCAAGTTGGACTGCATCGGCTTCGATATCCAATAAGAGGTATGGCTTGTCATAGCGGTTTGTATCGGCGGATTAGCGCATCATATTAGATGCTCTAATCTATCTTGTATAACTGCTGGTTATCATATATCTTGGTTAATCTAACTCGATGGTTTGATTTACTTGTATCGGCCAAGCCTTTTCCAAGGTTTTATCGGTATCGGCTAAATCGTCCCATCGGCTTAGATTAGATAAGGTATCCACCACCCTGAAAATCAGTCAAAGGCTTGATTGTTTAGACTTCATGTTTCTTTTCATACTTAGTGTTGCATCAATTGAGTTTGACTTACTAAGTCATGATTAGAATCATAAAAGCTAACTTGCTTTTTGATTGCCAATAAAGGTAGAATCGGGGTTTCAGCTGATCTTAACTGGTATAACTGTTTCACATTTAATCTGCTTTATGTGTTATATCTGTCGTCTTATACAAGTGTATCAATCCTTTAAATCTGTCGAGCTTGTTTCAATTATCACGCTGCCATCGGTTAGGTCTGATCCATCGAGGTTGAAACTTGCTTGACATATTTGATCAAGAATAATATTTCTGTATAAGGCTGTATTGGAGTTCTAGCCGATATGTTACCTAAAAAACCCTAAAGACTATGAAATATGTTCATATAATTATTGGTTTATCCGATTTTGGTTAGAAGCTCGATTGGGTCCGATTTATAATTGCTTGCATCTAAGAGAAAGATTAAATGAGTGATTACATGTAGTTTATATCTACAGTCGATCATGATTGTTTTGGGTTTAATCTACAACATTTATCCATCAGCTGGTTATTTAGGTTTTATAATCATATGGCAATTGACTTTAAAAGACATCAATCTTGTGTTGCCTCAATTAGGTTCAACCTATAGGATTGATCCCGTTAAAGAAAAAGTTGTTTATGATTATACTTAATCTGAATCTGGTTTATGAACAGCATTCTTCACCTTACAACCGATTCATTCTATGCATCGGCTAGGTTGTTATGATACGTCATTGGCCCACTAGCCGATCGGCTATCGTTTACTAATATTGTTTTATTGTATATCTTGTTGATTGCAGGATCAAATCAACTGGCACGCCCTGAACCCGAAAGCAAGATTTGGACCTGCACTAGAGCTAAGTAGAACTCCCAGGGCGTTTGGTTCATGGTCATGCATGGATAGGATATGGCCATCCATGTTTTGTTGGATATGACGATCTAATTTTTTGTTTGGTTTGTATGGATTGGGTGATTCGATTTTTTGTTTGGTTGAAACTTGGAAGATATAGCATGGATGAGATAAGACAAAATTTAATAGATTTAGGAGATATGCCCATTTGTCATATATTTTTTAATCAAAATATAACCATTCGAGATCTTATTTTAAAATTTTAATTGTAATAAATATAATGATGTAATCGGATCACAAATTAAATAAATGATTTAGGAGAAAAAAATTATTTAGAGATTGCTAATAGAAGATTAAACCAACCACAGTCAATCGAAATAAACCACGTCACCCAGATCATATTAAATATGGATGACTTCATTCTATCAAATCGACTATATCCACTCAACCAGCATATTAAAAAAATATTTTCTTTTCTGAGTTGTCTCATCCATCGAACTGTCATCTCTCATTCACCCTCATCGACCCAACCAAACAGTGGATCTGTGGATACCTGGCGAATATAAATCAGGTGGATCTTCAGGAATACTATCCATCGCTGTTCACGGCCTATCACGCTGGGTGGGCCACGCGGCAATTTACGAGGCCCACACGAGCAAACCCGTAAGGCCGCGGTTTACTCCTTTTTCCCGCACGCAGGCCGGGTAGACCGTCAACCGGCCTCCCACCGCATTGGGTTTAGCTTGGGAGACTGAAATTTGGCAGCCTACCTGAGCTGATGTGGTGGAAGCATACTTCGTAACTTCGTAAGAAAATGCAGAGGGTTGTTTTGTTTAGTACTACTAACCTACTCCCTCCGTGCTTAAATAAATATATTTTTATCACACAAAATACAAATTACTATCGGTATCTCAGAATATAACTATTTTCAAAGTTCAACACGGGTATTAAAAATTTAGGCAGAGTTAAACGGGGAAAGTTGTAATTGGTTAAGAAGTTGAGTTAAGAAGTTGAGATAGATGAAAAAATTGAATGGTGAAAGGTTGTGATTGGTTCAAAATAAAATATTGGTGAAACAGTTACTATATTTTTATTTAAAAATTGTTATATTTTAAAACAAAGAAGTAGTAGAGATGATAAATGATCTACATGTCTCTCAATTAAATAAGAGATGGTTAAAAGTGTAGGTTAGTTAGAGGTAAGATGGAGAAAATTTTAAATAAAAAATGATTGATAGGATATGTAGTATATTAAAAATGTACTTATTTTAAAATAAAAATGGAGTGCTAGAAATTGACGACGATGCGAGTATAGGAGTACTCGGATAGTACGAGAGGATGAGGAGGGGGATCCTTCTGAGGACTGAGGCCCTCGAGATAGCCGCGAGGTACGAACACCGGAGGACGACATGCCGGACCGGCAAAACAGGCTGCGGGCCGGTAGCCCGGTAGGCTGGTTATGTGAGCCTACTCCATCAGAGCTCGCAGAGAAAACGAATGCTAGAGTACTCGTGAAAACGTCGATAGTAGTACTACTACTTGCAGACAGGTGCAGTATAAAACATCCTTTGTGCCATTTAATTTTGTCATCACACAGTACTTCTACTTGGAAAGTTGGAAACAGGGCAACACAGCCTGATACTGCCTCTGCGGCCAGGCCGGTCTTGATGTGGCTGTAGAGCCTGGAGCTACAGGAGGAGCTCAATGCAATGACGCTAAGCTAAGCTAGCTAGGCCCTGCCATGCCATCCTATGCCTGTCTCTTTTTCTTCGATTACAGTTTCCAAGGTCTAAACCATGTGAGATCGATGAGGGCGTCATGAAGCTGAGCGGAGCCATCGAGAACCACATGCAGGCAGTCGGCCGGCCTGTCCATAGTGAACGTGACAATTGACGAGCCTACATTTGCTCTTCATCGTTTGCGTGCGATGATCTGCACAACCGAGAACCGTGAGAGAGAGAGGCTGCGTGTTATAGACTGTAGTATACTCCTAGTAGTACTCAAGGCGACTAACGAGGTGCAAAATAGGGCCGATCGAGCCATTATTTGCGTAAAGCCAACACGTGCATAGACTGTACGCGGCGCACAACACGCTGCGTCTTTGCGTAAAGCCCCACCCCGTACACGAGTGAATGATCCACCTCCCTGTTACTGTTGGGATTGACATTTCTCAATTTGGGATTTAGCGTGTTGTCAGCGACAAACAGAACACGTATCTTATGCTAAAGGTACACCGATTTAATTTATGTACTCGTGAATATTTAAAAGAATTACAGTGAGGTATGTAGCGATGGCCTCTTAATTTAGGCTGTGTTCGACACGGTGTGCCTTATTAACACATGATTAATTAAATATTAATATAAAAAATTAAAAAATAAATTAATATGATTTTTTAGAGTAATTTTTTATAAAAACTTTTGCAAAAAACGTACCGTTTAATGTTTGAAGAACGCACGTGCGAAAAACAAGAAAGATGAGTTGGAAAAGAAAAAAAAAAGAACACAGCCATAGTTGAGCAGTGACTAATTAATATGTTTTCAGTAACTTGTATTTCAGATATACACCCATTCAAACATTTTAGGATGGTCTATGGATTTCTCATCTTTTGTGAATATATTGTTTTATTATTTTCAAAAACAAACCCACATAAATATTTATCTTCAAAACTGAAAATATTTAGTTGCATGAAATAGAAAGATCGACAACCTTAGAGCATATACAAAAGACTAGAATAGCTATTAAGTTAGCCATCTCAAAAAATAGCCAACCAAAAAATGCTACTACATAAAAAGCATAGGAACAAGAAAACACATGAATATGATAGGATTCCATGTGCGAAAAAAGGATTAAAAGAAATTATTGTTTTTCATGCACAGGGTGCTTACAAGTTACCAGAAAAAGGCTAAAGTGGATTTTTTTCGTATAAAAACATAGACAGAGAATAATGTTTTTTCTGAAAATCAAGGTAGCCCAATCATTTGAAACGAATGCATCTATAGTAGCTCATTCAAAGGAACCATCAATCTTCAATTTTTTTCCTTCACATTTCCTCCATGCCTTATGAGCCCATAGTTTAGTTTTGTGTATAAGAGATTACTCCGTTCGTCATATAATGAAACCGCGGGGTGTTTCAAAGAAGCTTAAACATTGCATGCCATTCCAGTAGGCATAGAATAGCTTGAATTCTCTTTTTAAAACTAAACGAGAATTCAGTGGTGTGGTGGTGAAGTCATTGATGCATGACTTCATCCATCGAGATTTGAATTCTGGTGTTCACAAATATTACGCATATATAAATGGATTTTTAATAAAATTTTAGTGAGATTAGAGATATGCCGTTGGTTTTTATCTCTTAGAACATGTGTTAGGAAACGTATTTGTAAAGATGTGAGTGTTATGTTACGTGTGTAGTGATATGTGTGCGTATGCGTCTGCCGTGTAATCTAAATAAACGCTGAATTCCGGTTTGCTCTTATTGGGTCTATGCTACGCTGAATGCAGATCGACTTCAAGAGACTCCATGTACTGTAGCACTACACGTCTACCCTTCACACAGTACGCCCAACTAGTCGATCAACTGTAAAAATGGCCAGGCGCTGTAAAGAGTTCCAGGTCTGTAAAATGGCCAGGTGCCCTCCTCTCTCTCTAAAATAACATGTGACGCCTTCAAAGAAACAAACACCAGTTGACGTGGATACATAAGCCCTGTACTACTATACCGGCTGTGCGCCTACGGCTATCAGGCTATGTATGCGGCTACAGCGAAACATGGGAGCTACAGGTAGAATTTTGTCGTCTTCACTTGTCGCCTGCGGCCTCAGCTGGACAGCAGGACTGAGACGCCGCTGTAGACGGAGTAGGAGTACTCGTACCGCTGTCCTAAGATATATTTTTTTCGTCTTAAAATATAAAAATTTTATATTAATAAGACATATCATAATAATATAAATTCAAACAGAAAATTTATGCAGATTCATAATTCATTATACTAAAATATATTTTTTTCATTCAAATTTTTTTATATTTTGAATTATATTTTAAAACAAAGCAAATAATAATTTAGAACTAGATGAAACACATCCTATTACATCAAATTTAAACAGGTTGTTATATATGGGAGTTAAGTAGCAGTAGATGCGTATGCACATCGATACACATTTCCTCCCATCTGCAGAGAATTTTTGTGCTTACTTTCTTCCTTTTAAAATATAAAAAATTTAGTTAAATGTGACATATTTTAGTTGTTTAGATTTATAATATTAAAATATATTATATTTAATCAAAAAATTTTATATTTTAAAACGAATAGAGTAGGCTACTCCAGATAGTATTTATGGCGGGCTTGTCCTGTCTGGGAGAGCCAACCTGAAACATTTACTGAACGAAAAGTTAAAAGCCTCATTTCTTGTTGCCGTCTTCACGAAGTCTTCGCGGTCCGGTTGACCCAGTTAACTTTTTACTCCATATTTGATCATCGAGATACTTTCTTTGTTTTAAAAAAACTTAAATTGCTATAAAATATAAAAAAATAAACTAGAAACTAATTAAAAGCTAGCAAATCCAGTTTATTTTATTATTATTAATTAGCTAGATTCTCATTATTTCTCCGAATATTTAGCTCGCAAATAGTAGGACTCCTTCGTATGTGGGCGAGTTGAATTTGATTGACATTTCGCATTGGCAGGCACGGAGACAGTTCGAGCTTCTTCCTACGCCTTTCGCATTGCCATACCCTGGTCAATGTCATCCCATCGTCTTTCGCCGCATCTCTCGCTGTGGAGCTCGGGAAGCTAGTGTTACACTGTAGGCGAGTAGTGTTCGGCGCCATCCATGTCAACACTGACGTGAAAATTGATGTGGGTAGCCCGGCACCTCGCATGTTCGGGTCCCTTTGATACGCATCTGCTTTGATGACTCCATGTACTCTAGTTATATATATAGGCGTATGTTGATAGGTTATATCCATAAACGATATTTATATAGTACAAAGATGTATGCGAGAATGGATCAAGCATACAAAGGACAATGATTTATACTAATTAGGATTCTTAAGATGAGTAACAAACTTACTTCAGTTTATATTTATTACGAATGAAAATACCACACAGAGTACAATAGAAATAAGACGACTTGACTATTCTGTCGACTACAGGCTATCGAAAACGGCTTGACGAGATATATTCGACGAATAACACGTTGGCTTCCTTCGGATTGATTTGGAATGTGGCTTTGGTTATGACTTGTAATTTGATGTCTCTCCCTGAACGAGGGAGCCTTGTATATATAATATAGATCATCTTTTATCTAAGTAGAACTCGGAGAGATAGAACATGATACGGGCCTAAAAAATTTTTATCTTTTCCGATTATGTCGGTGACATGGGACCGGGGGTATCGAGACCAAAGGGAAAGGCGGCCACAGGGATCCACGGCAGGTTAGGTGAGCACGGCAGAGCTCACCTAACCACATTTATAGCGGTTCGGACGGGCGCACTACGCCGTATTTAATGCGGCGTGGCGCGTGCATATCCGGTCCGTGACCGGTCACGGTGAGTGACCGATCGCAGGTCGGTCAGATCGCGGGTTAGGTGGTGTCAGCATACCTGTGCGCCGCGCGCGCGCCAGGCGGCCTACTGCACGCCTCGCCCCGTCCCATCAGAATGATGAGAGCCTTCTGTCTCTCGTCTCTTAGCCGGAGTTGGTACCCCAACTCCAGTCAGATGTTTTCCGTTCCCAATATGAGTGGGACACGGAAGTCATCCGTCATTTAATGAAGGCTGAAATGGGCGTCCCCCGGATGGGTCGGCTGACCGAGCGAAGGCGTGCCGTGGCGTCTGTCAGAGGCTGCTTCCGACGATAGGATAGCCCTAAATGTAAAAGAATATTTTCTTTCTTAGACAACTCGTGGTCCATGTGGTAGCCCTTTGCCATATAAAAGAAGGTCCAGGCCTAGGAAAGAGGGGGGACTCTCTGGACGGACTCTCTCTGAGGACTCTTGTTGGGGACTCTCTCTGGATTCCATCATACTCTCAGATCTACCAGAACACAGGAGTAGGGTATTACGCTTCTTAGCGGCCCAAACCTGTCTAAATCGCCTGCGTCCACGCGTTTTTTCTCGCTGGGATCCCACAGATCAGGGGCGAAGAATTTCACCTTGCACCCCCGGCCGAACCGGCAAAGGGGAACCTATCGGTCTCCCGGTGAGGAGCTTCACGCTCCGTCATCTGGCGCGCCAGGTAGGGGGCGCGCGTGTTTTTCTGAGCCCCCATTTCCTTTCGTGTGCGCCAAGCTTCGCCAGGTAAGCCCTATGGCTGAAGAGGCAGTGGCGGATGATCCTTCTTTGAGCGCCAACGGTGATGGCGGGGAGCAGAACCCGCTCCATCGGGCTCGCCCCTCGTCGTCCCCCTCCCACCGAAATCTTGGGCGGGGGAAGGCGCCTGAGGAAGTTGAGGGATCCGCGATCTCGTCGCCCGCAGGCGACGGACGAGGACGGCGGGGCGGGGGGAGTCGCCCCNCGCCCCAGGGCACGCTCCAGGCTGCGGGCGCACTCTTGCGTCATCCGCCCGTCGTCCCTGATCCAGAGACCCCGGCCCAACGTTGGCTGGATGACATGGCCAACCTGGTCATGACGGCGCAGCAGCGCCTAGGCACCGGCAGGCAGTCTTTCGCCGCCGGGACCTCTGGCGCTGCCACCGCTGGCTCTACGTCGTCGAGGCGGAGGGCACGACGGGCGATGGCCGACACCTACCGTTCGTCCGCGGTTCCCTCATCAACGCCTCCGACTCATGAGAATATGCATGGGGGGCCAGACGCCCGGCTCGATATCGAGCGCTGGCGCGACGCTCGTCGCGCCGCCCATGCAATGAAAGGCGTTTCCTCCTCCGGGGCGCCGCTCCGTTCCGGTCACGGGGGCCGGCCCCCCGTGTCCCCGGTTGGTGGTGCCGGCTGTCGAGCCTTCGTGGCGAGCCTTCGGAATGTCCGTTTGACCCCGAGGTTCCGGCCCACCATCATCGAAAAATATGACGGGAGCATCAACCCCGCTGAGTTTCTCCAGATCTACACGACTGGAATAGAAGCCGCGGGGGGTGACGACAGGGTCATGGCGAACTTCTTTCCCATGGCCTTGAAGGGCCAGGCGCGGGGTTGGCTAATGAACCTGCCACCCGTGTCGGTCCACTCCTGGGAGGACTTGTGCCAACAGTTCACCACGAACTTCCAAGGCACATATCCGCGCCTACGCGAAGAGGCGGACTTGCACGCGGTACAGCGGAGGGACGATGAGTCTCTCCGCTCATACATCCAGCAGTTCTGTCAAGTCCGCAACACCATACCTTGCAACCCCGCACATGCGGTTATCTACGCATTCAGGGAGGGCGTGCGGCACAACCGCATGCTCGAAAATATCGCCTCCAAGGAGCCCCATACCACCGCGCAGCTCTTCGAGCTCGCGGACCGCGTGGCTCGCAAGGAGGAGGCCTGGACCTGGAAATCCTCCGGCTCTGGAGCGGCGGCTCCGGCTGTCCCCAAGTCCGCCGCTCGTTCGGGGCGGCGGGACAGGAGGAGGAAGAAAAGGTCGGCCCGTTCCAACGACGAGGGTCATGTCCTCGCCGTCGAGGGCGCTTCGCGAGCCCCCCGAAAGGAGAGGCCTGTGGGCGACAAAAAGAAGTAGGCCGGCGCTCCCGGCAGAGAGCGCCCGGCCGGCAGGTGGTGCACTGTGCATAACACCTCCCTCCACGATCTCACCGACTGCCACGCGGTTCAAAACTTGGCCGAGCGAACGAGGAAGTGGGAGGAGGAGAAGAGGCAGGAACGTCGTGAGGGCAAGGCCCCGGCGACTTCCACCGGCAACCGGCGAGGTGAGGCCAAGCAGATGGTCCCCACTGAGGACGTCAACGATGGCGATGATGACCTGGGCTTTCAAGAGCCCGAGGCCACCATCGCCACCATTGATGGGGGAGCGTGTGCTCACGCTTCTCGCCGAAACCTCAAGCCCATGAAGCGAGAGCTTTTGGCCGCAGTCCCCACCCATGAGGCGACGCGGCGGGCGCGTTGGTCGGAGGTCACCCTTACCTTTGACCGGACCGACCACCTGCCATGCATTGCCCGGGGAGGACAGATCGCGATGGTGGTCTTCCCCACCATCTGCAACGTGAAGTTGAGGCGCGTCTTGATAGACGGTGGCGCAGCTCTCAACATCCTCTCCCCCGTGGCTTTTGATGCCATCAAGGCCCCGGGGATGGAGCTCCGGCCGTCCCAGCCAATCATCGGCGTGACGCCGGGGCATGCCTGGCCGCTAGGCCATATCGACCTCCCGGTCACCTTTGGTGGCCCCACCAACTTCCGCACCGAGCGGGTGGACTTCGATGTGGCGGACCTCAATCTGCCCTACAACACAGTCCTGGGAAGACCCACGTTGGTGAAGTTCATGGCGGCCACCCACTATGCCTACCTCCAGATGAAGATGCCGGGCCCGAGTGGCTCCATCACCGTCCACGGCGACCTCAAAGTCGCGCTTGCTTGTATGGAGCAGCGCGCGGACCGCCTCGCCGCGGTGTCCAAGCCCGCGGGCGGCGACGAGAGGCTCGACGCCTCCACCTCGCTCGCCCCGAGGCAGCGAATGGCCTCAGGCGACGAGGTCCCGGTGAAGGAGGTCGCCCTGGGCGACGACCCGTCCAAGACCACCCGGATTGGTGGTCTCTCGGACGGCAAATAGGAAAACGCGCTCGTCTCCTTCCTGCGGGCAAACGCCGACGTCTTCGCGTGGAGACCGACAGACATGCCCGGGGTCCCTAGGGAGGTGATCGAGCACCGTCTCGCCGTGCGGCCGGACGCAAGGCCCGTCCGGCAGAAGGTGCGACGGCAGGCCCCGGAGCGCCAAGCCTTCATCCGCGAGGAGGTGGCGCGACTTTTGGAGGCCAGATTCATCCGTGAGGTCATCCATCCGAAGTGGCTCACGAACCCGGTCGTCGTCCCCAAGGCAAACGGCAAGCTCCGGATGTGCATCGACTACACCGACCTCAACAAGGCATGTCCTAAGGACCCTTATCCCCTGTCACGCATAGATCAAATTGTCGACTCCACCGCGGGGTGCGACCTTTTGTATTTTCTAGATGCATACTCAGGATATCATCAGATTCGCATGGCTAGGGAGGATGAGGAAAAAACCGCATTCATTACCCCTGTAGGAACTTATTGTTTTACAACCATGTCTTTTGGGTTAAAGAATGCGGGTCGTACTTTTCAGCGTACTACTCGTATTTCTTTGGGTAGTCAGATAGGGCGCAATGTTGAGGCCTACGTCGATGACTTGGTTGTAAAAACGCGCAACTAAGAGACCTTGCTCTCGGATTTAGCGGAGACTTTCGAAAGTCTCCGCTCCGCGCGCATAAAACTGAACCCCGAAAAGTGTGTGTTCGGTGTGCCTGCGGGCAAGTTTCTCGGGTTCTTGATCTCTGCCCGAGGCATCGAGGCCAACCCCGAGAAGATACGAGCTATTGAGCGGATACGCCCCCCCAGCAAGCTTAAGGACGTGCAATGCGTCACCGGATGCATGGCTGCCTTAAGGCGATTCATATCGAGGCTGGGAGAGAAGGCGCTACCCCTATTTAAGCTCCTTAAGCGCTCCGGACCGTTTACCTGGACGGAGGAGGCTGAGCGGGCCCTCACCCAGTTGAAGGCATACCTCAGCTCCACCCCGATCCTGGTCGCCCCAGAGCCCGATGAGCCACTGCTACTCTACTTAGCGGCAACCCTGCAAGTAGTCAGCGCGGCGTTGGTTGTGGAGCACGACGAGGACAGCCCTCGGCCCGCGACCCTGTGTCGACCCGACCCGGGACAGAGAAGGGAGGAGAGGCCCCCGAGCCAGACGGCGGCCTAAGGCCCCTGACGACCGGATGTGGCCCTCTGCCCGCTCGTCCGACGGCGCCGGATGCCCACGACCCCCATGAAGGCCCCGGGGCCACTGCGGGAAGGTGAGGCCCGACGCCCTCCGACCCTGAGGTCGTCAGCACAAAAGCCGAGAGGGCCCGGCAAGGCCCCTCGGACGACGAGCGCCCTGGGAACGGTGCCCTCAACGGAGAGGACAGGCCCCGCTGGAAGGTGTAGCGGCTCATCTACTTCGTTAGTAAGGCGCTGCGGGACGCTAAGACCCGATACCCTCAGGCCCAGAAGATGCTCTACGCGATTCTGATGGCCTCGAGGAAGCTGCGCCATTATTTCCAGGCGCATCGGGTCACCGTGGTCACGTCCTACCCCCTCGGCCAAATCCTACGCAACCGAGAGGGTGCCGGCGCGGGGGTCACCTTGACCTCGCCGAGTGGAGACGTCCTTAGATATTTGGTTCGCCTAGATTTTCAGGCAACCAACAACATGGCGGAGTACGAGGGACTCCTTGCGGGACTCAGAGGGGCGGCCGGAATGGGGATCCGCCGTCTCCTGGTTCTAGGCGACTCCCAGTTGGTCGTTAACCAGGTCTCCAAGGAGTACCGGTGCTCCGACCCACAAATGGACGCCTACGTCCGCAAAGTGCGGCGTGTGGAGCGCCATTTCGACGGGTTAGAACTTCGGCACGTGCCCAGACGGGATAACGCGGTCGCCGACGAACTCTCGAGGCTCGCTTCATCGCGAACCCCGACCTAACCAGGCGCCTTTGAAGAAAGGCTGGCCCAGCCGTCGGCGCGACCCGACCCCCTAGGGGAGACGGACGCACCTGCGCAGTCCTCGAGGCCCGTCGGAGTCCAGGCCTCGGGACCCGGGGGGGCCGAGCCCAGCCCCCCAAGATTGGTCGCCTGTATAGCCGAGATCCAGGCGTTCCTCAAAGATCAGACTCTACCCGAGGACCACGAAAGGAGTGAACGCGTCAATCACATCTCCAAGCGCTACGTGCTGGTGGAAGGGGCCCTCTACCGGCGCAGGGCCAACGGAGTCCTCCTGAAGTGCATTCCTCGGGAGCAGGGCGTCGAGCTTCTTGTCGATGTCCATGAAGGCGAGTACGGAGCCCACTCCGCCTCGCGCACCTTGGTCGGCAAGGCCTTTCGCCAGGGTTTCTATTGGCTGACGGCGCTCCACGACGCAGCTGACCTGGTCCGATGATGCAGGGCGTGCCAGTTTCACGCCAAGCAAACGCATCAGCCGGCTCAGGCCCTGCAGACCATACCTCTTTCATGGCCGTTTGCCGTCTGGGGGCTGGACATCCTGGGTCCCTTCAGGAAGGCCCCGGGCGGGTTCGAGTATCTGTATGTCGCAATCGACAAGTTCACTAAGTGGCCCGAGTCTTATCCGGTCATCAAGATCGACAAGCACTCGGCGCTAAAATTCATAAAGGGCATCACCGCTCGGTTCGGGGTGCCTAACCGTATCATTACGGACAACGACACCCAGTTCACCAGTGAGCTTTTCGGCGACTACTGCGAAGACATGGGCATCAAGCTCAGTTTCGCCTCACCCGCCCACCCCAGAAGCAACGGCCAGGTGGAGCGCGCCAACGCGGAAATCTTCAAGGGCCTCAAGACCAAGACCTTCAACATCCTCAAGAAGCATGACAATTCGTGGATCGAGGAGCTGCCAGCGGTGCTCTGGGCGAACCGAACCACCCCAAGCCGAGCGATAGGGGAAACGCCTTTCTTCCTCGTCTACGGCGCGGAGGTGGTCCTCCCATCCGAGCTCACCCTGAGGTCCCCTCGGGCCACCATGTATTGCAAGGCTGATCAAGATTAGCTTCGCCGAGACGACCTTGACTACCTGGAAGAGCGAAGGCGGCGCGCGGCTCTCCGAGCCGCGCGCTACCAGCAAAGCCTGCGGCGCTACCATCAGCGCCATGTCCGGGCCCGATCACTCTGCGTCGACGATCTCGTCTTACGCCGCGTCCAAACGCGTGCTGGACTGAGCAAACTCTCACCAATGTGGGAGGGTCCATACAGAGTGATCGGCGTCCCCCGGTCGGGCTCAGTTCGATTGGTCACGGGCGATGGCACAGAACTACCTAGCCCGTGGAACATCGAGCATCTTCGCCGCTTCTACCCATGAGGGGGTCGGGTGTCGTACCTCGGGCTCGGGCCAACCCCGCGTCCCCCTCGGGCACGCAGGGTTGGCCGGGGGCTCCCACATGCACATACTTGTTTAATCTTTTCCTAACATTTCAATAACAAGCATTTTCAATTTCCTAAGGACTGCGCCTGTGTTATCGTTTCCCTTGGAAAAATCTTGACTTGAGTCAGTTCGCTTGTGCTCGTCCTTGTCCTTGGAAGCCCGGGTCGTCTAAATCGCCAAACGGGGCCCAGAACCGAGTCGTGCCCCGGGGCGCGGTGAACTCCGGGGGGGAATCGGCAAAGGCCCACAATCGGGTCCTCCATAACCCTCGGTCACCGCGCTCCCGGCCTGGCCAGTCTCGACATGCGGATCTCCCCATGGCACTAGCTCCGACCCGCACCGCTTGAGGCTGGGGCCCGAGCACGAGCCCTCGCTCAAGCCAAAGATGTAAAGGGATCGTGACACAGACCATCCTTATCACGCGCATATAGCAAACATAACTAACATAGAAGTTGAAATCTTGTTTGATTGTAGATAAGATGAAGTCAGTTTGTACAAGCGGTGGCCCAAGGGCCCCAGAAGATGAAGGAACCAAAAATTAAGATACGCGGGGGCCTGGGGGCTCACCCCCACGCACCCGGGTCGCCGGCCTCGCCGTCGCTGTCGTTGTCGGCGCCATCGTCACCGTCCTCCTCCTCATCGGAGTCGAGAGCAAAGACGAGCCGAGGGGCCGTCCCCTCGAAGCCGCGGACGATTTGACTGGCGGCATCCCGGACTTGGGCGCGCGCGTTGGCCTCGGTTCCGGGGGGGAATGCTTCAAGCGCCGTCCACGGGGAGAAGTCGGGGTCCCGGGCTTAGTAGCTCGCCAGCATGAGCTCCACCGTCCCCCGGGCGAGGTCCCTTGAGGAGGACTTAACCATCTCCTCGTTCTCCTCGGGGAGCCTTTCAAGGTCCCCGACCATCTCCGAGAGGCGTTGGGTGAGGCCCCCCCGGTTGGCGGCGTACTTTGGGTGCCGCCTGCGCCAGACGCCCGCCTGACGCCCGGCGCGGTCGAGGCGGAAGACGGCGTCCCGGAGCATGCCGGGCCCTACCTCGTTCGACAGCCGGAGGGCCTCAACCTCCCCGGCGGACGAGTCCAGGGCGCCCTGCAGCTCGGCGATGGTACCCTCGGCGGCTATGAGGCGGGCGGCCAGATCGCCGTGGCCTGCGGCCGTCCCGCCGCTGCGCGCCTACACGTCCAGCTCCCTTGCCCGCGCCTCGAGTTCGGAGGCCCGCTGGTTCAGCGCGTCCCTCTCGGCGCGGGTGCCTTCCAGATTACGGCGCGCCTGCTCCTCCCGCGCCGCCTCGCGGAGGAGCAGGCTGTCCGCCAGCCGCTGCGCCGCGGCCTCGGCCTCCTCGAGGGCTCGCCCCAGCTCGGGGAGCGCGTCTTCACGGAGGCGGAGTGCGGACTCCTGCTCGGCGGAGGCGGCCTCGTGCGCCGCCAGTGTCGCCTCCCGTGTAGCGACGGCGGTCTCGCGTGCCGCCAGCACCGCCTCCTTCGTGTCCAGGGCACGGGCGCGCTCCTCCAACGCCTCCAGCTCCCGGGCGCGGAGGTCAAGGGCCTCGTCTCGCCGGCGCACGACGACCTCTTGCACGAGCAAGTGCGAGGCCCGCCCCCCGAGCGTGGCGGTGCGCTCCTCCAGCGCCATGGTCCGGGCCTCTAGGGCCTCCTCGCGCTGCGGGTCGCCGCCTCGATCTCCACCGCCCGCCGCTCCCGGGCAGCGGAGGCGTCGAGAACTCCGTGGGCGGCATCGAGCTTCTCCTCCAGCTCCGCCATCCGGCTCTCGTATTGGAGATGGAAGTCGTCTTACGCCTCGTCCAGCGCGGCGGTGGCGATGAGGGCTGTCTCCCGCTCCTCCTCCACTTCCTGGGCGATTTCCGCCAGGGTCCTGCGGCAAGCCTTGAGCTGCGAGGTGTGCAGGCTGTGCGCCTTACGGCCGGCCTCCGCCATGGCCTCCACAAAGCGCCGTCCCTCCTCGACGTGCGCCCACGCCGCGTCGAGTTCTGCCCGCTCCGCCTGTAGGGCCTGCATTTGGGCTTTTAGCCCGTCCAGCACCGTGCTGTTGGCCGTAGCCAAGGCCTGCAGGAGGGGCTCCGCGCTTAGCGGGGTGGCGGAAGAGAAGGGGGAAGGCCGCCTCTGTGGTGGTGAAGCCCTGCTTGGCTCGCCGGTCGGTCTGTTGGCCTCGGGGGCCTTTCCCGAGGCCGGCTCATCCGCAGTGCCACCTGGGGCGTCGGGCCCCGGGTGCGCTCCCTCGGCGTCATCACGGGCCGCCTCGAGGGCGGCCTCCGCCTCCGGCGCAATCGGGTCGGGGACCTGGGTGGCAGCCTCGGCTGCCGGTGCCTCGTGCGCGCACGCCGCTTCTACCTCCCGGGCAGCCTCCTCAGCCCGGCGGACTCTGGCCGCCTCCCGAGCAGCTTCCTCGGCCTGGCGGGCTCGGGCCGCCTCCCGAGCAGCCTCTTGAGCTACCCGTAGACGGCCTGCGGCTTCCTGCAGGTCGGCCTCCCACCTCTGAGCCTCTGCGGTCGCCACCTTCCCGGCCTCGTTGCCCGCGGGCCGGCCGGCCTTGGAGTGACGCGTGGGGCGGGACGGGATCTCGCTGAGGCAGACGAAAAATATGGAACAGAAAGAGGTAAATAAAAATAAGCCCTGGGGGTTTGGGAATGAGAATATGGCCGCTGTGGATGAGAGGTCGAACCTGCGGGGTGGTCGACTGAACGACCACTTTGGGGGCGTGATGAGGCTCCCCCTGCACGGCTCGGCCTCCCCCATCTTGTGGAGCCGTTTCTTCTTCCGCTCCCCCTCGGGCTGGGGCGTCGGTGCGGCGTCCTCCGGGCGCCTGCCGCTGACGTGCTCCGCCCCGCCCCCTCGGGGAGGAGATGGAGGAGGGGTCGCCTCCTGCTTCCTCTTCCCCTTGGCGTCGGCAGGGCGGCTGCCCCCCGAACCCCCGCCACGGGGCCCAGAAGCATGGCCCCCTCTGGGGGTAGATTGGTCCCCTCCACGGCTGCCGCCCGCGCCATCATGGCCTCGGGGGGCCCGATCCCTCGACACCCCAACCGTCTGCATGATGGCCAGAATGTTGGCGCGCTCCGGGTCGCTACAGAGGGGGAGGATCCCCCGAGGGATAAGGGATGGCTCCGCGGAGCTAAGGTTTAGCACCCGTTGGACCACCATCCTGAAGTCCTCGGGGTCCCAATCCCACTTACGCCCCTGGTGGGTCCTCAGGGGGTCCTCGGTCTCGACGTACTCCCAGGCGCCCCGAGCGCGTCGCCGGAGCGGCGCGATCCGGCGGCGGAGGTAATCGCCGAACACCATGGCCCCCGTGAGCCCCTGGGCTCGTAGGCCCTCCAGGCGATCCAGGACGGCGTCGTAGCCGTCCCCCAGATCCACCGTCGCCCGCCAGCTTGGCGCCTGCGCTGGGGGCTGGCTCGGGAGTCGGAGGCGCGCTTCGTCAGGAAGAGGGGTGTAGAACCAGTTGCTCTTCCAGTCGTCCCACTTCTTGCGAAGGACGCATGGGATGTAACGGTTCAACACCTGCCCCCGCGGCTGGAAGTAGCAGCCACCGACCCCCGTCGACGGCGATACCGGCTGCATGGTGAAGAACAACCAAAACAACCGAAGGGATGGGCGCATCCCGATGAACATCTCGCACAGGTGTGCGAAGATGGCCAGCGTCATCACCGCGTTGGGGGTGAGGTGCGCCATCTGGAGGCCGTAGAACTCCAGTACGGCCATGAAGAATGTGGAGAACGGCGGGATCAAGCCCGCCATGGCGAAGGAGAGGAAGATGGCGGACCGCTCTGGGTAGTACGGCGCTGGGCGTCCCTCGCCCAGCGCGACCACCTCCCGGGTGGCAGATTTTGGCATGAACCGGTGTGGTAGCTCGGCCTGCCTCTCGCTGGTGATGCGGGAAGGCGACAGCACGCTGCCGTCAAGCGGAACGGAGCTCCGCGTCATGGCGCCGGCGGACAGGGAGCTTGAGGACGAGAGCGCGTGGCGAGAGAAGGCGAGAGAAACGAGAAAGCTAGAGCACGGATGACAGAGGCAAGGAAAAAGTGGCGAGAGGAAGGAAACGAATCCCTTCCTCGGCGCCTTTTATGCCCTTGCCTCCGTCGCGCTCGGCTCCTCGTTTCCCGCGCCCATCTTCTTGCCCCCTCATTTCTCGCGCCCACGTCTCCACTAACCCCACTCGCCCTCTTCCGGCGCACGCGTCAGTCGTGCGACCGTGGCGTTCGAGGAGGGGGAGATCTTGTGCGCATTAATCGCGCTCCGTTACCGCGAAAAACGCCAATCATTACGTCCCCAGGTGAAATGGACCGACCTGTCCCGATCCGAGCGCTGCCTCGAGTAATGTTGCGGTTACAAGGAGACCGCTCATTAATGTCGACTGGCATTCTTCACCGATATGCGCGGCTCACGACCGTAGGAGTCCTGCTCGCCTTTGGGGGCCGGTCCCACCTGTCACCAGGCCCGAGGGGTGGCATCAAGCCTAGGTGTCCCCCCCCCCCGAGTGTGGCCACCCGGGCGTGACGCCGAGGGCTACTATCAGTGACATGGGACCGGGGGTATCGAGACCAAAGGGAAGAGCGGCCACAGGGATCCACGTGGCCCGTTCCCCCGGAGGGGTCGGGCCCGACGATGACGTGGCGGCTGCCCTCCCGGTTCCTCCCGGGGTCGGGCCGCTCCCATTTCAGCCCCGAGGCCTGGGGCGCCCCGACCCCCTGTGGCTTTGGTGCCACGTGCGCAGGTTAGCTGAGCACAGCAGAGCTCACCTAACCACATTTATAGCGGCTCAAACGGGCGCACTACGCCACATTTAATGCGGCGTGGGGCGTGCATATCCATTCCGTGACCGGTCACGGTGAGTGACCGATCGCAGACCGGTCAGATCGCGGGTTAGGTGGTGTCAGCATGCCTGTGCGCCGCGCGCGCGCCAGGCGGCCCGCTGCACGCCTCGCCCCGTCCCATCAGAATGATGAGAGTCTTCTGTCTCTCGTCTCTCAGCCGGAGTTGGTACCCCAACTCCGGTCAGATGTTTCCCGTTCCCAATATGAGCGGGACACGGAAGTCATTCGTCATTTAATGAAGGCTGAAATGGGCGTCCCCCGGATGGGTCGGCTGACCGAGCGAAGGCGTGCCGTGGCGTCTGTCAGAGGCTGCTTCCGACGGTAGGATAGCCCTAAATGTAAAAGAATGTTTTCTTTCTTAGGCAGCTCGTGGCCCATGTGGTAGCCCCTTGCCATATAAAAGGAGGCCTAGGCCTAGGAAAGAGGGGGGACTCTCTGGACGGACTCTCTGGACAGGACTCTCTGGACGGACTCTCTGGACAGGACTCTCTGGACGGATTCTCGCTGGGGACTCTCTTTGGATTCCATCATACTCTCAGATATACCAAAACACAGGAGTAGGGTATTACGCTTCTTAGCGGCCCGAGCCTGTCTAAATCGCCTACGTCCACGCGTTTTTTCTCGCTGGGATCGCACAGATCAGGGGCGAAGAATTTTACCTTGCGTCCCCGGCTGAACCGGCAAAGGGGGACCTGCGCGGTCTCCCGGTGAGGAGCTTCACGCTCCGTCAGATTAGGACTTTGATACTTTCTATTCCTAAAAGATAATTTTTCTTCTTTATCCATCGTATTTTCTTAATCAATGAATATATTCTCGTCTACTATCGGGTATATGGTATTATCGTATTTCATTAACCCGTATATAGAAGATATGTCTCGTCCTGACACTAATAGTGTGCAACTTTAATTAGTGATAATATTAAGCAAAGTTATAAAATTGTAAAAGTACTTAAAAATATCCATATGATTTTTATGCTTATAAACTAGTTAATAAATAATGACAACCTATATCAGTAATCTAATTAAAAAAATACCTTACTTTTACTTTACACTTAATTTGGTAGTGATATGTTCTAAAAAATAAGTTTAGATGATGGAGAAGATTATAAATAATTGTTTATGAGGAAGAAAAAATAATGAAGAAATCATACTTTTGAAGTGTGGCAAATGTTTTCTTGTTTGTATTCCGTCTTTATAGTGTCTGAAACACAGCCTACAATGCATGTCCACGTGAATGCGTGGGCTATCTTTCTGGTTATTATATACTAAAAGTCCATTAAACTTTTCACAAACGCTCTCAGGCCATCATGTGACGCTTAAAAAATAGAGAAAATCCAAAAAAATTGAGAAAAAACAAAACATCTGGTCTTTGATTTTACTTAAGTTAGTGGATCTATTATTTTTGTTAGATCAATCTAAACAAATCCTTCCACCTCCACCTCTCTCTCCCGTATGTAACCATCCCATATGTACGTACTACGTACTTATAGGGCATATATCTCTGTCAATGTTATAGGTAAGGCTTACCCAATGATCTTGGATTGGGTTCGACGGGGCCTACCATATACAAGTCTTATACGGAATCATGCCTCATATATGGAAGATGTTCCGGATAAGAAAGGAGAAGCAGAGTTCAAGTTGAAAACTACAAGGATTACTCGGATCGTATCCATATTTGTCTCCCTAGTTCTACTTCGACAAGGGGACATCTGTGGGTATAAATACAAGATCCCTAGGAGGAGAAGGGACACGCCTAGTCAGAATAGACACCAACACACGTCGCCAGACATCAACGTCAGAGATAAGCTTAGACATACTCAATCTGGTACCACAGAGGCCGACATGAGAGATATAGCGCTATCTTTGATCTCGCCGAGTTTGTATTCGAGGAGGAAGACTACCACGTCGTCGACTACGTGTGTTGTTCCATGCCGCCAAGTTGACGATGATTAGATAGGTTATCCCAAATATTGTACTCGTGTGATTCTGATATATAAGAGCGATACCGACTTCGACCAACAGGAGTAGGGCTATTACATGTCCGTTAGGGGGCCCAAACCTGTATAAAAATCTCTGTTTCCCATTCTTTTATTTCAATCTCGTGTATACACTGACACCAACGATCCCCATATTTTACAAATATTGTAGTCGCGATATAACTCGTCGACAATCTCCTCCACTCTGGTTCCTAGGAATAGCTAGCAATTTAATGTCTTAATGTAATTTGTAGTTAAACCGATAATTTAGGATCAATAAATTCTAAAAAAAAAGAAGACAACAAAACACTGGGCAATCAATTTTCACTTAAACTAATAAACCTATTATTTTTAATCATTAGATTATATTATTTTTTATTAGATTAGATTATATTACTAAAGTAAATAATCTCTTCCTCCTGATGTTCCGTGTGGTTTGTAATATTCGTCCAATATATATATATATATATATATATATATGTGTATATATGTATATATATATGTATGTGTATATATGTATGTATGTATATATATATATATATGTATGTATATATGTATGTATGTATGTATGTATGTATGTGTATCTATGTATGTATATACGATCGTGAGACTACTAATTACTGGAAAATAATACATACGTATGTACATCGAAAAAAACTTCTTCCTAACTCTTAAACTAAAAATTACAATATTTTTATATTTGTACATATGTACATAAGATCAGTCCACTCCTCCTCCGTGGCTCATTTCGCTCCCCTTTACTCTTCTTTATTTTACTAGTTTATTTTATTAGGTAGTTGGCACGGCATAGGATGTATATTCTAGATATATGACAATAAAAAAGTATTACATCCCATATTAAATATATTTTAATTAAAAGAATATCACATGAAATAATATCTTTTTCCAGATATTAAATATATCTTCTTTTCAATCTCATCCAAATAATCTTAACAATTACTCTCTTGTTTTCAAACAGATGATAGCGAGCGCTATATTCATTTACAAACTGCTCCATCAACCCAATTAGATTTTTTAAAGTAGTGTCAATGATCACTCCTGCCTATTTTCAAAACAGAATTATATTTACACCATCGTCCATTCTAAATCATAAGTTAACTCAAAACTTTTTAAACGAATATCCGCATGACATCCATCCTCTCTCTATCATTTCCTGAAAGACGTCAAGCATGAACAACAGACCTTGCTATGCGAATGTATGTATGATAGGGGGATGCATATGGCAATAGAGGTACCCAATGAGAGGTCACGATTGACGATAGAGCTCAATTGGCGTACTTACTAATGTAATCATTTATGAGTGTGTCGATATTTAATTAGACATTGAAATTATGCTCCACGCTTGTCTTGAGGGACACAACTATGTCGATAAAAGACCCATGTATCAAACCAAAAGAAAAGAATGCCTTGGTGGCTATGGTCGGCTTCACCCATTAGAGGTGCATATATATATATATATATATATATATATATATATATATATATATATATATGACAAACGATTAAGGGACTTATGTGCTTATTGAGTGTATAAGCAAGGGATTAGTCCGGTGAAGAATTGACGAAGATGATGAAGAAGAATATGCAATACAACAAGGTTTAACGAAAGATGGCAAGATGCGATGAAGGATTGGCAAGACTTGACTACGCGATGGACCATGCATGGGAGAAGGGCAAGTGGAGGCTTGGCGCCTGACGGAGCGTTAGCTCCTCAACGGGGGACAGAGAGGGCCCCCTTTGTGAGTTCGGCCGGAGGCGCAGGGTGAAATTCTTTCTCCCCTGATCACACAAGAGAGAGAGGGGGGGACAAGGACACAAGCGTTTATACAGGTTCGGACTGCTAGGAAGCATAACACCCTACTCCTGTGTGTGGTGGATATGCGACTGGAAAATCAGGGAATACAAGTGCTTGCTCTCCCTTCCTCTCTTGTCTATCTGTTCTTCGTCCTCCCCTTCTCCTCAGGTCTGGGCCTCCTTTTATATCTCAAGGGGCTACCACATGGGCCAAAAGGCTGCCTAAGACAGAAGAAAAACATTTATATTAAATGGCTGTCTTGTTGCTTGACTTGTAAGCCACACGCTCAGTCACTGCAGCAAGGCCCTCGCCCGGTCAAGCGGCTGACACGGGGACGCCCGTGTCAAACTCCATTAAATCAATGAAGACTTCTGTGTTCCGTTCGCACCAGGACACGGAAACCATCTGACCGGAGTTGGCATACCAACTCTGGCTAAGTGACGAGAGGCAAAAGGCCCTCATCATTCTGATGGGACGGGGCAAGGCGTGCTGCGCGCCGCCTGACGTGCGGATAGCGCGCAGGCGCCCTGCCACCGTCTCACCCGTGATCTAACCGTTCTACAACTGGTTAATCACCATGACCGGTCATAGACTGGCCACACACGTCACACGCCGCATTAAATGCAGCGTGGTGCGCTCGCCTAAGTCGCCATTAATGCGGTTAGGTGGGCGCTGATGACGCTCACCTAACCTCACACATGCGGCACAAGCGCAGAGGAGGTCGGGACGATCCGACCCTCGGGGAAGGACTGGGAGCGGCCCGACCCTCGGGGGGACTAAGGAGGGCAGCCGTCACGTCACCCTCAGGCCCGACTCCTCCTCAGGGGGGCGCCACGTGGGTGCAGGGGGCCGCCCATCCCTTTAGTCTTGGTACCCTCGGACCCATATCACCGACAGCGCCGAAGGACCCGACGTAGTGGTGAAGGAACAAGTTCTTGGCCGAATACCGACGAACCGATCAAGTCCATACGATGTCACAAGTTGCCGAGGATCTACTCTTAGTGAAGAAGAAGAACAAGATGAAATGTTAAAAATCAATAGCATGTGATTCATTGATGAACATCAAGCCAAATTCCATATTAGCATTGATCAAGGCAAAGAAAGAAGATGACGTAAAGGTATTCGTATTGGTATAGCTTTTCTATTTGCTTTTGAGTTGGTAGAAAAGCTGTACTATTAAGTGAAACCCGATATAGTGGTGAAGGAGGGTGGTAGGAGAGGGTGACGGTGGTGCTAGGCACATCGCCGCTGCCCAACTTGGGAAGGATGAGATGTGGCAAGAGGGAAAGGGAAGGAAGAGCCCCAACAGGGTCTTATCGATGCTGATTAGGGGGAAGAGTACTACGCAAGCGAGGCAGTAGCGCTTGTTGAGGAGGTGTCGCTTTGAGAGGGGAGCGAGGAGTGGAGAGAAAAGACAAGGTTAGAAACAATATTATAGTTCCATCGATCTTGACATGATCTGTATCGTTTATAGTGAATGAGATGGGTGTTTTCTTGCAAATTTCACATAGCCAATCTCATAATTTATTACAGTATGTGGAATCGAACTGTTTAAATGTGACCCACAAAAGAATGCCGGGCATGAGGGAGCCTAGAAAAAGAGAAGAAAAGGAACATCTGGTAGGGCACATTCCTCTCTCCAATCTCCATGGGGCCTAGCACAAATCCGAAGAAACCACAAACAGCTGGCCAGCCGAAGAACAAAGTGATTGATTTGCTAGCAGCAAATCAACACCATCATTGCGCAGGAGGACAACGAGAGATTATTCGACCTCCTGCTTCGTGTCCGGCCCGAACTAATTAAAACTACACTAAACGCAACACAGCTGGGAGGAGGAGAGGATCGGAGAACTTATCTAGCTACTGTTCACTACTGGTTCGGTGGTTCCCGGGACAAGAAACTAGGCACATTCTCCTCCCTTTTTCCCGTGGCGAGACGAGGGGCCCTCCGCCATTGCCATGCCCATGCTGCTCCTCGAGGACCAGCTAGCTCTCGCGTTTGAAGCATTTGCTGCATGCTGCCATCAGGGAGGATGATGCGGCAGCTAGCAATCAGCCAACCAAGCATGCATGCATGCGCAGGCAACTTTTGTTTTCGCGGGCAAAACGCAATGGATCGATCGATCGACCCGGTGGTTTCTTGGGTGCACTACTGCGTAGGCTGGGCTGGGCATGCAGCAGTACGAACGTAGGGCATGATCAGAAGGCTGAAGCTGCTGTCAGATGAGTTCATCATGGTGCGGCTTGCAGCTCGTTACGGCGACGGCAAGTTGGGCCTGGGTTCAACACGTACTCTACTAGTACTATACTGTACTACCAAGGGATTTACAGCTTCTGTGACAGTAACACCTCACGTCCCAGTTTCGAGGGCAGCGACAGTAGACTTTTCAACTCTTCGAAATAGTAACAAGCACATCAATCTCTCTATCTATCAATTATATTATTAAGATAACAATAATATAAGACAAGACAGAGAGATACATTTTATCTTATAGTAACAAAGGATGTGTAGTTTTAACCTAAAGTTTCGTGTTCAATTCCCAACACGCTCATAATTTCTTCTTAAAAAATGTTTGGAGGATGTCTCTCCCTTCAAATTCACATTCGCTGTGAAGGCTAAAAATTATCACATTAATTAGAGAAAAAAAGGAAAATATGTACCATCAGATCATGATAGGTCTTAATTCTCACGGTTGAGATATATTTAAAATGTCTGCTAAAGTTTTGGTAACTAACAAAATTATAATGCAACATGAGATTTGGTATCGTAATAACCAAACTGGAATAGGAGATTGTAACGGGAGAGTCCTTTTGCTATTTGGAAACTAACCAAAAGAATGGTTCACGTTGGTTACAAAGGAAAGCAACTAGAGCGTTACAAAGGAAATCAGAGTTGGAGTAGATCACGTGCATGGCCAGCATACCTTCCAATTAGCTGCCAAGGCGTCTAAATATTCTCAAGACACGCTAGATATGTCAGTGTTTTGACGATGGTAATTGGCAATGGCAACGGAAACACCATCGAGAAGCAGAGAAGCATACCACTGCATGGACGGTATCGGCGTCGCTCACGAGCATGAGGAGCCGCAGCAACGGCGGCGTCATAAGGAGTTCTCTACGGAAGCAGGCTAGCGGTCGCCGATGAATATAAACAAAGACACACCTTTATCCCAAAATGATCGCATTAATAAAAAAAACAAAATCTAAGTACTCAGATTGTAGGGGACCAAATCATAAACATATACTCTTTTCGTCCCAAAATAAAATATTTTTTACACAAATCTCAAACATTTAGAAACCAAAGAAAAAAGTTGTATACTAAATCCAATTCTATTTTTTATATCTATTGTATATAAAATATGATTGAATATGATTGGATATATAAAAGTCAGATCATGCATATGTGAACTCTCTACGTGACAAGAAAGAGGAATAGTAAGACGACAAACCAAAAGGACGATGACGGTGGCTAGCGAAACTTTTAGGCAGTTAGAGTGATTTCTAAAAGCAAGATAGAAAACCTATGGTCCTCAAGTTCGATTTTTTTATTTTTAATGATAATGAAGAGGAGGGACGATGAGAGGACCGTAAAGGAGTAGAGATTTTTAAAAATTATAAAAATAGAACCTCAAAGACGACCATACTCGATTTTTAAAATCCCAATAATAATAAAAATAAGGGATGATGGATAGACTGTAAAGTAGTAAGGTGCTAAGGTAATAGCGGTTGATGGGACTTTTAAAAACTATAAAAGGGGAACCCAATGATGATCGATCAGATTCGATTTTTAAAATCCTAATGACATTAAAGAGGATGGGTGACGGACGTGCTGTAAAGGAGTAGAGTGAAGACAATTGAAAAACTATAAAAACAAAACTCCAACGATGATCAAGTCTGGTTTTTGAAATCCCAATGGCAATAAAAAGATGGTGCAGCAGGCGATAGGGGTGGACAAAAAACTCGAAACTCATGAGCCAACTCAACTCGTGAAAAACTTGGCTCGACTCAACTTGGCTTGGGCAGTTAACAAGTCGAGTCGAGTTCAAACTTTTACTCGTTTCCTTAACGAGCTGACTCGCGAGTTACTCGTTTGACTCATTTAGGCCGTGATGTGTTGATTTGTAAGCTCATAGCGCACATGATGTAGGTGTATGTGTTATAATTTCACAACCGCTCATTGCACTATGACCTTATGAGTCATGGTAGATATCATATTAGGTATAAATCTAAGTACACTAGCCCACAAAATCATACAACATGGATATTTAAACCATATATATATATTGTGTTGTAATAACTTTAATGAGCTTAATGAGCCAACTCGAGTACCTTTTTAACTCGTTATGTTAATGAGTCGAGCCAAGCCAGCTCATTACCGTAATGAGTTTTTATGAGTTGAGCCGAGTCAAGTCGAGTTCGCTCGTTATCCATCCCTAACGGGCGAGCCGTAAAGGAGTATGGTGGTGGCGACCGATGGGACTTCTAAAAAACGGAATCCACGAAGACGATCACATTCAATCTTTCTTTACCTACTTAAAAGATTCGTAGTGTTTTTGTCATCCCACCTGACATACCGACCCTGAAAATAGGAATAGAAAATATGAAATAAAAAATATAAACTAATTTATTGCCAATTTTTTTCTCATCTAAAATTAAAGATGATTCTCTACTCATCTAAAATTTTCGTACGTCATGGAACGAGTCTGTTTGGTATGCGCATATTGTTTTTGTCATTCTTTTGGACCGTCATCGATCAAGCTGTCCGACTCCCGTCTGCATATGCACCGTTCATCTGTCAAACGCGATTATAGAATCCCATCTTGGTCCGCTCAGTCGCGTCGCTGTTTTTGATCCACTCTTCAACCGCTCACGTAGCTGACTGTCTTACTGCTTATTGCTGTGGTGGCATGCTTTGAAGTTTTGTTTGGTCAACTGATTACAGTTTTGGTCCTGTGAGCATCGGTTGCAGAGAAGAAGACTAATCCGTCTACGCAATAAGCCTAAGAGCAAGATAGTCGACAATAATCGGATTTTTCTTTCATAGTATAGATTATTTTACCAATAATAATATTACTTAGACATGTTCAAATTAGGTACGCATGTACGATTAAAATTGTCGTTTTTAAGATCAATAAAATTGTTTTTTCCTGGTGGCACAAGTACGAGACAGCGCATGACAGATTGACGGTGGTGACAAGACATCTCTATTTTGAGGTCGATGCAAGGGAGGTGGTTCGAGCTAGGGATGATTCGTTTCACACGAGATCACACCATTGACACCAGGGGAGCACAAGCAATAGTGCAACATAGCATTGGTGTTGACATCCATAGTCATGGACGGCGCGCGCAACTAGACACAACAGGACAAGGCGGCTTGCTGGTTGGGTCAGATGGGTGGATGCATGAACCTGAGCCAAGGACAGCCCAAAAGAGGGAGGAAGGGAAATAGGAAAGATGTGTTGGTGGAGAGGTGCTTTGCTCGCGATGAGCCGTGATAATTCTAGAATTTCGTATGATTTTTAAAGATAAACTTGAAAGAGCTTTTAGAAAAAGGATGATGATAAAAAGGAAAAATAGAGAAAGGAATTGGAAGGGCTCTGCACTTAACAAGAACAATCTATCGATATGAGATACCAGGGTTGCACGTCAGACATGGCACAACTAATATTACCTTGACCTGTTGGTCGAGTGACGCAAGTCACGACCTAGCCCTAGCCACATTATGGTTAATAAAATCGTCGCTACCTCGCCCTGCTACTGGCCCATCGGCGAACTGCCCTAGCAACATGATGGCTCACGTTGTTGTCGTGTCGTGCTATTGTGCTAAGTGCCAATAACTATGTCTACTCGGCTCTAGACTCTGGGAATCACAATGCTATACTCGGTTCCATTTCGTTTCACTCAGCCAACCGACAAGCATATGGAGTGGCCACCTCCAAGCCATCCTTTGTCACCGAACTTTTGGGGATTTGAATCGAAACGTCATGGGCAATGTTTGATCTGTCCTTGGATCATGATGATATGGACCATATGGTTAAAACTAAGTCTACGAGAGTTGTAGAAGACCCTATTATGCTTGATAATGTTTTCTTATAGTGCTTAGATCACAAAAATTAAATCATAATAAATGTTTATCACATTAGTATCCTGTTGCAACTTATGGACATTTTGCTAGTTTATTCCAATGGCAATAGAGAGGAGGGATGACAGGCGGACCATAAAAGAGTAGGATGGCCACGGTTGACGGGACCTTAAAAAACTATAAGAACAAAACATAAGTGAGATAACATTTGATTTTTAAAATCCCAAGGACAATGAATAGAAGTAGTGGCGAGCAAGTAGTGGAACGACAAAGGAGTAGGACTTAGCGGCTGGTGTAACTTTTAAAAACTATATAATTGTAATAAGGTTCATTTTTTAAAAAAATCATGTGACAATGAGTTGACTGTTTAACAAATTTTAAAGAAGATCCCGTGTAAAAAAATAGATAATTTTATATCGGTACTAGCTGCGTAATTACGCGGGCCACCCTACTAGTTACTGTTAATACAAGGGCCACAATTTTTTTCCATACAATCTATATGCCGATATCAAAATTTGAATATTAAAACTTAATTTTGGAGTTAATTTTATTTTTTATCATAGTTTCTTTTTCAACATTAACGTTTAAGCCATTAAAAACACATATGTAAAAGTTTTAACCAGAAATTTTTTTTATTGCTATTATCAGTAATTGGCCAACCGATGGCAACCCAAAACTTCACTGAGCATATATGCATCGCATGATTGTATCATTTGTGTTATTAGGGTTTTCTTTGGATTGTTGAAGGATTTTCAGATGAGAAACCTTTAGGATTTTTTTCTAAGGAAGTTGTTTGGTTTGTAGAATTTGGTTTGCAAAAGTCCCTTGGAATTCATTTCCTATGCCCTAATTTCAAAGGATTTTAAACATGAGTCCAACCTCATGTTATCTGTTTCCCATAAAAATTCCAAAGTAACATCTCTCTTTCCCCTCTTTATCTTACTCAATCAAAGTAATACATTTCCCTGAAAACTAAAGTAATACGTAACCTAAAAATTCCTATATTTTTTCTAGGAGCCATCCAAACACATCTTATGTACAATCATGTGATTTTATTTTTCAAAGGATTCAACCGTCACAACATTTCAATCTTGTGTTTTTTATTCCTATCTTTTTAAGAATAATGTGTTCATAAGAATGCCTTAATGTTTACTTCTACTAAAAGCACTATCTATTTATCTATTTATAGTACCGACTCATCTGTTTATATTAAATAGGAATATCTTGTTGGGAACGGTGAGGAGGGTAGTGCAATGCATAAATCTTTGAGGATATTAGGGTGAGTTCTTCATCCTACTTTCCCAACTCATATTTCTCTTTTTTTCACGCGCACGCTTTTCAAACTGCTAAACAGTGTATTTTTTACAAAAATTTTCTATATGAAAATTGTTTTAAAAAATCATATTAATCTATTTTTAAAAAAAAATTAATAAATACTTAATTAATCATGTGCTAATGAATCGTTCCGTTTTTTGTGCGGAGGAAATTTCTTCCCAACACCACCAAAAGAACACACCTTAAAATAAGATTTGATGTTTATGTTTTCTAGTAGAATAAATCTGGATATGTTTTTGTTTAAATTTATTGTAGAAAACATCACATCTTATCAAGGTTGTTTTTGTTAGACAGAAAGTATTGCGGAGTCAGGCAATAGTCATTAGCAGTAGAGTTCAAAATTGCAGGGTACTGTAATAATCATTCATGCTAGAATTCAAATTGCAGAAGGAAGAACAGTGCACAAATATATCAGGAACTCGTCCTAGCCGTTTTATTGAAATCTGATCCGATTACCCATAAGCATAGCTACAGTTACGACGCACAAATAGGCTGTCCTAATAATTTTTAAACTTAACTGATTTTAAAATATAATTTTAATATACTTTTTTTAGCATTGGCTTTTAAGTCACTAAAAACACACATATATAAAAGTTTTACCTATAAATTAATTATAACAATGCTCCGGTGCTCTCTATTGATAATAAAAATAATCTAAACCGTTCGTTATTAAGGATAAATCAATAATTTACTAATACAATGAGGTGTAACTTTATCATTTATGTTTTTTTCTTGGCTAGATCGATACGTGGTCATCCATTGCGCTAGCATCACTCATATTCTATAAAAAAAATAAAGAAAAAGAGGTTTAGTAACTGCTAAATGACGATTATATCCCATCGTATCTATTTTTTTACAATAATACTCTTTCATGATTCTGTAATCTAATTAGAATGGTAATATAAATAGATTTGAATTTTTTGATAAAAAAGATCAACGGTTTAAATTATTTTTTACTATAAATAAAAAAATTATAGTGAAGCTTAATTAATTTTTATTTTTTAATAAATTATTTTGACTTATTAGCGAATATGAGCAAACGATCAATAAATGAAGGATTGCTACATTGCCCTGCTACATTGTCTCTGTAGATTTCTGTCCCATCAGACACAGAACACTGTTGCCACACTGCTTCTCTGCGATCATAGCCACGGATCCACGTTCCAAACCGGCCCTTCACCCCGAAACAACAACACGAGAGTGGTGTTTGAAAATAGATAAAGATAAAACATAGTGTTTTACGTAAAACGAGATAATATTAACATGTGATTAATTAAGTTTTAATTATTACAAACTTAAAAAATAAATTTATCTGATATTTTAGAACAACTTTCATATAGAAAATTTTTGCACGAAACGCACCGTTTAGCAGTTTAAAAAACGTGCCACGTTAATCTTTATTTATCCTGAGTAGCAGAGGTCGAACGCAGCCGAGGTCCGGTGATATTGAGAGTTTGAGACCCTTCGTAAATTAGCAGTTTTTTAAACTACTAAACAATATATTTTATGTAAAAAATAAAAAAGTTATTTTAAAATATCAAATAAATTTATTTTTTAAGTTTATAATAATTAAATTTTAGTTAATTATGTGTTAATGTTTTATTTTTTGCGTGTACGTTTTTAATAATCCTTAGGAGAACGAACGGGACCTGAGTCACACAACAATTTCTTCTTTTTTTTTTTGAAAACTCACAACAGTTTCTTCATATTGAATACTCTACTACTCCTACTGCATTGCCGTGAATTTTATATTCAGATCAAGAAGCACACTTTCAGGGAGAAAGAAGAAGACAAATGCTGTTTCCTCTTTATGGCAATTGCGTGCACTGATTTCCCTCCTAAATTTTAAGCGATCCGTATGGAATCAGAATGTTTGGCTTGGGCAAAAGTGAAGCCTGGTTGGCTTTTATCATGCCAACAGTGGGTGACTTTGGGGCCCTTTCCTCATCATTCCTGGAATATATGTGAAGGCTGGCTACCAAAGACCCACACAAACACACAGCACAGGCCTTCTTTGCCTGCATGGCTGCCTTGCCCTGTGCTTCTTTGACCAAACTCCAAGCCAAAAACAAACGGACACACTAGTATAATACTAGTAGTAATACCTTGACAAAGCACGAGTGTTTATTACTAGTAATCCTATGGACATGCATGCCTTGTTCATCCGATTGATCAGAGGTGAAGCGTGATTAACTAATGCACGTATCAACCGCAGTTAATACGTGCCAATCTTTCTCATTTTGAGCTTTCTAGTACATGTCCAAGTTAAGCATTGTTTCAGTGAAGCAGTGTGCTAAATTGAATAGCAGTACTCCGGTTAAGATAATTAATAGGCGGGCTTGATTCGTTCGTTCGCGGCCTTTGCTCGCATTTGCGACACAGGCAGTGGAGCCCAGCTAAGCTAGCTGTTACTGTTGCGAAGTGACTGGTTCCTTGTACAGTTGTCCTGCCGTTTCTCAATCTCCGTTAGATACACTCTCCCCTTCTCTCTCTCTCTCTCTAATGTCCATGAAGTCTGTGGCAAAAGCAGCCTTCTTTCAGCCAGCCACTCTGAGCAGCATCCAGCTACATCATCTAGGAAGCAGTAGCATATGGTGGACAGAGAGGGGTAGTCCTGGCAATCCTGTCCAATGGCAACTTCACAATTAAATTTCTTGCATCTTTATGGGGTGTTTGTTTGTGCGTGTGTGCTTTGAACAGCATGGAGCTTTTAATTGCCTCGATTAGACAAGGAGAGGGTTTTGTACTACTAGTGGTGTGTTCATGACTTCATGTCATGTAAGAGAGCTCACAGATCCCTATGGAGTGAATAGCTATCGTGGGAGAGGCCAAGAACAAACTGCTCTAGATTTTGTATCCTCGCGTTGCATTACTCCTACTACTGCTGCTGCTTATCCACCGCTTTTGCTTTGGCCCTCTCATTCCTTTTGCAGTTTTTTTTGCTCAGCTCACGGGTCCCCTCTCATCTGGCTTCCTCGTCGTGCACCTTGCATGAATGTAGAAGTAGCGAGCTAGCGGCAACTGCGAGCCGAGCAACGCAAGAACGGCACGAGAGGCAGCGAGCGAGCGTGTGCATGGTTGCTGCGAGCAAATGGCTAGCGGCGGCAGCAACTGGTTAGGCTTCTCGCTCTCCCCGCACATGCCGGCCATGGAGGTGCCGTCCTCCTCTGAGCCCGCGACTGCTGCTCATCATCATCATCATCATCCTCCACCTGCTGCTGCTGCTGCCGGAGCAATGTCGTCTCCTCCCGACAGCGCCACGACCTGCAACTTCCTCTTCTCCCCTCCTGCACAGATGGTCGCTCCTTCCCCTGGCTACTACTACGTCGGCGGCGCCTACGGAGACGGAACCAGCACCGCCGGCGTCTACTACTCGCACCTCCCTGTCATGCCTATCAAGTCCGACGGCTCCCTCTGCATAATGGAAGGTCACTGTTCACCTCTCCTTCTCTCTCTCTCTCGATCTATATGTATCTTTGTCTCTGACATGGATCTTCTTGGTGTGAAGTAGGCATAATGCCGTCGTCATCGCCAAAGCTCGAGGACTTCTTGGGGTGTGGAAATGGCAGTGGCCATGACCCGGCCACCTACTATAGCCATGGCCAAGAAGCAGAGGATGCAAGCAGGGCGGCCTACCAGCACCACCAGCTAGTCCCCTACAACTACCAGCCATTGACGGAAGCAGAGATGCTGCAGGAGGACGCAGCGGCGCCAATGGAGGACGCAATGGCGGCGGCCAAGAACTTCCTCGTCAGCAGCTACGGCGCCTGCTACGGCAACCAGGAGATGCCGCAGCCGCTGAGCCTCTCCATGAGCCCAGGGTCCCAGTCCAGCAGCTGCGTCAGTGCAGCTCCCCAGCAGCATCAGCAGATGGCGGTGGCCGCTGCAGCTGCTGCCCCCGTGGCTGCTGCTGCTGCTGCTGGCCAGGGAAGCAACACTAATGACGGTGGCGAGCTGCGTGTCGGGAAGAAGAGGGGCACCGGGAAAGGGGGCCAAAAGCAGCCTGTTCATCGGAAGTCCATTGACACGTTTGGGCAGAGGACCTCGCAGTATAGGGGCGTCACCAGGTAATCTGCTTACAAAGATTCAGCTTTTCTATGCATCATGTATCATCAGATCATCATCTGTGAGCTGTTTGCACTTAGGGTGTAGAGGCTGGAAGGTTCCTTCCTTGTTATCTGAAAAAAAAAGATAACTGTTCTTGCCATGGTTCTTGTACTGACTTAGTTGGTTTAATGTGTTTTTAGTTCTATCTACTGATAGGCATGTGTGGTCTCTTCTATGTGGCATTTGATAGTTTGGTCAGTACACTTGTACATTGCTGTTTTTGCGCTAATCAGTTATTGCTTGGTTGCCATTTCTTGTTGTCACTCCTACTATACTAGTAGTAATAGTACTAGTTTCCAGCATTGATGAGTTCTTCATTCCTTCTTACGGCTCTGCTGCTCTTGTTAGTCAGTGGGGCGTCTACTGTTTCTTGATACTAGTACTAATAATAATCAGTTTAATGCATAACGCTGCAATGGTTGGATTTATTCTCTAGAAGTACTCTTATTTTGGTCCATTGCACAAGATTATGGCCTGGGGTGCTCTGTTGCGTCTGATCCTCTTCAGTTACTTGTATTGATGAGGCACCTACTCTTTTGTTTTTGAGCAAATCATTTGACCCTTTTTATATTGAATGACGAAGGTTTGTGTGTGTTTGATTCACTGGAGCAGGCACAGGTGGACTGGAAGATATGAAGCCCACCTCTGGGACAACAGTTGCAGAAAGGATGGGCAGACAAGGAAGGGAAGGCAAGGTTGAACCTTGAACATCTAGTACTACTACAACATGAAAATTTGTTCATCTTACATATCTTGTTGACAACGTCATTCTGTTTTTTATATTTCATCATATTGGGCGTTACCATGACCGAAATTTGATCGCTTGCAGTATATCTAGGTAACTGTTGCCCCATACAATGTCTTTGTTCTCACTGTACTTATATTTTGTATCTGTTGCTGACCTTTTTCTTCGTGTTCGTTAGGTGGTTATGACACTGAAGATAAAGCTGCGAGGGCTTATGATCTGGCTGCGCTGAAATACTGGGGACTATCTACGCATATAAATTTCCCGGTATGGATGATGAAACCGTGTGGTGGGATATAGAACTTTGATAGGAGTATTCATTTTCTGTAATGCAGACTAATTTATTGTGTTTGGCAGCTAGAGAACTACCGAGATGAGATTGAGGAGATGGAAAGGATGACAAGGCAAGAATATGTTGCGCACTTGAGAAGGTCATCCACTGCTCATTTTGTCTGAATTCTATTATCACTGTTAGATTGGTATATGGGTGTGTTTGGTTTGCTACCATACCAAAATGTTGATACTACCATCCCAAAATTTTGGTAACTTTTTGTGTGCTATTGGCATATTTTGGTAGCAAACCAAACACTAACAAAATACTATTCAAAGTGCCAAACAATTTGGTAGGGCACATTTTGGCTTCAAACCAAAATGACCCTATATTAACAAGCTGTTGCTGCTCACAGGAGAAGCAGCGGGTTCTCTCGCGGTGCTTCCATCTACCGGGGAGTAACAAGGTGTTTCATTTTGTGCTGAACATGCATATGCATTTTTCTTCATAATTAATTCAAGAACACATTCGCATCAAGATACAATCTCACTGTGTTAAATGTTAACTGCATTGCAGGCATCACCAGCATGGAAGATGGCAAGCTCGAATTGGCAGGGTTGCTGGCAACAAGGATTTGTATCTCGGCACTTTCAGTAAGAAAGACTGTACTCTATTTGATCTTAGAATCTTAACGCTTTCACAAAGTAATGTGCCATAACCATAAGTGATTGCAGCTTTTAGCACCAACATTAACTAACTAGCATTCCTTTGGGATGTGACTCTAGATGATCTATGGAAATTGTGTTGTCAAAGTAGTTTTGCCAAAGTTAGTAGACATCAATCAGCAGCTTTTACTGCTAATCTCTAGTGTCGTCTTGGAGTACATCGTTGATGCATTTCTTTCCTGATCATTCTTTGCTTTTCCAGATGGTTGTTCTTTTCATAAGGCTGTGACCTCTGAACAAAGCAATCAGTTGACTGTTTTAAACCTCCTTTGGACTAAAAGATAGCATTAGCACGATGCAAAAGTAACCAGATTGGAAATTGTACTTTGCAGTAGGATCTACATTGGTTTTTGGATGCATAAACAAGATGACCTTAGTACAACGAAACGTTTCCATTGGTTAACTCTTTTTATGCAATACTATTATACAGGCACTCAAGAAGAAGCAGCAGAGGCATACGACATAGCTGCCATCAAGTTCCGTGGCCTGAACGCGGTGACAAACTTTGACATAACAAGGTACGACGTGGACAAGATCATGGAGAGCAGCTCGCTGCTGCCTGGTGAGGCTGCCCGTAAGGTCAAGGCGATTGAGGCAGCGCCGGACCATGTGCCAACAGGCCGTGAGCTCAGCGTGACCGAGGAAGCAAGCGCCGCTAATGGCATTGGCACCGACTGGAGAATGGTGCTCCATGGATCACAGAAGCAGCAAGCTGCAGCGTGCACCGAAGCAACGGTAGATCTTCAGAAGGGCTTCATGAGTGACGCTCACTCGGCTCTCCACGGCATTGTTGGTTTCGACGTCGAGTCGGCAGCAGCTGATGAGATCGATGTCCCGGGAGGGAAGATCAGTGGCATCAACTTCTCGAACTCGTCTTCGCTGGTGACTAGCCTGAGCAACTCGAGGGAGGGAAGCCCCGAGAGGCTTGGCCTCGCCATGCTCTACGCCAAGCATCATCCCAGCGCCGTAGGCCTCGCCACCATGAGCCCCTGGATGCCAATGCCGGCGCCGGCCGCAGCTCACGTGATGAGGCCGCCGAGTGCCATCGCTCATCTCCCTGTTTTTGCTGCCTGGACAGATGTTTAATTAGAGCCATGTTGCTGCTTGCTCGATCTTGCTTTTGATCGGCTCTTTTTGTAAACTAAAGCAAGATCAGCAGCAATCAGCTGCTTATTGTACTTGAATTAGCTGGAAGCCTGGAGTAGCAAACTTGGTGATGATGGTAAGCACTGGGCAGGTGGTGTAAGTGTTTAACCATAGGTAGGAGATTCAGGCAAAATCCAAATCTCTAGAGCATCCACTGGTAGTAGTAGTAGTGGGACCTGTAGTGTTAGACTGGTAGTGTTCTTTGCTTCTTTTGAGCCCTTTTTTGGGAAATTTGGTTGGAATGTATGGCTTTTTAACACGAAATCAGGAAGGTATGGCTTTTTAACACGAAATCAGGCTGTGGCATGAAAAGGAAAAGGTTCAGTGAGAGTTGAGATGGTGCCTCTCTGCTCATTCAGTCATTCATGCATTCATTCATCAGTTAAGTTGGTTTTGTAATCAGTGGGGTCGTGGGGAATTCACTGCAGGTATAATCTTTTGACCAGAGTCGTCCCAGCTCTCTCGTGTTGCATTCTTTTGCTTTCTCTGCATGGCACGGCATCTCTTCATGATGGCGACGAGAATCATAAACATTCCCTTCTTTTTGGTAGGGGAACGTTGCCCCAAGGCTTCCTACATTCCAGCCCCAATCATTCCAAAGGGGTTCTCCTGCAGATTCCCACGGCATGTTTCCATGTCCCAGCTTGCAGCTTCATGATGGCATGGCCTGTGATGGTGAGACTAGGCTGACACAGTCCTCGTTTTGCTTATGTTAATTATAAACCGGCAAACCGCAACGGCTTATCCTTGTGAAGACGAGACTGATATAGTTATCGTTTCAATTGGGCTGATTATAAGTCATAACAGTTTATCATGAATAACTTAAAAATTAGCTGCTCCTTGATTGCCCATATTTTTTAATAAGCCAAAATAATTTATTAGGAAATAAAAATTTATTTATAGGTAAAATTTTTGTATATGTGTTTTTAGCAACTTAAAAATCAATATAAAAAAACTACGTTAAAAATATCTTTAAATTAACTTTAAAATTAAGTTTAAAAATTTAAATTTTAGCTTTTGGCTTATTAGACCAACCAATGAAACCCTAAATAATAAATAAAATTTTTATATATGTGTTCATAGCAAAGTAAATGGTGAAAAATAACCTACGATGAAAAGATTGTAAAATCAATTTAAAAATTAGAATTTATAATTTATAATTTTGCGATTGGCTTATAAGCTGATAAAGGGTTCCCCATCGTTTACACTCTCTTCGTTTTTTTTTCCTCTCGCTGTACGTACGTCGTTGTATGAGGAAAGGTGCTGGGGGAGTCGCAACACGTTTGTGGCGCAATGATGTCAATGATGGCATGTACCGGAATCTTGGCGGTCTCTTTTACCTTGTCACTGTCGTGGCGACACAGGGAGGCGTTTGACTCTTGTAGATTGGCTGCAAACCGAGAGGGCGATACCCCGCAACAGTGACGCGCACTATCTCCCTCCATTCCCTTTGGCGCTTGCTTGCCTTGCCTCTCCTTACGCGACAGCCTGTGCCGTCGACCGACAGGCGACAGCCGCCCGAGATCCAGCAAGCGCCAAGGCGAATTTAGCCCAAAGCAGCTGTACAGCTTCCTCCTAGCGAACCATGTTGCTCGCCCGCAGAGTCGCAGTCGCAGGTCGCAGCGCCGCACAGCCACCCGTACCATCCGTCCTCCCCACCCCCATGTGCTTGCTCGGCCCCGGCGTCAGGCGGGCGGCGGGACGACGGGCCCCGCGCCGCTCGCTCGAGCAGGCCGCGTGCGGTGGTGGCGGGGTCGGGGTCGTCGTCTCGATCGCGTTGGCGCGTTGGCGGCAGCGCGTGTGGATGGTTGCGGGCGTGTGGCTGCATTGCCGTGTGATGGGCGGCGCGGCGCCCACGGCCGCGTTGTTACGTTTCGTCGTTGGCGTTTGGAGCCGCTCGCGAGGTGACAACCGAACAGGCGAAGCGAGGCGGTTTGGCACGCGCGTTTTTGTTGGCCGCGGGAGGGGTGGCAGCATGGCAGCGCCGCAGACAAAGCGGTGTCGCCCTGCGGCCCCCCGCCTGTTTTGTCGCGGCAACGGAGCATACTAGTACACTTCTTGGCCTCCTGGGAACGCAGTTTGCACAGCGGCATGGTAATGTGAGGGTTGCAACGGGGGTTCGATTTCCACAGGGCACAGCGTTTGTTTGTTCGGTGAGTGATTCAAGAGTGCCTCGTCTGTCTTCACAGTTCCTCGTTCAGTGGCAATTGAAACCTGCCCCAAAACTGAGAGAATCACGTGTCATCAGTTCGGTCATCAATGGTTGGCATCTCTATGCCCGCACTATAGTAGTAGTAGTACGATCTGAAAACTTTGATACCGTACCAAAAACTCGGTGTACCCGGTTAATCGAGCTGTCTGAGTACTTAGATTTGCATATTTACTTGGCTCGTCCGATCAAGGCAGACGAAACATAAACGCAGCCTGTGATGCGGTACTCCGTAAGTGCATGCACGCCGGCTCGTACGTGTACGCGCACCGTGTCGCCATGCGTACAAGGCGTTTGCTCGCGAGCGAGATGGCATCTGGGTCCGCCAGCGACCAATAACCAGACGGTCAACCACTTTGATTACCTCTGCCCTTTCGCTGCTCGTGAGAAACGAGGTTCCTCTTATCCTTCTGCTTCACGTCGCACCACACGTCTATCAACGCTGGACAGATTCAGTGACTTGACACAAAGTTTCATCTCTTCCTTATTTCCAGTAAAAACTTTTTTTTTTTTGGTTTAGAGAGGAGCCCCGTTTGTCATGGCCGAAAACCGAAAAGCCCGGCTCGAAAGCCCATCATTGTTCGGCTCGAACAGTATAGCTGAAGTCATTAGCTTCAGAAATGGGCCATTCAGCCCATCAGATCAGCTAGCCCGTCAGAATACAATTGGTCTCGCATCTGAAGTTCTGAGTCAGCCCATTTTATTTTGTCCTTTACGTAGCTAACCCACGGCCCAAAGCTACAGTATCCGCCTCCTCTCTTCAGATTCATGGCTAGACACGGCTTCTGCTTATGCCGATCCAACTCGCAAAAAATTCCCCACGGAAGTAGGAAACCATGAAGCTTCGGCTGCGATCCATGGACCAGCGCGGCGGCGCCGGCGCCGAGACCCACCGCGTGCAGCTGCCGGACACGGCCACGCTGTCCGACGTCAAGGCCTTCCTCGCCACCAAGCTGTCCGCGGCGCAGCCCGTGCCCGCCGAGTCGGTGCGCCTCACCCTCAACCGCTCCGAGGAGCTCCTCACCCCCGACCCCTCCGCTACCCTCCCGGCCCTCGGGCTCGCGTCCGGTGACCTCCTCTATTTCACGCTCTCCCCCCTCCCATCGCCCTCGCCTCCGCCCCAGCCCCTGCACCGTCACCCTAACCCTGATGTCCCCTCGATCGCGAGAGCTGTTGACTCGACCAAATCTCCTGTGGAGTCTGGTAGCTCCTTGTCGATGCCGCAAGCTTTATGCGTGAAGCCTGGCTTACCTGTTGCATCCGACCCACATCCTCCACCGGATGTAGTGATGGCGGAGGCCTTCGCTGCAACCAAGAGCAAGTCGAGTTTCGTCGTCGGGGCTATGAAGAGAGAGATGGAGAATGCCGGTGGTGCGGATGGAACCGTCATCTATCGCCTTGTCGTGGCGCTGCATGCGGCCTTGCTCGATGCTGGCTTCCTCTATGCAAATGCAAACCCGGCAGGGTCTTGCCTTCAGCTGCCACAGGATTGGGCGTCAGGTTCTTTTGTCCCTGTATCGATGAAGTACACTCTGCCAGAGCTTGTAGAAGCGTTACCTGCGGTTGAGGAGGGGATGGTGGCAGTGCTGAACTACTCCTTGATGGGGAATTTTATGATGGTGTATGGGCATGTGCCTGGGGCAACATCAGAGGTGCGGAGGTTGTGCTTGGAGCTGCCGAAGCTTGCGCCTTTGTTGTACTTGGATAGCGATGAGGTGAGCGCAGCAGAGGAAAGGGAGATTCATGAGCTGTGGAGGGTGCTGAAGGATGAGATGTGTCTGCCTCTAATGATATCGTTGTGTCAACTGAACAATTTGAGCTTGCCGCCGTGCTTGATGGCGCTGCCAGGTGATATCAAGGTGAAGGTCCTGGAGTTTGTTCCAGGGGTGGATCTTGCAAGGGTTCAATGCACGTGCAAGGAATTGAGGGATCTTGGTGCAGATGATAAACTTTGGAAGAAGAAGTGTGAGATGGAGTTCAATACTCAAGGTGAGGGTTCTCGGGTGGGCAGGAGCTGGAAGGAAAGGTTTGGGGCAGCCTGGAAGGTTTCTACCAATAAGCGCCAGAAGAGGCTCAGTCCGAGGTTTTTGAACTATGGCTGGGGGAATCCTTATAGTCCACATGGCTTTCCGGTGATAGGTGGGGATTCGGACATGTTCCCGTTTATTGGGCATCCCAATCTCCTTGGGCGCAGCTTTGGAAATCAGCGCAGGAACATCTCACCCAGCTGCAGTTTTGGTGGACATCGTCACAACTTTCTTGGTTAAGTCATTTCGTGGGTTTTGCTAGTATGTTAAGAATATTTCATCTGAGAAGCTACATATAACATATTGTACATATTTTATTGTTGGCACTTTATGCATGTGCAGTTGTTAACTGTATTACTGTACTCGTAATCTTTTCTTTCTTTGTTTTTATATCCTATATTTTCTTGTGGTGCCAGTGTTATGCATGCCTAAATCATGGTAAAGTATCATCTGTTTTATTCTCAGTGCTACAATATGCATTTCAAACACTCGTATTTTGTAAGTCTCTTTTGTTGGATGCCTTTAGTTGACATCTGAATATTTTCATCAATCAAGGGAGAAAAAAGATACTGGTCCTGTTATATATCATCATGATCTGCTGATGAGATTGTGAGTGTTACTTTTTTCTAAGGTTTGCGTGAAATAACTGGAAGCATAGTGGTGGTGTTTTTATTTGGTAAAAGAAAAGTAATGTCCTTATCATCTCTTTGTTCTTTTCGTTTTGTATGCTATGAAAAGATATATTCATCCCATATTCCCATAATTTGGAGTAGTTGCTTGCCTTTTGTGCTATGGTAACTTATGCATATTATTTTGTTATTTTTATGTGCGTGGGGTTCGTAGCCTCCATATTGAATTGTGCAAAACTGCAATCCTACAAAGAAGGACAAACAAATTGGATAGGCTGTAAGCAGCTCATTAAACAATGTCTAAGTTAGTGATAATACTTGGGCAGCATATGGTCTGAAAACAAAGAAGGAAAAGGTGAACACATATCAGGAACAGATCAATAGACTTATCATGGGGCTATAACCTCTGGTGCCAAATGAATTAGCAAACAGATAATACATTAGAATTTTTGTATTTGGCAATAAAATCTAGGGAAAATTTGTTGACCTCCACTACAAACATGTATAAATAAGAAATAGCATCCAAGGCGAGGATGATATGTGCATGAGTGGATCCCTCATTGAGGCATACTATCGAGCAAAGCATGTGGCAGGTTTCTCTTACATCAGGTTTTACCTATGGTTTGTTAGTTTCTACCTGATTTCCATTGTACATATTATTTTGTGATTACATGAATCAATTGTTTGCTTCTATATATTGCTGAAATTTAGCTGCCCTTTTTAAATGTATGTAGTTAATGTTATACCTTACCTGTGTTTGGTAAAAAAAGCTTCTATGAAACTATGACCACTGTTAGCTTTTGTTTTGATCAAGCTTTCAGTGCAAGGACTTTTGGTTGTGCACACATATGCGACATTTAGTGGAATTTTATTTTTTTTGAATCAAATACATTATCAGTAGTTGGAGCTGGAGCAATCTGTTCCCTGGGGATACTTTTAGCCTGTTTAAAAACAATATGACTGACCGGCATTTCCTTTCTTATTATTGTAATTGTATTTAGCAGGAACATGATTCTGAAACTTGTGTCTTGATGATCAGATACATGCGTTGTACGATGTGTAAATGCATTTACTCTGACCAAAGGAAGGATATTGTACTAGCTGGTAAGTATATCCGTGGCAATTATGTGCAGAAGCCCGTCGCACAACCTGGTAGGTGAGTGACACTGCTGTGATAAAAAAAACATTATAAATGTTTCTGTGCAGCACTCTGGGGAACTATTTATTTCTTTCTAGAAATATTCTAGATAGTTCTTATGTTACCTGCATTAGACAGCTATGGTTATGTAAGTCTTAAGTTAATTTCTTATTCCCTTTGTGTCCTTTTTGTGTTTATCTGTTACTTTGTTTTGTACAACGTTTTGCAGATCATCAATATTCTCGTGGCTTGCATCTCAATCGGATTTCTCCAACTGATGCTTCCTCCTAACATATCCATCATTGGTTGCACATACTCCGTACTTGTTTTATGATAAAGGAGAATAAAGGAGTCATCTTTTTTTTTTCACTTCAACTTACGGATATGGTTAATTTTCTTGGTTATCGATGCACCAGTTTATGAATCTGACTCTAGTATTTGCTTTTACTTTTATTTTTCCTTCGCAATAGGTGGTTTGTTATATTAGTCTTTCATTCCCTATTAGGTTGAGTTTGCTGTGGTATCATTTGGTTGATTTGGTTCAGGTAGAAAATTTTAAGAGATTTTGTCTTTTGTCCTAAGTGAATATGGGTTGCAGGATCTATATGAGGATAAAGTTCTTGATTTTGTATAGAAGCTTCACTTTTACACTGCAGTTACTACTTGAATTATCAACATTTCTCACTATACATATAATCAGCTGAACGACTGAACCTTTTGAGATATTTGAGTTATGACTAAGGGCAAAAAATGGATGATTTCTTTGTAAAACGCTATATAATAATCAATAATGATTTTTCATGGACTTATGAATCAACTCGATATTGATGTTCCCATACCATATTTTTCTTGAGGCTATGATGGTTGAGTGAACCATATAGCTCTTCTCTCTCCATAGTCCATAGTCCATAGTCCATTGGAGGCTTAGAGCTGGGGGACCAAAGATTGCTCCATTTTCTTAAAGTGAGCTTTATATTGACCGCAGGGAGAAAGATCACTTTTTTGGTGTGGCGTGCATCTATCTGCTTTGCCTACACATGTTCTATTGACTATTGGACTCATCTGTCTTTATGCTACATAATTAAACCATGAAATATCTTTCATGAGATTTAACTTTTTGATCACTTCTGTTTGGACTGAGACTGAACCACCGTTACGATACTCAAATGGGAGCTGTACGGAGTGTCACGGAGTCCAAGAAAGGCTACAACTTTCAGTGAGGGGTAGTAATCTTTGCTTGTGGCTTGGTGCACTGAAAAGATTGTGGGGGAAGGAGTATGGGAAGAAAGAGTTGATAAATCCAAATGGGTAAGAATTTGAGTGTTTTACTGCCAGGATATCTCAATGCTATGATTGGTGATCTAACTATGGTTAAACGTTACTCTGTGGTTCCAGGAACTTTGGCTGCTCTGTGAAAAGTATTTCAGTTTCAGTTCTGTGTCAAATACAGTATTTCAGTTTCAGTTATGTGCCAACGACCGTTTATATGCAGCCTTATATATTTTTTTTCCTCATTGTTCCTTCTACCAAGAAGAGTCCTGTAAACCCGAATTCTTCTGTTTCATATTCAACTTTGCCCTGCATATGTTTTACGTTCTCAGCCTATGCTATTATTGAAAGGAAATAACATTAAAGTGGAGGACCTGAAGCGATACTGCATCCCAGCGACCCAGCTCAATTCAGTTCCACGCATCCAGTTCGGTTAGCCTGGGAACAATAGTACTCCTACAGATAGCTGGCTGAGACTGCACAAGCTACAGGCAGCCTCAGCGGAGTAAGTACAAGAATCCAATTCGCTGCCAACACACGTCTGCCTGCAGCTGGCAGGATGCTCCTGCAGCAGGCCTTCACTTTGACTGTATTATTCCACTGCCAATCAATCCTTACCAGGTTCCCCCATCTGCTGGTGCCCGCCGTTCAACAACTCAAGCTTCAGCATCAGCGAAAGATGGTGGCAATGGACTCCAGATTCCAAAGCCTCTTCAAGTGAAACAGCACAGTAATGAACTGCTACATTGACACTTGGGCACCCTGCTTTGAGCTTTGCCTTTTGCTCTCTCATCTGCTACTAGTAGCATGCTGGACCTTATCCTTGTGCAACACAAGTAACACAAACACATGCTGGACCTTAACCTTGTGCAACACAAGTAACATAAACAGGTATTGCTTGTTGGAGAAGGCCTAACCGGGACCCATTTTTAAGCCAAGGTGGATAGGATAATCTTGTGGCAATGGAAATCTGCAAGTGTGCAACTAGTCTTCTTCATGAAGGGAAGTAGTACTTCTGCTATGCTTACACCGAGGTGTAATCAAATAAAGACACTGGGAAGATGGTGGAAGCAGCAGTGGTGGCCTTCTATCTTTTATTTCACCCCTCCTGTCCTAGCCACATGTCTCTGCATGCAGCCACTACATGGTGAACACTATTCTGGTGAGTAAGTAACACTACAGGTCTACAGCACTTCTGATCAAGAGAGGTGGAGCAGAGAAAGCGGCAGCAGCCCTCACCTCCTGCCTGGTAATAAGAACTCTCCCCTTTCATCGTAAATCTATATCTAGTTTAATATTTTCTACATCAACATTATGCATTTTGGCAGAATAGTTTCTTTGTAGACAGTGCATTGCTTTTTCCCTTGATGAAACTACATCACAAGAACATTATTAGCTGTAGCTCATTAAGTGCCAACAGCCTTTTTACTGAACGGTTTCTGTGCTCCATCCAAGTCCTTTTGCCTCCTCAATCTACACATTAAAGAAAAGGGAGAAGTTTCAACGTTGTACTAACCCTTGTCTTGCATCTGGGATCAATCAATTTCTCCCTTCTGAATTTCGAGATTGCCCTCAAACTGTTATGCTAGAAGCTCTGAATTGGTGAGTAGTACGAAGGGTCGACAGCCTGTGTAAATCCGGCAGTCATTGTCGTGCTTGACAGATCATTTACAGTGCCAGCACCAAATTCGGATGATGGTATGTACGATACTCACTGTTGAGAGCTGAAGAATCCCGCTGCTTTGCTACTGATAACAATCAGCTCTCTTTTTAACTTTTATCGATCATAGAACCTAATCACTTGCTGGTTTCTCTGATGATTTCATCGAAGCTTTGCACTTTCTTAGCTGTTGCTGTCTTTGTTGTTCTGTGGATCTGATTCTACAGAACGAACTTCTGACATTTCCATTCAGATTTCAGAGCGACAGTTTGAACTGTGTAACAACAACTAGCTAGCTAACCTTCTGTCCTTGTTACCTCTAGCCTCACATCCACCCCGGTGAATACGTAATCTGAGTCTTTGTGTTGTAGATTTCGTTTAATGACAAATTAAAAACAGAGGACTAGGGTTTAGTCTGTAACAGTAGTTACCACAAAAACTTGAAACAACACTTTACATCTGGGCACTGCCGCTGAAAGGTGGATTCTCTTTTCTCCTCTTATGCAAGAATTGTTGAACATGTTAAGAATAAGACTTTGAAACTAAAAACTTGTAAGTTGTGTTTATCAGAAAAAAAAATGGTGAAGAGGGGTATTAATCCAGTAGTACAAAATTTAAGAGGGTTTAAGCAAAGATGGATCTGGCTTATTAATTAATCATTAACCTTATTGTGGGCTGGCCCATACAGTGGATGGCAGTAGCATCTGTTCCTTGGTTTGGTCTTCATTTTACAGTACCAACTGCAATTGATCTTAATTCAGAGAATTTTATTCTGATTCATGGATGTGATCCAGCTGGTGCATGGTTGTTAGCAGTACCGAAAATTCTATTCCGGGACTGTGGTTTCCACCTTTGCCCTTGCGTTTGTCTATTGCATTAGGCTTACTTAACTTTTCACTTTGGACAATCTTTATGTAAGGCTGCAAGGGTTAGTTGTTCCTTGTTGAGCCTTGCAAGAAATTGACTGCCACAGCTCCCGATCTACCCTACCCTTTAAGTAAAGCCCCTTCACTTGTCAAAGCTGACAATTTAGAAGGCCATCACGCATTTCTTAAAATGATTGCAATATCACACTGAGATCAAGTATCAGGCACAACAAGGTTGGTGGGTTTGTTTAATTTCTTCATATCTATGTTCTTGGGAGTTGGGAACCAGCATCTATCTAATCTAGTAACATAGACTAGATGACTTATCTCAGAAAGTTGTGATATAATGGTCATCATGTGATTGATCATCGTTTCTTCTGCAGATGTATTACCCTCCCTGCAGTGCTGCTGCAAGCCGCCAAGGGCATTGTTTCGCGGTTGGAGCTAACCAGCTTGCTTCGCTTGACCTTGCCATGGACTTCGACGAGCCTATCCTTTTTCCTGTGCACAATACAAGCTTGCAAGAGGGGATTCAGTGTTACAATCCTACCGGTGGTATGTCTCCCTCGTTACCTATGTTCTATTATCAAGGATAACCACAGTTTCCTCTCCTTTTTTTTTGCAATTAGATAACCACAGTTTCTTAATTTGTGAAGTTCCTAACTATTACAGTTTCCGTGTTCCAACACTCCCCAGATACTCAGCTAAGTAGAAACATGAGCATTGACAAATGTTTGAAGGGCAGTAACAGGAAGGGCTCAGGCGAGGGCAGTTCATCGCTACATTCCCAAGTAACAAGTTAATTAGAAGCTCTCTTTGCTTAGCTTCATCGGGTGGGAGCATGTTTCATCGTGAAAATCGTACTACTGCAGGAGGAAACCGGTGAAATGCCTCAGAGAGAACTCAGCATGGAGCATGCCGGAGAGAAGGCTGGTGATGCTGATGCAAGCAGGGAGGAGTACGTGCATGTCCGGGCAAAACGCGGCCAGGCGACCAACAGCCACAGTCTTGCAGAAAGAGTAATTGATCTCTCCAGCAACATTAATGAAAGATCTTTCTGTGTATAGCTTTTCTTGTTCACACAGCTTCGCCATCTGGAATGCAGTTTCGAAGGGAGAAGATCAACGAGAGGATGAAGCTTCTCCAGGACCTCGTCCCAGGATGCAACAAGGTAGCAGCAAAATCTGTAACTCTTTGAGTCTGTGATGGTGTGGTGTGCTCTAACCTGTGTGAACATGTTGCTCTTGACAAAGCAGATTACAGGGAAGGCCATGATGCTCGACGAGATCATAAACTACGTCCAGTCTCTGCAGCGGCAGGTAGAGGTAAGTGTCCCGAAATTACACATCTTGTCATGTATCTACACTTCTCAATGCCAATCACTGACTGAACTGCCATGAAGTGCTTATCCGTGCCGGGTTTTGCAGTTCCTCTCGATGAAGCTCTCGACAATCAGTCCTGAGTTGAACTCTGACCTCGACCTGCAAGATGTAAGATGAAAAAACAAGTCTGAAGAACAAACAACTCGTCTATCACCATTGCTACACCTTGATCCTTTCTTCTTCTCTACCATACAGATCCTTTGTTTACAAGATGCTCGCTCCGCATTTCTGGGATGCAGCCCGCGATTGAGCAATGCCCATCCTAACCTCTACAGGGCGGCTCAGCAATGCCTCTCACCTCCTGGCTTATACGGGAGTGTGTGTGTCCCAAATCCAGCAGATGTTCTTATGACAAGGACCGCTCACTTGGCTTCATTTCCTCAGGTCTAGATCGAACTCCGCTGAATACAGTAGTTCAAATCCTTCAGAACAGCGGAGAGTGATTCATGTTTTCTTTGCTGCAACAGAGAGGCCTCATCTGGGACGAGGAACTTCGCAACATTGCTCCGGCCGGTTTCGCTTCAGACACCGCTGGCACCAGTAGCTTAGAGAACTCTGGTATTTTTCAGAGCTCCGCTGCCCTACTTGCTTTTTTAAAATACATTTCTTCTGCAGCTGAAATTCTGGCGATCCTGATGCTGCAGATTCGATGAAAGTGGAGTAGCTAGTCAGCAGCTGGTGATGAACAATTGACACGCCTGAAAGTCCTGAAATGATCGCTCGTTGGACTGCTAATGGAGGGATGCACTCTTTCAGGTTTGCAAAGGCTGCACACGGGTTTCGATTGGACTGAGCGAGTTTGGTGGTCGTTGAAGTTCTCGAGGAAAACTCTGTAGCCTAATCATTGTACAGTTTGACTAATCGAAAAGATGAAAGTTTGAGATTTGGTGTGTTGTACTGTTTCTACTTGGATTAGTAGTGTAACTGGATTGGTGGCAAATGGGTCTACTTGGATTATTGCCATATAAAATTGTTGCTACGATTTCTTATAAAAAAAACTTTCTACACCGAAATTATTTAGACTACTCGTGCTAACCTATTTATAACTCCCTTTGTTTCAAATATAGAAACTAGAACCGGATTAAACACAACCTAAGATTACGAATTTGGATCTCGATCGTGTTTAATTTGATAGTAGATTGCTATATATTTTAAGACATAGAAAATATGTTATAATATATAATATTCAATTTATCATTAAAAATAAATAAGTAGATTGTCCATTGATGTTTATTTATATTTCATCTGTCTGCTCAATTTTAAATTATTTGTCATTCTGGTTCTGTTCTAAGTCAAATGTTTTTATCTTTGATCTCGATTTTTAGAAATTTGTATATTTTAACAACATACAAAATATATATTATGAAAGTATTTTTCATAGTGAATCTAAAAAGATAAGTTTTATGATGTTAAACTATACCGTCAAAGATACACTTAGGACAAAACTCCTAAAAAACGAAGTAATATAAGACAGTGACTAATTCAAATGGGCCCTTATAATCGTTCTTGATTGCTTACAAATTATGGATTATTGCATACATGTTTTCTAAGCTTCTAAACAATACATTTTTTGAAAAGAAAAACATTTTTATCAACATTTCTTGGTAACCTCTTTAAATCAAATTATCAACTTTTTTAATATTTAATTTATTTATTTGTGCCATCAAATAATGGTCATAAACTTAGATTTATCCATTCATCTAATAATGCCTGTAAGCCAAGACACATTGCCGAAGTAAGATAAATTACAGAGCAAGACGATAAATTATAGAGCAAGACGTATGTAGTTTTACTTTTACTGGTCCAAATTTTATGGGCAAGAATTGAAAGCGATAAAAAAAATGAACTAATTCTAAAATTAGGTTTTAAAATTTAAAATAGGACGTGATTAAAACAAGCAGGTACCATTTGCTAGCGGATTAATCATTTGACATATAGTTATTATTGTACGTACAGATTTTTTAGGATTTAGGAAGATAAGTTTGTTTTCAAGACTCAAGTATAAAAGTTCAGGATTGGAAAAAATGGAGAAATAAGAAAACATATAATTTATCTATCTATTATATTATTAAAACAACTTTAAAATTAAAAAAATACTCCACGTTCACTGTAGAGGTTAGAAAATCTCACATTAATCGAAGAAAAAGAAAAAAATCTTAACCGATAGATCATAGTGTGTCTAGATTATAATGGCCGAGATTTAATAAAGATTATACAAATTGCACTCGGTTTTGTACGATGACGCTACAATAGAAACCGGATAATACGTATTATAAGTCTGACTCAAGTTTAGATATCAGCAAATAGATATAGTAGTACGATTACGCGGACTCATATGCAATAGGAAAGGAATCAGACAAATACTACTCCTAGATTCCTAGATTATGTAGTCTACAGTAGCTCTGAGTAGTTCGGATGTGATTAGAAGCATTGTTCTACACAGATTCGAAACAATGTACTACATGGATTCACAATGAGAGATTAAGTAATGTTTGGAATAAAAAAAACCAAATTAGAAAAATAAAAGTAAGAGTTTATGTAGTAATACAATTTAAAAATAACTAAAATTCGAAATGAAAAATAAAAAAATAGCCCAGGTATAACACAATACGAGATTAATTAAGATTTAAAATAAAAAATAAAGTAAATTTTGAAATTATAAAAAAATAATAGTTAAGTAGGAATACAATTTAGTTATAGAAATAACTGAAATTCGAAATAAAAAAATAAGAAATAGTAAAACATAGCGTGTAGAACACAGTGCGAGATTAATTAAAATTCTAAATAAAAATAAAATAAATCCCGAAATAATAAAAAGAAAACAAGAGTTCATGTAGGAATACAATTTATAAATAACTAAAATTTAGAATTAAAAAAATATTGAAAGCGGAGATCATCCAGAACACAACACGAGATTAATTAAATTTTAGAATAAAAAATAAAATAAATTCTGAAACTAGAAAAATAATATTATAGTTCAAATAGAAATATAATTTAAAAATAACTAAAATTTAAAATAGAAAAAATAATATTGGAAGTACAGTAGATGTAAAATGATTAACTAAAATTTGAAATAAAAAATAGAAAAAGAGGGGAGGAGTAGCAGGAGAGAGTTAAAGTAAGAATTCAATTTATAATAGAAAACACGGAATAAAAAAGACAAGGAATATTGAAAGAACAATCCATATAGAACACCACGGTGACAATAAAGAGAAGAGGAGCAACGGACGGACCATAAAAAAATAGGGTGACTACGGTTGATAGGACATCTATAAACTATAAAACAAAACCTTCAATGATGACTAGGTTAGATGGTTAGAATCCCAATAATAATTAAGAAGAAAGACGATAGGTTTGCCGTTAAGTAACACGGTCGAGGTAGTTGATGAGACTTTTAGAAAGTAAGAAAAGATCCCAACAATAATTATGTTTGATTTTTAAAATCCAAATGTCAATGGAGAGAGAGCAGTGGGCGGGCAGCAGAGGAGTACAGTGGTGGTATTTGACTGAACTTCTAAAACCTATAAAATGGAACCCATAGTAGACAATGAACTCTTAAAACTATATGGTCCGAATTTTAAAGGTTACAAGGAGGATGAATAGAAGCTATGTAGATTGGGTAAGCAAATAAAGGTGTGGCGAACGAGTAAAGGGTGACGGCTGGTGTAACTTTAAAAACTATAAAATTAGAAACCTGATGATGATAAGGTTCAATTTTTTAAAGTCCTAAACAGTAAGATGCCTATTTAATAAATTTTAAAGAAAATCACGTGTAAAAACTAGATAATTTTATATGGATGCTAGCCGTGCAATTGCACGGGCCATATAGCTAGTTTTGATAGGAATGCATGTGAAACACAGAGTATTATAAAACATAAAAAAAATATAGAAATGATCGTTTGAATAGACTATGGAAAAAACACTGGAATCGAATGGGAAAGATACGACTTAATTTTTTTTTTCAATAGGTTGAAGCTTTTGCTAACTTTTTTTTTTTCAAAATCTTCATAGAATTACCCATTCTATAAGAATTTTAAAGGAAATGATAATCTTTTGTTTCAAATGTTTTCTTAGAAAATGATATATGTATATGTTTAAATAATATAAAAATAATGTGAAGATAATGATTTGATATTGTTTGCATATTAAGTTATAAAAATATAACAAAATTGTACATGACATGTTATGTTTGCATGATATTTAAAAATATTTTAAATAATAATTACGAGTGGGTGATGATGTGGTACACTTGTACATTGAGATTTAGAAGTTAGTGGGTATAAATTATTTAGATAGTATAGATTACATCACCCTTGAATGAGTCCTCCACCGTTTCATTCTTAGCTTTTCCTAAATTTTTGAAATCACCTTGTTCAACAAGAAAAAGCTCAATTTTTTTAGTTGCAACGCGCAGACTCTTGGCTAGTAAAAACAAAGTGAGCTGAAATAAACAAGATACACATGCATTATTTGTCTTTAAAGTTTGTATTACATGCTATTTTGCTGTCTGGGGCCTGGCATGGAGTATCAAATTTTACTCGTCTGTCGGGACTGTTTTAAACTACGTCGCGGTTTGGCTGCTTTCATATTTTTCATTAGCATGTCTTTTGAACTTTTAATCGACATGTTTTATAAAAACATTTTTTTACATAAAAATTACTTTAAAAAATAATAAATAAATCTATTTCTTAAATTTTATATTTGAATATTTAATTAATTATATGTTAATTATCTTTCTCGTTTTGCCCATAACTATGAGTTTGGTTCTTGCTCTTCCCAACCCAACTTTCTCGTTTTTCGCGCGCACGTTTTTCAAACTGCTAAACGATGTATTTTTTTGCAAAAAAATTTTATACGAAAGTTGCTTTAAAAAATCATATTGATCTATTTTTGAAAAAAATTTAGCAAATACTTAATTAATCATATGCTAATGAATCGCTCCGTTTTACGTGGCAGAAGATAAACTCCCAGCCTTTTCCGAACATAACATGCTCACTCTGTGACCGAGAACCAAAAAGAAGATTAGAGATAAGAAAAAGAAAAAAAAAACCACCTGCTTTCCCATCGCAGCGGCCTCCCATGGCGACCACCGCCTCCCTCCTCCCCCCTCTCCCCCCCGCCCCTCCTCCCCCCGCCACCTCCACCCCTCACCGTCCCCCTCCCCTCGCCACCTCCGCCACTTCCCACCGATCCGCCTCCTCCGCGCCGCCCGCCGCCGCCACCCCGACGCCGTCGTCGTTGTCCCGGACGCCCGCCCCTGGGTCGGCGACCTCTCGGGCGCCGCCGCGCCCTACCGGGACGGCAGAGAAGACGACGAAGACGACGCAGGGGAGGATGACGACGAAGAAGAAGACGAGGACCGCAGCCTGGACCTCCTGGTCCGCTTCCTGCACTCGGTGTTCAGGAAGGTCTCCCGCCGCGCGCGCCGCGCCGCCAGGTCCGTGCTGCCGCCTTCCGTCCCCGCTGAGCTGGTCCGTTCAACCTTCTGTTTGTCCCCTCGGTTTCAATCTTCTTCTTTTTTCGAAACGAGCGGATCTTTCTCTGTGTTGTGTGTGATCTGGTCTTGATGTGTTTAGTTTATGCTTGTGCAGGTGAAGTTCTCGGTCAACGGCGTGCTTGTTCTCACATTTCTGTGGATTCTAAAGGGGCTACTTGAGGTGAGAAATTCATTCGTCTGAGGCTTGTTTCAAAATTGTGAGCTGATTGCGATCATGCCCTTGATATGAACTAAGTGTTACACTGTGATACTATCCAGTGGAGGATTCAGGAATTTTCTTGAGCCTGGTCAAACCTAGTGATGTATAACAAGTACATACAAATCCATATAACTCCATACTTCCATAGACCATTTACTATGAACGCAAGCAAAATCGACAGCTGCCAAGTTGTGATTTAAGAAGAGCAAATCCAGTACGAGAGATTATATCGTTGAGATGATGGTTGTCTATTGCCAATGGGCTAGACTATGGGGCTATTATCATCCTGAAAAATGTGGTGATGAGTGCTAGCTTAGAGTTGTGTCGGTTTGACCCTCGTGCAGCAAACATTGAAACCGGCGGATCAAGTAGTTTGCTTGCTTGGTTTGGCTCCCATTCGAACCAGCAGAACAGGTAGTAATTGATGGAGTGCTGTCTTGCTCATGTGCTGACCGCAGAGCCTGGAGACCAGCCATGGTTGCCGGGGCTTGGCTCCTCCGCTGATACTAACAGTGACATAATGGAACAACATTGTGCATGCTTCTGAATTTCATGTATGTCCAGAGAACAAATGGGTGTTCTACCTTCGTTATCATTTGCTTAGAGAGTGAAGAAGACAATTAGTGTCTGATTACACGCTGATAAGACACTTTTAAATGTTTGATTTGAGTTTTTTCCCTTCATTTTGATGTCTTGTAAATTTGGTTTTCAAATTTTGGTCAACCAAGTTCGATGAACATGGATGAGAACCATACAAGTGTATATGATACCACAAAAAAGATTGTCCTTTTCTCTAACTGTCACGTGTAGATGAGAATCCTCACTTTGTTGAAGTTATGGCCTCTTTTCCCTTGAACTAGATGCTTGCTCCCAGTTTTGAGCATAAAACAAAAACAGGTTCTAGTACAGAGTATATAATAATGTGCATATATATAATAGCTCTCAGAGTAGGGAATGGTGCACATTAGCACATGGTTCAATCATTTCCTTATTAATTGTCTACTTTTTGATTGGAATCATGCTTATGATCAATAAACAGTTATGCTTTCAATTCAGAAAATTATATAAAAAAAAGAGATGAAATAACAGATACTCCACATGCACTACAAGTACAAGTTTGTTTCTGGGAGACATACAAGTAGTTTAGAATCATGAGATTACTTAATGCTTATAATGGCGTTTTCGATGGATGAATTCAGACCAAATGAGAATGAATCTTGTATTCTTTTGCACTGACACTTTCAGCAAATTTCATTTCTTAGCATTCTGGTAGTTTGGTCATGTGATTTAGCTCTGGTGCTTTTGGCATACAAGTTATTTTATTCATTGTAACATTTCCTATTGATAATAGATGGAAATGGCTCGTCTTATTAAGATGATTCTTTCTAGTGAAATTATGAATTCTGTTTAGTAGGGAAAAGAGCCTACTGCTACTGTTGTTAAGTCCGATCCCATACCCCCCCCCCAACCCCTAGCGCCTGGTGGGCTTCCCCTTCCGGATGAGCTCGGCCCACCACCATCCTCCACGAGGTCGCACCATTGTCCTCCATCGCTTCCCCTCCCTCCGCTCCTGTCACTTGCCTTCCCCTTCATTCCGTCAATCTGAAGACAGTGAGCAGAGAGGCCAAGGTGGTGGCTGCAAGGAGTAGATGGTGATGCCATCTGGATCCAAGAGAGAGAGAAGGGGTAAGAAAAGGGATATATGCTGGCAAATGGGGACAGTCGGATTTTTTAAATTTATTTCATAATCTTGCTGAGTGGATTGCCATGTAACCAAATTAACACCATGTAATATCAAAACCACTCCGTTTTCTGCAGGGGGGTAATTTGTCGAGATTCAATAGCTTGGAGGTGTCAATTGTCAAATGTCTGGTATTGTAGTGTAGTTCATGCAGGACGGGTGGGTGTGGGTGTAAATCGTATGGTCTTAACCCTTATAATTACATACAAGCTTAAACTACACCCTGGTTCTCAAGCAGCGCTACTGAGTACTGACTGTTACTCACTGACACACCCCTACACACAATGTCTTCTAGTGCCATGCCTTTCCTACAGTAACTGTTTATATTGTCTGTGCTCAGGTGGTGTGCACATTTGGAAGTATGGTGTTTGTGAGCATCCTTCTTGTTCGTGGAATATGGTCTGGAGTGACTTACATAAGAGAAAACCGATATAGCTATATTCGCCAGATTGATAATGATGACAACCAATGGAGCAGAGTACAGACTGCTGGCTAATCATTTGATTTCCTTGACTACATACATACACTTTGCACCAAAGGGATCATCAGTAAACCTTTCCTCACTGTTAAGACAGCATGCTACCAGTTCAGCACCAACTGCCAACAACTGTTGCTATACAGCAGAGTTGGACAAGAACAAAAGGAATCCCATGTATTCGTCAAATAAGTGGAATTTTCTTCCTCTGGACAAATGCAGGAGGAATGCTTGAGCTGAACAGGATTAATACGCGTGCAAGACAATCCAGCACACTGATGAATGAGAGCTGCTGCTGTGATGCATTTTCTGGTACATTTTTCTTCAAGAGATGTATTGGTCCTTATTAGCGTATGTATTGTTCCATGCTGTTACAGCTAGCCGGTGTAGAAAAACTCATGTTTGTTGTATAAAAGGTGGTGCACAATACCATTTTGGTTAAAAAGTGCATATCATTTCGATATCATTTGAATCTCACGGAGAAATATGAATCAAGAAGTAGTATGTTCTTTGGTTTGATATCTGAAGTGATTGTTCTGGGATGCAAATATGCAATGAACCTGAAATAGAAGCCCCACATCCGGATTAGCTTCAGATCATGCCGGGGCGATGGGCCCGGACAACTGTCTTCTGATCGGCAACAGGTTGTCGGATCTTCGGTTTCGTCCTGGCTTTTCGATGCTCATTCGGCTATTCTTCTTCTCCCTCGGCGTGCCCGTTTGAATTTCGTGCTTGATTTTAGGGTTTGCCTGCAATTGCAACGGTTTGTTCAGCATTACTTAGTGGGGGAAATGGTAGTATAATAATAATTTATGGGCCTTCTCTTCCAACAAAAAGTTTCAATTGCCTCCCCCTTAATTTGTGATCGCCGCTTTGCCGAATTGCACAGATGTCACATCAGATGTGCGTGGCATGCACTCATGCAAAGTCCAGGGCTCCAGGTTGGAGTTGGACAAGGATCATTCCACGCAGACAAGAAAAATAGAAAAGAAAAGGGAAAATGCAGTTCATTTGGCTCATGTCCTTTTGCCTCTTGAGCCTGGCCCGGCAACGTACTAAACGGCAAATGCATGGCTGGAGTCCATTCTATAAAGGAGGTGTTGTTTGGCATGGTCCTCTCCTCTCCTAGCTAACTATCGGACCACACGAACATTCTGAGGCCATTCGGAGTCCATTCAGGTTTCATCATCCAGACTCGACAAAACGTACGCCCCAAAGTTGCTAAGTAGGTTGCCGTCGATTTAACAAGTAAAGTTGTTTTCGTATGTCACCTAAATAATCATAAAAAAATTTAAAAAAAATTGACAAGATAAAATAAATAGTCATCTAACAATAACATTAATCAGAGCCTTCAACCGTTTAACGAGACAACGAGTTATCTCCAGCAAGCCATGGTTGGTTTGCTTCAGTTTGGAGTTAGCTAGGCAGGCTCTACGGATGCGCAATATATGTGTGCCGTATATTTATTATAGGCTAAAATAAGCTTGAACTCGGTGCAATATAACTTAACTGCACATGTATGTATTTGCTCCTACTAAAGGTCTAATGCAGCCTTAACGTCATATTGACAGTGACTTGAACCCAACTAATTAAGTTGTAGTACGTGTAGTACACACTACTCAAGCTAACTAATTAAGCACGAATAAATCGCTCATCCCATCGACTAGCTCCAAACTACACACTCTAATTTCTATACGACTAATAAGATTATGCTTCGCACTCTCTTGTATTATAATCCAAAGCGATCTTTGACCCACCTGACGTACTATCACGTTGTAGACGTCAACGTGTAGAAAAATGCTACCCCTACCACTGACGAAACGAATGAGCAAATTTTAAGACGCGTGTTGCAAGAGTGCAAACTTGCAACTGACTCATCTCCACGCTAGCTTAGCCTCCAACCAGACGCAATTAATACGTACGCGAAGTGTTCCGCACTTCCGCTAGCTTCTCCCGGATCAGGGCCGTAGCAGCCGCCGTGATGCCGCGCGGCGGCCGGCGCCCATGCGAGCATCGCCGTCGCCCGTCGCCGTCGCCACTAGCATTCAAATAATTCATTTATTTCCGTGCGCGCCGTTGGTTGTTGGTTGTTGGATCCGACGGCCGGGAGGCGTCGCCACATCGATCGAACGATCCGAGCGAGTTGACCGGGAGAGAGTATGGCCATGCGTTGCGCGTGCCATGGGTGCCTCGACGTGGCGCGAGCTCGGTTTCACATACGTCGTGTCTGTAGGCCTGTAGCCCGATATTTTTGGGCCAGCATATCTTAAGACCAACGAAGTTATCACGAATACCTCGTCGTTGATGGATACATCATCTATCACTGAAAAATAATTAATCGTAAATATGAGTATCAGTGTCAAATCTAAAATTTGAATTCAGATGAATTAATTTCACTACAATAAATTTAACCAGTTAAGCTACGATCGCTTATTATTCTACGGTACCGTTCATATCAGAAGTTGATCTTTGAAATAACGATCTTCGGGGTCATGGGATGGAGTTTTTTCGATAGCGATTTCCTGTACGGCTTCGGTTGGCCCCATGTGCTTGTGCCTGCAGTGCTGTAGTTTTCGCGGTGAAAAAGAAATGCGTCAATCATGCCGAAAATTTTTTGTGGATCAGCTATTCACTCAACGTTGCCTCTTACTACACTCTTGAGAGTGTGTCGTCACTGTTTCGATGACCAGCTTGGTTTAACGCTAAATTTTAGGAACTGCTACAGGACGGGATCTCGTGCCTGTCTCAGGCACTCACAATGTGTATTTAAAGTAGTTACTGAGGAATAAAATACTATTACTATCAGGTTGTATGATCAGGTTGTATGAGTAACAAACATCAGGCAATATACTTACTACAAGCCATAAAGAATAAACAAATAATTTCTCTCATCCCTCTCTCATGGATAATGGTTGTGGGATCTAACTTACTATCCATTTTTGTTGTTTTATCATTGTAGATACAACAACAACTAATACCCATTGACGCAGGGCTCATCCTTATTCACAAAGTAGGTAGTAAACATTAGTGATGCCCTCATGGTTGTCGTAGCTATATGGATCTAGGCTTGTCAGGATTCTCTGCCTGACGTTAAACCATGCAAGCGAGAACTGGGTCAGTGCCACCAGCCACTAGCCACGCGAGGCCTCCTAGATCTGCATTGTCGGAACCATCCCTAATCTTGCTCTATGCAACCCCGTTGACCCTAGCATCACAACCTAAATCTCATCCCAGCGATAGATGGCTTTGCATGGTCGATGGTGATGGATGGTGAAGAGGACGTGAGGCTTGTTTATGTAGGCTTCCTCCACGGCCATCGCAACCTCCCAGATCCTATTTGCCTACGCCAGCCACAACCTTGTCCTTGACTCCCCCTTCACTTGTTGTACACCGTCGCTACCTTAGGAGGGGTTTATATCGCCACATCTAATATTGTTGTTGATCCTGTGGTGCTTTCTAATGAGGCTAGATGGATAGGACGGGACGAGCAAGCGGAGGACGGGGAGGTTGAGCATATGGAGGATGAGGAAGTCGAGGTCGCGGGTTTATACTGTCACGTCGTCCCATGTGCAGGATCCCAATGTAGTATGCATTTTTTTTAAGACATTGATACTCTTGGTATACATGCCCGTTTAACCTCTCACAAACATCCTTTCTTAGAAAGTGACAAATACTTTGCCACTCAACCTTCCAAAATGACAAATAGTTAAATACCTCTTTTTTATAGGGAGATGAATCAGGCATTTTATTAAAAAAATACTTCATATATATTTTGATTAGTATTAGTATATTTATCTAATGTTGACATAAATTTAGTATCAATAATTATCTGAACAATATGTGAGTATGATGTGCGCATGTACTGGTGGTGTGTGTGCACGTCTTTCAAGTAACATGGAAAATAAATTTGTTTCACACCAATGAAATATCTCGGTGCAACAACTGCAGCAAGGTCTTCAGCCATATTGACCATGCTTTTCTTTTATTTTCTTGACCATGCTTTTCTTTTATTTTCTTTTTTGGTTGGGGGAGGCGAGGGATGGTATCACACTTCAATTCGGCATCTCCATACAATGGTACCTAACTAGAGCGTGTCGTAGGAGAAACGACGTGAACCGCTTCTTACAAGATTGTGATATCGGTACCAGTCCTAGGACATAGCGTTGGTACCCACAGTGACAATTATGAATTATTGTAATTCTTAAATTAAATAGATGACTTATTTATCTTAACTTAAGTTGCAACTCAGGACGGTTTGAGAATGCAACCGACTACACAGAGGCAGCAGCAGCAGCAGCAACAACAACAGCGGAACCAATGGACTAACACCCAACACCACAAGCGACGGCTGGGAACCAGGACGAAACTCTAATCTTCACTTCACTTCATCTTCACCTTCAGGACGGAGAAACTATATATAGAGCAAGGGTGAGTACTTACGTACTCAGCGGGTCACAAGAACTTAGGTGTTTTAGTGCAAGCTCAAAAGAGGGACAAGATTATTTTACAAATTCTTTATTTGAAACCATTGTGAAACCACTAAGGTAGTGTTCTTTTTCTCATTACGATTAAGATTTTACCCCAGTTTTCGTTAGCATGCTTTTTAAACTACTAAACGACGTGTTTTGAGCAAAAACTTTATATAAGAAAGTTGCTTTAAAATATCAAATATATCTATTTTTCAAGTTTGTAATAATTAAAACTCAATTAATCATGCGCTAATAGCTTTTTTATTTTGCGTGTCTGTTTTTAATCTTAATCTATAGGAGAAACGAACGGGACCTAAGTGATTTTCTTCTTTTTAAATTTGGGTCGAAAAGAGACTTGCGTCTCGATTTGACTTAAGAGATGCTTTTCAACAACTCAAATTGCAATGCACTGACTTCTCAGATCGGTTCATTAATTCTCGGCTCACATAGCCATTCCACTTGATTAAGCGGCTCCCCGAGCCATTTTCATTTTCTCGGACTCCAAGAGTCCTGCTGCCCCACAACACAGTAATCTGCTTCCACTCGGGAAGCCTAGTCTATGATGTCCTCAGACATCCCGAATCACACAGTTCCATTTCTGACCACTCAGGCCATCCATCTGCCACATAGGCTGATTTTGGTAACGATTCCTGAAACCATAACAACTTTTCACAAAGCACAAGCAAACAAAACTACGCAACAAGAAATACTTCACATCCGTCCATGACCGTGGGCACGACTGTTCGAACAATTAGTTAACCTCTGCAGAGGGGTACACTTTACCCACACCACACGAATTTACTCCAGACACTGGCTAATGTCGGAAGTTCACGACAAAGCCTTTCCAAAGCCAACCCAGGGTTATCTCATGCCACATAGAAGGATCAGATCCTCACACATACGAGTCATTTTAATTTCACAAATCAAACCCAACACCTTGACCGGTAATCTGGCAAGCTTCTCTTCCTTGCCTTATCAGGAACCCAGAGATGCACCAACCATTGCATCTTGGCGTTCCCCAACTATTGGCATGAGAGGTTTTCCTGAACTGACTAGTTACTTAGCCAAGATGTCCCATCCCACCATGTGATTGTACTTGTTATGCTTGATGAATTTCCCATAGGAATCGGTCGCACATGCGAATACGAGACAACACCACACAGGCACAACCCCCACTTCACAAGTTTTCTTAATTACTTTTATTTTCAAACACGCCGACACCACGTGTCGGGTTTTCAAGGCTTCTCAAATCCATTTCCCAAGTTTTCAAGAAACAACGGTGTATGTGGAGTAATTAGTACCCACGCTCAGAGAGCACAAATATCGAACACCACAAGGGTGGAGCGACAAAGAAATAGGGTATAACGGTCTACAGAAAGTGCGACTATTGGATTGGTCCGTCCATTTGGCATGCAAACCGAGGCCAAGCAGGTTATGTGTACTCCTAGTAATGCAAGTTGCATACAAAACAATAATGACTTTTCAATTATAGGAGCAATATGGTCAAGGGTGACTTGCCTTGCTCAGGGTCTTCACGATGCTTCTTGGAATCCGCACTCAAACAAAAATCCACAACCGCAACTATGTACAAACAATTAAAACCTACACAAAATACCAAGTAAAATATCCTATTTAAACTAATTAATAGTGCCATTAGATTGATCTCAATTTTATGAAATTACTGGAACTGGAATGGGTTCAATCGGAGCTACGGATCAAGTGATATGAATTTTGAAAGTTTAATTGAATTTTTGGAGCAAGGAAAAATGATTTATGGAATTTCTGGAAAAGAATATCCTCAAGAATATTCTCTTGCATGTCAATGACAAGCGGGGCCCGTAGAATAGTGAGGGGTGAATCGTGGACTTGGTCCATAGGTGACTGAATCGGTGTAAGGAAGCGGGTGTGGACTTTTGGTTTATAGGCCTCAAGGGCGAATGGCGGATCAAGAGAGGGGACGAAAAGTGGACTTTAGTCCAACGGGTCGAGAGGCGAGGCTATGGCCCAATTAGCTGGAGCAATGGTGCAGCCTGGTGGGCCAGCCTACGAGTGAGGCGGAGGGAAGGCGACGCGGGCCGGGCACGATGTCACGACTCGAAGGCCAAGCGCGTGAGGCAGTCGGGGTCGTTGACCGTTCGTGTGCAGGACCCATCGAGCCAAGCTGGCGCCAACGTGCCAGCCACGCTTGCAGGGGCGAGAGGGAGAGGAGGTCGGCCGAAGGTTGAACAATGGCGGACCGGAGTGAGTGGCGGGCATCGGCGGGTAGAGGAAGAGGAGGGGAGGCCACTCCATGGCTCGGTTTGGAGACAGGAGGAGCGACGGCTGCCGGTGGCGACGGCGAAGCTCACCGGAGTGGTGATGTGGCTGTACGTGAGAAGGGGGACGAAAAAGAGGCGAGCGGCCATGGCGGCTCCCTGGGGAGGTACAAGGGGGCTCAAGGACAACGTGGGCATCGACGAGTAGGAAGGGAGGAGCCATCAGTGGCACATAGCCATGTGCGGCAGCGACGGAAGCAGAACCACGACGCGAGAAGAGAAGGGAGAGGCCAATGGCCACGGTGGAGTTTGGGGGAGGTTGAGGAGGTCTCTGGGAGGGCGATGGTGAACAAACTCGACGAGGGACCAACCGGTGGTGGCGCAAGGTTGTGCATGATGGTGACAACGGCAGGACGATGGCGAGGAGGGAGATAACGAGTCCGGCGGCTAGGGTGAGGCCTTGGGATCACGTTCGGGAGCTATCTGAGGGAGTTTAGATGGAGTGGAAGGGAGAAATAGTTGTGGAGCTCATCGACGGTGAGGATTTGTCATCGGCGGCAGTGGCCCAGTGGGGAGAGGAAAAGCTGACGGAGGAAGACGGCCGAGCTTCTTGCGACGGGGTTCTAGGGACAGCGTGGCACGGACGGAGTCATGTGGAGATGGACCTGCTCGACGGCGGCAAGGCTAGGTCGAGCCGTGGCGGCGTTGCTGGCTCTTAGGACAAAGACGACCAAGGGGAGAAGGAGGAGGCCGAAGCGAGGAGAGCGGCAATTTTATAGGCGTCGGATGGCTTCCAGGAGAAGGAATCATGGGCGCGGTCAAGGTAGGGGCACCGAGGCGCAGAGGTGGTGGACCACGGTGACGTCGACGATGTCGACAAAAACGGAGGAGGCCGGTTTTGGCGCTGAGTAGGGGCAAGCCGGTCGTCGGGGCAGACGGAGTGACCCCGGCGTCTTTCTGTCGGCCACGAGGTGGCGCGCATGCGGAAGATGATGGACGGCGGTGAAATTCAAATGGCGCCAGCGGCGGTGATACGCGCTCCAAGAGAGAGAAAGGAAGTAGACGACGCGTCTCCCTCGGCACGTGCGGCGCACGTGACTAAGGGGTGGGCCAAGCGCGAGCTGGGACGAGATGGCGCGGCCTAGGCAGGAAGGAGATGGGCCGGCTGAGAGGATCGGAGCATGATGACGGACCAAGCTAGAGGGAGGCAAAATAGACTTCTGCTGAAAATTTTGATTTGGAGAGATTTGGAGTTTGAAATTGAATTGAGATTTGAATTCAAATTTAATACTTGAGCTCAGAGGAATTAGGGGAAGTCAAGGAAGGGATTCAAGGTGGGAATTCAACATTTTTTTGGAAACGGGATTAAGTATTTGGCGAGGGTTTCAAAGGTAGAGGTTGAATTGAGATCCACGGTATGACTTAAACACTTCACTAAAAAACAAATTTTTTGCGAGTAGGTTTTATTAATTTAGTTTTTTAGGGTGTGTTTGTTTGTATGAGTTGGGAAGAAATTTCCTCCGCACGAAAAACGGAACAACTCATTAACACATGATTAATTAAGTATTTACTAATTTTTTTTTAAAAATGGATTAATATGATTTTTTAAAGCAACTTTCATATAGAAACTTTTAAAAAAAACACACCGTTTAGCAGTTTGAAAAACGTACGCGCGAAAAACGAGTGGGATGAGTTGGAAACTCACCCCAATGAATAGAGCCTTAATGTTTCGTGAAATGCAGGCGTTACACATGGGCGTTTGGGTCTTCGGTTTGTAGAGGCGGCATGATGGGGCCAGAGCGTTGCATGGCGTTGGCTGAAACAGATCAACCACGATACCCTACAATATTGGAGTGTGTTTGTAGAGGCAGCATGATGGGGTTGGAGTGCAGCTTCCATGTCTTTTTTTGGCTGAGAGAGATCAAGCATGGCGTGTTATGTAAGTTTCATATTTGATACAGAAACTCGACTTTACAGTTAATTATTTGGCATCCTCAATGGGTAGAAAACTAAGGTGTCCTTAGGCTAAAACCCACTTGCTTAGAGATTCTCAAACATTTCACAATGCTCATAGCTAGTGCAAGCATTAAGGTAGGCCCACTGATTGCTTCTCTCTCCTAGCTTTGTTTCATTTCTAACTTATGTAACTATTTCATTGTATTATTTTATTGCTTATGTTTGAGCCATAAGTTTGGAGTCACTCTTTACATTTATTATCTTATAACCTATTGTCACAATGTATGTAGTTAGTTACAGGAAATATTTTAAGCCTTATAGTCCTCCTTGATGCTACATTGTGGCTGCCCTTACATTGATCTAGTCTCTTGAAGACGTTCACATGTAGGATGTGCATGTTTGCATGTGTGTATAAGTATATGCATTTGTATTGTATTTTTTTAAAAGAAATACTTCGATGGTAAAAAAAAATAAAGGCATGCTTTTCGTTCAATGATACAAGACAACTTCTTTATTTAAATTACATAGTACATTTTTGTCTACTTGCGGAAAAGAGTTGCATCTATCTCTTCAGTGTTGAAACCCACCTTGGGCTAATCATTTTTGTTCCGTCATGGATCTGTAGCTAATAAAGAATTTGAGAGAGATGTTAGCCTTGAAAAGTTGAAGGTACTCCAGCAAAGCTAGCTAGGCGCGCACATGATTGGCCCCTGCAAGGATGCACATGTGTGGATTCGTCCTTAATTTTAAAAGGTGACCATCAGATCGCATCATATAAATACGGTAGTACGCGAACAGTGCATACCAAATTGCAGGCTAAAATTATTCTTGTTATTTCTATTTAAGCAGCTCTGTTTATCGATCACGTATTTAAATAAAGCACAACAATAGTGCTACTAAACAAGTTAAGGAAAGATAGCAAAGGTTTGCTAAGAACAATACCTTTTCAAAATTATCTTCCACTTCAATTATCTGGTTTCTTCATTTTATCAAAATATATAATGTATGATACATTAATGATTTAGAGCAACCATGTATTGTTGTAAAAGAGTACCCTTAAGGTCCAAGATGAACCATGGGCATTTGTAGCACGGAGCGGTCCACCTCAAGGGAATAAAAAGAAAATAGAATCTCTCCTCTCCCTTTGCTCCATTCTCTCTCCAATCAATAAAAGGCTGACTTTGGAATCTTTTTTATTTGTGAATAGGCTCACATCTATGTTTTATGCAAAACTTAAACATTGTAATGGTTGTAACAACTATGATAACTAGACCCATCTTAAAGCTATATTTTACAATAAACATTGGCCTTACCTAGTATGTTACTCTATCATTTCTGAACTTATTAACACAAGATGAACTTGCGGGTATAGAAACCACACGAAAAGAATTATTATGTGTGAAACCGTACGTTAAGCAAATATGGAACCCAATTACTGTGACAGAATCCATCACGCTACACAAGTGATAGAACAACCAAAACTACCGCTTTGGTCCACAAGTGTGTTTCGGAGGAGAGACTGAGAACCCGTCCTTTTCGACATGTAAAACGAAATACGGTCTAATACATGATTAATTAAATATTAGTTATTTTTTATTAAAAAATGAATTATATGATTTTTTAAAACAATTTTTCTATAATTTTTTTATAAAAAATAGTTAGTAATTTGGAAAACATGTGTACGAAAATCGAATGAGTTGGAATTCAGAACCAACCCATACTAACTCAGCCAAAAAAATATCGATACATCATAGTAACTCAACCAACCCATACTAACTCAGCCAAAAAAATATCGATACATCATATAGGAGCAACGAGCAATCATTGTTCCTCATATGGTGAAGCATTGTTGCAACTTGCAGAGGTAGTCCGTGGTACTGGTATGGGCAGCGGCGTCTGACCCCCATGGCCCATGGCACATCTGATCTCATCAAACCACACCGCTATAAACTAAAAAATATCGCATCGCATACAGAGTAGTAGTAGCGCTGATAAGTCCAAAACATACAGCAGCGGGATTCGCGATCGCGGCAGCCAACTCGTGCCTCGTGCGACACGAACTCTCGTGCTCGTGCCTCGTGTACGTGCGCGGCCTGGGGCGTTGATGGGGTTGGGTTTGCCATGCAGCGCGCGAGCGAAGCGACAACGAATCTGAATCGTGTGGTGGCGCTCGCCTCGGCGAGACACTGCTGCTGCTGCGGCCAGATTGCTGCACGTGAGTTGGCACAGAGCGGCAGGCAGGGGCAGCTGGCGATCGGCGATGGCCTACTTTTTTTTTCAGGAAAGATCAACCTAATATTAAATATAACACACCTAATATTACGAAACTAAATAGATTTTGATTTTTATAACGTAGGAAGTATGTGCGGTCAGATCGTGTGACAGATCACCCGGTCCCAGCCCCACCGGGGGACCAGTGCACAAAGGTTGGAGTACGACTTTAGCTGGCGTGTGCTTTTGAGTTTGTTTTTACACGCACCTCGTGGGTTTTTCGTGTGTCAAACAATTCTAAAATTATTGTTAGTACTATGATCGGTGGATTAAAAAAATATATCTATTTTAAAATATAATAATTTTAGTTATAAATCTAGACAAATGTTTATATTTTACAATAGAAAAAATAATACATAACGATGTTCTATGAAACATGCAAAATTTGTTGAGTGCTATGTATCATGTTTCTCGTAAACAATTCAAGATAAATGTTAGAAATAAATAACTAAAACCTACCTTAATAATAGTATACATCACCCAGTCATGTAAATATTTAACAATAGAAAGACGTAATAAAAAAATAATTTTGAATGTCAGAAAAAGTTGTGTTCCCTATCGTCATCATCTGCTAAAACTTACATCGCTGCTCTAGTTTATTTAGCCCTCTCTTTGTCCTCCTGCCGATCTCTCCGTCAAAGACGAGGAAAAGGTAAACCCGTCGCTCACCTGCTTTTAGTGAGGTTTCATAATTTTGTTATAAATGGTTTGAAATGATTGCAAGTAATAGATGAATACACATAAAGGATTGCTTGTTGGTTTATCGATGACCAAATCGGCGATACAACTTTACGGTCTAGGTTGCTGACTTGTTCGGTGATATTAGTTTGTGGTTCCGTTGGAAAAATGAAGATGATGGTTGATGATGTCCGTTCATTCGATTTTGCGCATGTCATATTTGATTAGCATTATGGTCGTGCGGCTCTACTCGTATCTCTTACGACATTCTAAGATATGGACACTGATCGTGCGGCTCTACCTGTATTTCCTATGACATTCTAAAATATGGACACTTTTGTTGTAGTATCTTTTATTTCTGTTTTGCAGGATACAAACCTCTAGTTTCACTGAGAAAATACAAACAGTAGATTTTGAAGATTATGTCGGCGACATGTTTTATTTATGATAAAGAGGATCAGGAGGTGATTCACATAGCATGAGTCATTTTCTCACAATAAGTTTTGACATACATTATTTTGAGCTTGACTGCATATAGTTTCTGCCAACTCCATTAATACTCTCCCAGTCCAACGACACCTCCATGATTGCTAATTTGCTATAGAGAGTGATATATTATCAAATTTCTTTTCGAGCCCTACAAATTCTCATGTACCATAAAATATGTATATTTTTATGTCCCACAAAATAGTATCACAACCCGACCGGACGTCTAGCCCACCAGACATTGTAGACGAAGATATCTGACAAGTTGACAGCACAAACTAAGCAACCATATGAATGAATTCATTTCTTAGAGGTAGACCCCTTGGGCCTTGACGCGGACTATGACGACGTGGCCACCTCTTGTAATGCAAGTTGTAACGCCAGAACAGAACGAAACAAAACAAAAAAAAGCTAAAAAAAGAGACGTCAAAATCGTATTTTTGGGAGGTGAGAAAATCCAGCGATGCGGAGGAGGGCGGAGCCGAGCCGAGCCGGCTATGAAAACAGGGAGGAGTCCTTCTCATCCTCCCCCTCCGCTCCCGATAAATCGGAAGAATCTGGAAGCGTCCGCCCGTCTCCGCCTGCTCGTCCCACCTCCGCTTCCCTTCTCCCCTCTCTCCCGCCGCCCCCTCCGCTGCCTCGCCGCGACGCGCATCGGCGGCGGCGCTCCACAACCGCGGAGAAGCCCACCACCACGCGCGGAGCGGTTGAGGAGGTCCCACCATTGGTGCGGGATGGCTGAGGTCGCCGCCGGCGCCGCCCACCACCACCCGCTCATTGGCGTCGCCGTGGCCACGCTCCTCGCGGCGATCTGCCTCGCCGCCGCCCTTCTTGGCCGCCGCCGCCGCCGCCGCCGGGCGCCGTTGACAGGGAAGCCTGCGCCGGTAGATGGCTGCGGGGTCGCCGACGGCGAAGGGTGCGGCGGGGATGGCCGGACCGATGTCATCGTCGTCGGAGCCGGGGTCGCCGGATCTGCGCTGGCATACACGCTCGGAAAGGTGACTCCTTTTCGCCTACTCAGCTCGCTGGCGTTTTCCCATTGGTTTGGGGGCGGAACCTTCGAATTTTTAGATGGGTTCTTCTTCTTTTTAAATCTGCAAATTTGTTGCTTACTCTTCGTTGAGAACAAAGGGTGATTAAAAAAAGGATCGAAGAACAATGCAAGATTGAATATTTTTTCCCGGTGAGTTAGGCGCAAGGACGAAATTTTCTATCCTGAAGGAGAGTCTTAAGGACAAATTGCCAACCCCTGCTTATGCATGCGTCGAGCTTTGATTTAGTTCTGGAAAGCCAGCTGATATGTTAGTCCCAGAAGACTAGATTCGTGTATGAATTAATTGTGATTTCATGCAATTTCTTATTTTGGTCAGTATTTTTGCATGTTCTAGCGTGCCGGTAGAAAGCGAAGTCTGTCGATCTCTTCCTTTTTTGTGGACATGGAATTTGTGTGGCCAATAAATGTTGGTGTGCAAAAATTCGCATGTCTTGTAACTGTGATGAGAAATCTCTCTTTTCCATCTGCTGCAGTACTCCATACTGGCCGGTGACCACAAGTCATCTGGATGGAGCAGAAAAGGGACAGAAAGTGACGACCAAGAGAAGAGCTACATGATTTGAATGGAAAAAAATGAATTTAAGGTGTTCTATAAAACCAATACACTTTTGGTTATAGCAAAAATAGAAATTTGTTGATTGTTGCTGCAAATTTTACTGCAATAATAAAAAAAATGAATTAACTCAAACCGAAAAGGTTTTTCAAACAAGTTGTCTTGAACATGTCTAACATACTCCCGATTGTATACAGTTTATCTTCTAGTCTGGAACTACTGTAACTCCATTACTATACCTTTTCGCACATAGAAGCAAAGAGTCACTTGTGTTCCCTTCTCTGATTTTTCTATTCTTTATCATGCTCGGTTTCTATCTGCTTCAACAGAGCATTAATGTGCTCTATCTTGACATCAATGGAATGCCCAACTAAATCAATGACCCAATTTACTTTCGCAACTCCCAGCAACTATGAGAGTGACACTTTTTAATAGAAAAATGATACTACTTGGGCATATCCTGAGTTCTGGACTTTGCGCAAACTTAGGAGGTGGTAAAATTGAGATAGGTCCTGGAGAAAATGACTACGTAAACCCATAACTGCTTTTGAAATATGAGTGATAATATTTTGTGTGAGCGTAAATTGTATACACACATAGGATAGAGCGAGAATAAATAGAGGCATAGTAGAAAATGTCATTAGAACTAAGTGTTTGTATTACCATCAACCATTCAAATTATAGGCTTTTTATTTATCAATGGAGGGGATAATATACTTAGCACCTTTGTTCTTTGTGAATGATACTACCTATGATAATTTTAACAAGGGGTATTCTAATTTTAGAAAGGTCAAACTATGTACATATTGATCATCAACAATTCCCAAGTATATTTAATGTATAATTATACCAATAGATTCGTATTTCAATGTGCTCTCACAAAATGTTGGTTTTATAGCTTTTAAGAATATATTTTATGATAGATCAATGGCTAAAGTTTAATAGACTTTAAAAAAATCCCCTATAAAAATCATCAGATGTATTATATTTTGGAGTCCGCACAAACTTCCGAAAGGTGGCCATCAGAATGCTTAAAAACACCTAGGTTTGCCATTGCCATATGAATTCACTTCATTTCTCCTTAAAATTACTTTCGATAATATTATTTTGTGTTGATATAATCACAATTTGCCCTTAATCTTCAGAGACTTATCAATTAATACACGATTTTATACTGAGATTCTAATGTTTGTTGTTTTGTGGGTTGCAATGTTCCATTAGTCACCTAGTGTTTTCTGTATTTGTTAAAAGCACCTCTACTGTATCATTCGTGTTCTCTAATAAAAACTTATTGATATTAAGGCAATTCGATAGCTCATTATGATCAAATGATGCATTACAGTGAAACAATTATCCCTGAGATTTCTCTTATGGTTTTATTTCTTTTTGTGACTTAGGATGGTCGTCGTGTGCATGTTATAGAGAGAGACCTAACAGAGCCTGATAGAATTGTGGGTGAACTGTTACAACCTGGTGGCTACCTGAAATTGATCGAGTTGGGTCTTGAGGGTAAGCCTCCCTCTTATCTCTTTATTTATCTCTCTCGCTGTGTGTGTGAGCGCGCGCTCGCGCGTATTTCTTGTAGTATTTGTGGTACAGTGGACTAAATCTTGAACTATATTCAGATTGTGTTGAAGAAATTGATGCTCAGCGTGTCCTTGGTTACGCATTATTCAAAGATGGGAAAGACACAAAACTCTCCTATCCCTTGGAGAAGTTCCACTCAGATGTTGCTGGTAGGAGCTTTCACAATGGACGGTTTATACAGAGGATGCGCCAGAAAGCTGCATCTTTGCCTAAGTAATAGCCTTTCTCAATACAAATTTATCTTTTATTGATTTACTTGTATTGTTCGATGTGAGCATTTAATTAGTACTTTAATCACCTCTACAGGATTAACATATCAGATTATGTTTAAGTGCTTATTCTGCTACACCTCCAGAATGATGTATTTCACATGTTCTTTCCTTTCACTGTTTGAATTCTACATGTGCTGTATCTGGAATTCTGGATGCATCTAATACATGCACCTGCATGTGACATGAGGTTAATGTTTGACATTATGTTGTATAGCGTTCAGTTGGAGCAAGGAACCGTTACATCATTGCTTGAAGAAGATGGTACAGTTAAGGGTGTTAAATACAAGACCAAGTCAGGTGAAGAATTAAAGGCCTATGCACCTCTGACAATTGTATGCGATGGCTGTTTCTCAAATCTTCGCCGTGCACTTTGCTCTCCAAAGGTACAGTTTTTAGTTTTTGCATTATCCTTTTCTGTTCATTTATTTAGATGGTATCTAATACTGATGGAAATATGTGGTTAGGTTGATGTGCCATCTTGTTTTGTTGGGCTGGTCTTGGAGAATTGTCAACTTCCTCATGCAAACCATGGCCATGTTGTCCTGGCCAATCCTTCACCTATCCTATTTTACCCAATAAGCAGCACTGAGGTACGCTGTTTGGTTGATGTCCCTGGTCAGAAGGTGCCTTCCATAGCAAACGGTGAAATGGCAAAATATCTCAAAACTGTGGTTGCCCCTCAGGTATTATTTTTCTATTTCAGTCAGTCTTGTCCTGAGTTTTTGCTTGCCTACTCACAGCAACTAAATGTGAATGAAAATGTTGTATTGATAGATTCCTCCAGAAATCTATGATTCATTCATAGCAGCCATTGATAAGGGAAGCATAAGAACAATGCCAAACAGAAGCATGCCAGCTGCTCCACATCCGACCCCTGGTGCACTTTTGATGGGCGATGCATTCAACATGCGTCATCCTTTAACTGGTGGCGGAATGACTGTTGCATTATCTGACATTGTTGTGCTACGTAACCTTCTCAAGCCTCTCCGCAATCTGCATGATGCATCTGCCCTTTGCAAATACCTTGAATCATTCTATACACTGCGGAAGGTCAGTCTTCACTCTTCATTCACAAGTTACCACCTACCTTTCAAAATGTATGCTGTCTAATATATGGCGCTTTCATGTTCACAGCCGGTTGCTTCTACCATAAACACATTGGCTGGTGCTCTATACAAGGTTTTCAGTGCCTCACCTGATCAGGCTAGGAATGAGATGCGCCAAGCCTGCTTTGATTACTTGAGCCTTGGAGGTGTCTTTTCAAATGGGCCTATTGCTCTTCTCTCTGGCCTGAATCCTCGACCATTGAGTTTAGTGGCACATTTCTTTGCTGTCGCTATCTATGGTGTTGGTCGCCTAATGCTTCCCCTCCCTTCACCTAAACGCATGTGGATCGGCGTAAGACTGATTTCCGTGAGTATCTCAAATCTTATTCTTCAAAGTCTTCAGACTTTATTATTTCCATTGTGGTACCATTCATGGACAGTTTTCTAGGCGATTTTCTCATTCTCTATCCTAAACCCCAACACTAAACCCTGACAGACAATTTACCCGTCTATGTACTATTTGCTAATTCAGAGTTTTCACTGCAGAGTGCATGTGGTATAATTTTCCCCATCATCAAAGCTGAAGGTGTGAGGCAAATGTTCTTCCCCGCCACTGTCCCTGCTTATTATCGTGCTCCTCGTCCAATGGAGTAAGGGGAAAAAAAGGAAAGGAAAAGTGAAGAGAAAATCCCTGCCACAGTCCTGATCGGTGGATGTTTTTCGTGGATGGCAATTTTCCTGTGTAATTGGTAGTAGTCGCAGGCAGTGTTGTGTGTGCTGCTGTCCAAGTGGAACTAGGGTCGTATACACTGTCACCTTCCCTGTCCATGCACCACTGTCATTGTTCCGTCAGGGATGCATGTCGACTGCTAATCCTAAGCTGTATATCCCTCCTGAATTCATCATGATTGCGTCTTTGCTCTAACTGGGTGCGTTGCTAATCCACTGAATTCCATGGGTGGGACTCCTGTGTGATTGATTGATAGTACAGCTGTGTTTGCTTAAACATCATCATTATAGTGCCGGAGCTGCAATCTGCCAAGAGGCCCACGATCTGTAACATTTATAATATTTCATCTTTTGTTTGGCTTCCGGCGATTGCCAGTCTTTCCTCCTCCTGTCTGTTCTGGCTGCTACTGTTTCTTTTATGCAAAGTTGCTTGGTCCACAGCACTAATAAAGCCATGGTATTTATGATATTCGTGACATTTTTTTATGCGACGAACAATTGTTGCAAGTAGTTCCTGGCACGGCCGCACGGGGCATGTCTGCCAGACTGCCACCTAAAATACCTAACCAATAAAAATATCCGTATTTCACTACATTAGCGCCAAGATCCGTGTCTGGGAATCTCGGACTGTAGTGGCAGAGGAGGTAAATGCAATGGCCAGAGGCAGCCTCGTGACGAACCTGTAAAACTGGGAGCCGGACATGGTTTTTTGGCCTCGAGATTCGTGTGCGGGGCGAGATGGACGGCTACCGTTTGCTCGCTGAATCACGTTGACTCCTGTGGAGCAAGCGCAGCTCCGCCAACATGAGCCAAGCCAGCGAAGCGGCCGATGCCATTGCCACTTTGCCAGCTGCTAATCAGCGGCGGCCCGGACTTGTTCACTTCTTCTCCCATAAAACGGAGCAGCCACCTTGAAACTCGCAACGTCTCGTTCCCGTCGTCTTCGTTTTCACTTTTCTTTCACCCATCCACACACGCAGAGCAGCAAAGCATGGATGAGGTCGCCGGCACCACGCAGCTCGCTGGCCTCGCCGCGGCCACGCTCCTCACGGCGATCTTCCTCGCCGCAGTGATGCAGCGGTGGCGCCACCGTCAACGGGATGCTACGTCGGATGATGGCGGCGAAAGAGGTGATGGGACGGACATCATCATTGTTGGTGCCGGGGTCGTCGGATCTGCGCTCGCCTACACGCTCGGAAAGGTGGCTCCTTTTTTTTTTTTGTCTTACTCGTTCGTTGACGTACTCACATTTGGTTGAGACTTGATAGGCGGGTCGTTTGCAATTTTTAGGCTGAAAATTTGCTTTCGTAACTGCCACTAATTTGTAAATGTACTGATACGAAAATGTTTTATTTGTTTAAAAAAGTAATACATCTGTTTTTTTTTAAATCGGGTCAATAAGAGCTGGTATTATATTCAAGAGAAGATACAGTTTATGTACATCTTTCACTTAGGAGTGAGATTGAGAATAGAAAATTTTGAAAACACAACCAAAGCACCGTATTTTCTTAACAATATGTTTTAGGATTAGTGCAAATTTTTCTAGTTACCAAAAGCTTTACCATCGTCATGTTTGAAATCACCTAGATTGACGATGGAAGTACTTTCACTCTATTTCTCACTTGACGTACTTTCATATGATTTCAGTAATCTGTACTCCCTCCGTTTTATATTATAAGTAATTTGACTTTTCTTAAGTTAAAGTTTTTTAAGTTTAACCAAACTTATAGAAAAAATTAGCAACAAAAATTAGTTTCATTAAATTTAACATTAAATATATTTTAATAATATGTTTGTTTTGTATTAAAAATGTTAGTATATTTTTATACAAACTTAATCAAACTTAAATAAATTTGACTAAGAAAAAAGTCAAACAACTTATAATATGAAACGGAGAAAGTACTATATAAGGTTAATGGTGAAAATCATGTCCTTTAGATCGTGATAAGTCAAAATTGCTATTTAGGATCGAACACATTGAAATACCATGCGTATTATCTGTTGTATTTTTTTTAAGGGAAGTGTCTGTTGAATTCGGTAGAAGCACTTCTATTGTATCATTCATGTTATCCAATGAACACTCAATAGTCTAAAAGTGCAATTCTGTATCTCGTTACCATCAAGTGATGCATTGTGAAAAAAAAAGTAATATCCTGAAGTTTCCTTTTCTAACATTCCTGTCTTTATTTATTTGTTGATGAAATAGGATGGGCGACGAGTGCATGTTATAGAGAGAGATATGACAGAGCCTGATAGAATTGTTGGTGAACTGCTACAGCCTGGTGGCTATTTGAAATTGATCGAACTGGATCTTCAGGGTAAGAGTGCCATTTTTTCTAAAAGCATCATCAGTACTTTGTACTAAATGTCCTTTGATTTTATTCAGATTGTGTTGAAGAAATTGATGCTCAGCGTATACTTGGTTACGCATTGTTGAAAGATGGGAGAAACACAAAGCTTTCTTATCCCTTGGAGAAGTTCCATTCAGATGTTGCTGGTAGGAGCTTTCATAATGGACGGTTTATACAGAGGATGCGTCAAAAAGCTGGATCTTTGCCTAAGTAATAACTTTTGCCCATACAAGTTTATCTTTACCGAAAAATCATATATTTGTATAGTTGTCAAAGTTCTTGATTATCTATTGGATTTACATATTTGATTATGATTATGTAAAAGTTACTATGGTTTTTTGTTGTCCTCACATACTTTCATTTTATATAAAAAGATCCATGTGTTGTATATGATTAATGCATTTGGTTGTCATATGAGATTTATGATTAGCGTACACTGGATATTTCAGTGTTCAATTGGAGCAAGGAACCGTTACATCATTGCTCGAAGAAGGTGGCACGGTCAAGGGTGTTCAATACAAGACAAAGTCAGGTGAAGAATTAAAGGCCTATGCACCATTGACAATTGTATGTGATGGCTGTTTCTCAAACCTACGGCGTGTCCTTTGCTCTCCAAAGGTACAATTTTCAAATTATGCCAATTTGCTTCTTGCTGAATTCACTAATACTAATGGGAAATACATGCGCTTAGGTTGATGTGCCATCCTGTTTTGTTGGGTTGGTTTTGGAGAATTGTCAACTTCCTCACCCAAACCATGGCCATGTTATCCTGGCTAATCCTTCACCTATCCTATGCTATCCGATAAGCAGCACTGAGATTCGCTGTTTGGTTGATATCCCTGGGCAGAAGGTGCCTTCCATGGCAACCGGTGAAATGGCAAAATATCTCAAGACTGTGGTTGCACCTCAGGTATTAACTTTTGCTATCTACCAAGCGTTATTTTCATTGTGTACTCTTCACAACTAGATGTGAACGGAAGTTTTATATTTTCAGATTCCTCCAGAACTCCATGATTCATTCATTGCAGCAATTGATAAAGGAAGCATAAGGACGATGCCAAATAGGAGTATGCCAGCTGCTCCGCTTCCAACTCCTGGTGCGCTGTTGATGGGTGATGCATTCAACATGCGACATCCTTTAACTGGTGGTGGAATGACCGTTGCGTTTTCTGACATTGTTGTCCTATGCAATCTTCTCAAGCCTCTCCGCAATCTGCATGATGCATCTTCCCTGTGCAAGTATCTTGAATCGTTCTATACACTGAGGAAGGTCAGTCTTCACTTTTCACGTCACAGTTCACCACCTAGTTTTCTCAAATGTGTATGGTTTAAGTAACATAATGTTGGGGTTTAAAAAAAAGTAATTTATTGTCTTTGCAGCCGGTTGCTTCTACAATCAACACACTGGCTGGTGCTCTGTACAAAGTCTTCTGTGCCTCAACTGACCAGGCTAGGAACGAGATGCGCGAAGCTTGCTTTGATTACTTGAGCCTTGGAGGAGTCTTCTCAAATGGGCCTATTGCTCTTCTCTCTGGCCTGAATCCTCGGCCACTTAGTTTAGTAGCCCACTTCTTTGCTGTTGCTATCTATGGCGTTGGACGCCTAATGATCCCCGTCCCTTCACCTAAACGCATGTGGATCGGCGCAAGACTGGTTTCCGTGAGCTCCTCAAATCTTCTTTTTTTTCAACATCCTCAAAGTTTAAACTCATTGTCATTTATACACAGACAACTTTGTATCAGCCTCTTTCCGACATTCTCTCTTCAAAATCCATACACTGCAGACGATTTCATTTTCTCTACATAACTGAATTTTCACTGCAGGGTGCATGTGGTATCATCTTCCCAATCATCAAAGCTGAAGGTGTGAGGCAAATGTTCTTCCCTGCTACAGTCCCTGCATATTACCGGGCCCCTCCTCCAATGGAGTAAGAATCTCCATGTTAGCCTATGGTGTTTGCTGTTTTTTTCTTTTAATTCTTTTGAGCTGTCGAGTGTGCTGATTAGAGTAGTGTGTTCTTCCGATAGGAAATTGGGATGCGTGTCGATTGTTCAATACTAAGTTGTATATCTCTATGAACTTGCTAATACATCTTGCTCACCATCTCTTTTAGAGCACTTTAGGTGCTCTGCTTGTCTCTACTGCACCATTGGAACGAGCTAGTTCCTTGTTTTTATGGGCACACGCTTCCTAAATGCTACGCCTTTTTGAAAAAACAATCTATATAGAAGTTTTTTAAAAAAATACTTTTTTCAAATTTGTAGTAGTTAATCACCATTAATTACGTGTTAACGACTTGCATCATTTCGTGTGCCGCTAAAAAGCTCAACTCAACTGCTAATTTGTACTGTGCTTTACACTACTAAATTTCATGGGCCAGCACTACTAAATTTCATGGGCCAGAATAGTGTTTGATCTGTAAAGCCCTGTAGGCTGAGCTGGCTGGGAAATCGAAACTAGTCGGCTCTTTCATCCTTGCAAGTAATCCGCGATCACCGAAATCTTCTTTAAGCTGCTTGTTTTGTTGAAAAGCTGAAAATTCGTTATCTTTTGTTAGGTCTCATTTGGAGAGTTTAGATATTATAAGAATTAGTTGGTTGTTAGTCCGATTATGAGAATCTAGAAAAGCGGTAAACCCAACTTCTAACTTTTGTTTTATTTTTTTAATTCTGTAATTACAACTTCTAAAAATCTTAGATAAAACGTTGGATTGTTTGAGAAAGCTTTTAATTCTAAAGGAAGCTGTAACTCTCTTCTATGTGGGACTGTAGTTACAAAAAAACAAAAATCTTGTATGCAATTGAAAGAAGCAAAATCATTCCAGGAAAAATATAGTAGTAGGACAACCACCCGGACAGGTTGACCAGAAATCTAGAGTACTCCTAACCTGACGTATAAACTCCTTGTAAGGACAAGACTTAGTGAGCCTCTGGAAGCTCTTTAGCCAGTTCCGGATAACGCATATCCATCGGCGAGATATTGTGAATGTTATCCTGCATCGGTCATTGCCATTTGTGTCCCCTGATCACGGAGCTGCTGGAAGCAGAGAAAAAGGAACAAAAGAACCGTGTTTGTTTCGGCATCGAACTCTTCCCTTCAAACGTCTAAATGCATGCAGGCGATTTGACATATACATAAGAGTAAAAACGGATCAGATTCGAACCGATAGTGATCATATCATATTTTAAACCATATTTTTTAAACGGATTCGAAACGGGTACGGATAGTATACGGATGCAGATGCGAAACGGATTATTTTGGATATCGAAATTGGTGCGGACTGCGGAGTCGATGCGGACCTGGTTCAGAAACGGATTAAAATCGTCGGATGTTTCATGTATATGTAATCAACACAACATCAACTTAGAAATACAACGGACAACAACAAAATAATCAATAAATGATCTAGTCATAATAACTATATGCTTGAGTGCTAAACAACATGAATACATGACATCCATAATATAAAAACGCAGCTACGTAAGTGTAAGATGAGATGGTGAGAGGCTCGGACTAAGGAGCCCAAGTTAATTGATGAATTAAGCTATTTTATGAATCGGTTTATGTTATATTCAACATATAGAGTGGTTATATGTGTTGACAATTTCGGATTATCCGGCAAACGGCCTATCGAATAATCCAATAGAAATGTCGGATAATTCGCATCCGTCGGATTTTAGAGATACCGCATCCGCATCCGCACCACACTATCCACATCCGCATCCATATCCGCTAGATTTCTATAAACCTATATCATATTCTCGTTTCGGACGGATTGGACTGGATCGAATCAGATATTATTCGATCTATTTTCACCCCTACATACACATACATGCCGTAAGCGCCGGGGTATTGGATGTTTGGATTAGCATACCCACGTGGAGCTCGTCCAAGAAAACGACCACTTAACCTCGTGGCAAAATCGGCGTGTGCTTCCCTTTCGTGTCACTGCAGTTAGAGTGGCAAATTTGGCCTACTTCCCTTTCGTTGCCACTCCAAACTGCTAGCTGCTGCTACTTGCTTCACACTTGCGTGAAAGTATATTAGGAGAAATCAGCATCTGATGTTGTGTTAGGGATAGGGAAAGGAGCAACGGCGTCAAGGCTGTCACAACTTGAACTGTAGAAGTTGTAAATCAAAACACTTGCCGGTGCATTCGGTTTTGTGCATAATTGCATTCACCGCTCGCGTGCCTAGATGACTGAGTGACTCGTGAAGTATACATTTGTTCATTAGCGTACTATCCAGTTATCTCAAAGATTTGGCAATGACAAGATTTTATTGGCCACGCAAAGAACCAGTTGCGCTGTGATCACTGTCGCTACAGGAAGATATATAAAACGACAATAATCTACATTGGCGCAAGCATGACACGAGGAATAATCGGGATCCCTTTGCCCATATCCATCCTTAATCTATTGACACTGTCCATCCTTTCTTGTCCTCAGCCAGGCCCATCTGGATGGACGTCAGAGTCGTGTGCAGCGTGTGCGACAACGTGTCCTGTCCAGTCCTGAACTCGTACCTGCACACGCGCCCAAGAAATCGATACAAAATCGTCAGATATTTTTGGGATTCAGAATTCAGATCGATCCTGTTGTGAAAGATCGACTCGCAGATTTACCTTTGCCCTTGGTAAGTAACACTCGACACTGGGGCAACGACCACAGCTGTTCCGGTGCAGAACACCTCGTCTGCGCCGATCAGATCGTCGATGGAGACGAGCCGTTCTTCAACCTGGTTGGCCAAAGAGATCGCAACCACACGGTTTCAGAATTCAGATGTGCTGTCGCCAAATCACTGACGGATGCAGTGCTCTGCGTAGATTGATTGGTCACCTGATAGCCGCTGTCCCTGGCGAGCTCGATGACGCTCTTGCGCGTGATGCCGGGCAGGATGGTCCCGACGGTGGCCGGCGTGGCGACGACGCCGTCCTTGACGATGAAGAGGTTGCAGGAGGAGGCCTCCTCCAGGTACGTCTTGTGCACCGCGTCGAGGTACAGCACGTCGGTGAACCCTTTGCTCTTGGCGTCCATCTGCGCCTTGAGCACCTGAACGTACAACCCCCATGCAGATTGTTCACAGTCACATCCAGGAGGTAATCGATAGGAGGATATTGTAGCTTTAGCTTACCGGCGCGTAGTTGGTGATCGTCTTGACCCCGCCGGTGCCGCCCGGCATGGCGCGGTGAATCGAGTCCTCCACGACAAGGTTTATCGGCGCTAGACCCTCCTGAAATCGATCCATCCTTCAGATTTTTGCCAGTAGCTGCAGGTTCAGAAAGACGAGGAGCTATAGTGACCGAGTTTTGTGCGCACCTTGAAGTACGTTCCGACCGGCGCGGCGTAAATGAGGAACGTGTACTCGGGGGCGGGAGCCAGCCCGAGGATCGGGCCGCTACCGATGAGCAGCGGCCTGATGTACAGCGCCCCCTTTCCTTGCGGTGGCACCTGGATAGAAAACCACGCAACGCGACCGAATTACCACGGAAAATTCATCGAGATGGCGTGTGAGAATTCACGGTCGTGTTACGTTCGTAGTACGTACCCAGCGGCGGTTGGCGAGGACGGTCTGCTTGACGGCGTGGACGAACTGCTCCACCGACGGCGACGGCATGCACATACGCTCGGCGCCGTGCTGCATCCGCCGCGCGTTCTCCTCCGGCCGGAACAGCATGTACCCCTGTTGGTTCGCCGTCCTGTACGCCTTCAGACCCTCGAAGAGCCCCTGATCATCGAGCACGTACACACGCAGGCCGCAGCCATCACCCTCGTTCATTGTTAGTCCGGTCACCGGCCTCGACGTGCGTTGCGTGGACATGTGTGTGGAGAACGTGACGGACCTGGCCGTAGTTGATGACGCCGGAGGAGGGGCTGAGCTCGATGTTGCCGTAGCGGCTGAGCTCGCCGCGGGAGAAGACGCCGTCCTCCAGCGAGCACCGCATGACGTACATGTAATCGGTCGGCGTCAGCCCGAACCCCAGGTTGTCCCAGTCGATTTCGCCGCCGCTTTCCTCATCGGATCTGCACGCAAACTCATACACGTACGCCGGCGGCAATGGCATAAAGAACACTAAATCGGAAGCTAGCGGACGTGAAAACAACAAATCTCGTTCGACGGAGAGACCGAAAGAGAGTAGAATCTGCATGCATGTGTAGGGGATCACCTGTCGGCGGAGTCGAGCTGCGGCAGCGACGACCTCCACCTGCACTGGAGCAGAGACCACCTGCCTCCGGCCTGCACATCCACAAGGCGCCTACCGTGAGCCCCAACAGATCGCATCAACACAGAAACCATCTCGATCGGACAGACGCGCACGATTCTCAGTACGCAAACCCACGATCGAAGAGAAACTAAGCTGCAGAGAGAGAGAGAGCGAGCGAGTGGGATCTGAACCACCGTAAAGTGCGGGTTATCACACGTACCGTCGGGAGCGCCCTGCGGAGGCCGCCGCCGCCGCATCCCTGCAGGGCCCTGGCCAGCGCGTGGTGGGCGTCGCGAGACCACGGGAGGAGCGCGCGCTTCGCGGACGACGCAGCAGCCATGCAAGAGACCTTGTGCGGTGTCCTGGCTGGGTCGGGGACACGTACCAACGCGCGCGTCTCAGGCTCAGCTCGTCTCGTCTCGTCCTAGTAACCGTTCGCGCGCGAAGCTGAGATATACACGAGTCGTTTCACGGAAACAGCTTCGCGATTGAGTGTGTTTTAAACTACTCTCCCACGGGACGGCCGTTGTGGTGTTCCGGTCTCGCGGAACACTCGCGTTGGTGTCGGGATTTGGCGGTGACGATGCAAGATTACAACGACGTTTGACGTCGCAGGGCTATCGATCGATACGGATCGAGTGCACTAGTATCACGAAGGCGAAGGTAAGGTTGCAGGAGCATAAAGTGCAAACTGTAGCAACCTTTTCCGTGTATATGGACAACACAGCGACGGGCGAGGGGTGTGGACGGCGTGGTAATTGACCCTTGCGGCCGGACCACCTCTGGGCCCGCAAGTCAGTGAGAGGGCTGTAGCTGCGGTTGGTACGGCTTTGCGCTGCACGCGTGATGGTTAATCCTGGAGGAAGGCGTCGGCTCACGGCTCTGCCGGTGGCCGTTGCTACGGCTCCTTAAAAAAACTAGATGATACCTGCGCTCTACCGCGGAATTCATAGATAAATGTATATAAATTATTATATAAAAAATAAATATTAAAATGTTATGAAAATAATATGAGAAGATGATGTGTAATTCTTATATGAGATTTAAGATGCTCTAAAATAGTATTTATTAGTGGGTAATGAGATAGCATACTTGCATATTGATTTTAGCTTCTATTAATTGCTAGTGGGTATCAACTATTCAGAAAATATAAATATTATCTTAATCCTAAAATACAACAATTTCTGACTATAAATCTACGCATACCTTGATAGTATATACTAATATACATAGCTAAAAATAGCTATGTTTTGAATGGAGGTAGCAAGTAATATACCTCCCTCTAGAGTCTTTAATGGGAATTGTGAAGAGAGGAGTAGTGTTATTGTGATTGTTTGAGATTAAAAATAGATGAAAAAAATTAAATAAGAGATGATAGTGATTGGTTGAGATAAAAAAAATAGATAAAAAGTTGCTATATTTTGAGATAAATTTAAAACATTAAAAATTGCTATATGTTTAGATGGAGGGACCGAGAGAGTAACTAGCATAATAAATGATGGAAGTTCGATCTTATGCAATAAGTATTCTCTAATAACCTAAAATTGCATATCAAGTGGTGAAGCGTGACTGTGAGCCACTGAGCCCATACGGGTAGCGCCTGAAACAAATTATTTACTATATTACTATTATGTATTATATCAACTTGATTAAATAGTAAATTAAATATTTAAAAAAATAAATTTAACATATACTCCAGCTTAGAACTTAGTGGTCTTAATAATTTCATAGAAGAAAGTTTTTGAGAAATAGTAACAATAATCCAATGAATAAGCTAAAAAGAGCAGGACTGCTAATGGCCATTTTTATACTTAACAAATAAATTTCTTTATGTAAAAAAACAAACAAATTTCTTTTCCAGAACATAGTAAATATATTTATTCTTCACATTTGCATTATTTTTTCAAGAACATAGTAAATAACACTCCCATCTTAAATTGTAACTATTTTTTTTGTTTTGTATAGATTAAGGAATATGGATGAAAGGGCTATAATACCCTCAATCCCTTCATTAATATAATGTAAGGTGGCTTAGAAAAGAGTGGCTTTGGAAAGAGTAGGATAGTTGGCAGGGATATAATAGACATAGCAGTACTAAAATAGCTTAGAAATAGCTATACTTTTTTGGGACGGGAGAGAGTATTTATTTTTCACGGTTATACTACTGCCTTCGCTTTCACCAGTTGAAGGCGTTCTGAACTTCTGATCGAGTTGCGTGTAATTTGTTTCACAGGGAGGATCGACGAGTTTTCCAGCTCCCAGCCTCCCACCAACCAGCTACCGATATGCTTTTGAGCTGGCGCGTACAGTCCCGATCCGACCTTGCTTATCCTCTTCGTTTTTTTCCCCTCTTCTTCTCCTTGATCGTTGGCAAGTTGTTTCTTCATCTAGTCATCCATGCTGCCATATTTGCATGCAGCCCATGACGGTGGGTTGGTGATCAGCTACGGGACAGATCACAGATCGATAGGCATGCAGTCATTATTTTTGGATTGGATCGGCTGACTCTATGTCTACGTGTATTCCTCTGTCCAAAAAAATTTAGTTCTGAAAATAAATCCAAATATAATATATGTCTAGATTCATTCTCATGATTAAGTTTTTTATGGAATGAAAGAAGTACATGTTTGCGCAAGTGAATTATCCTCCCCTCCAAAAAAAAGTCAGAACTCCAATCCACGCTCATTTTTTCTATGATTTCATCAAGCTGATAATTATTTATTTACTAGTCCTTTTTAATCAACCAGGTTATGTGCAACTGTGCATACATACGTACATACATACATACATACCTACCTACATACCTACCTACATAGATAGATAGATAGATAGATAGATAGATAGATAGTAGTTGTGTATGAATTCTATGAAAATTTAACAAGAAATGAAACAATTCCCATACGTAAAAGACGAGAAAAGTTTCTACTATTGAAAAAAAAAGGAAATTCCCATGCTTTAACCAAGGCCCTTGGCTACCAAGTGGAGTACTACTAAGACTAACTCCAACAGGCTAGCCATTACGATACCCAAACTCATTTTTGCGTCGTTCACGGTGCTTCAAGGCAAAAAATCATGGTCCAACGGACTATGCAAACCAACGACGCATTTTACGTCCGAGCGGAGTTGGAACCCAAATTAGCGTCTCCTCTCTCCTCGACCCAAATATCTCCCACAACCATTTGCCGCGGAAAATTTCACGGCGCGCGCGAAAGAAACTGCTGGTGATCGGGGGTCTGCTTTTGGGTGCGCGGTTGGAAACGAGCAGGTTTAGGTACGTGACCCATTTATTCTCCGTGACCCAAACCAACGTATGCATATGCGATATAGGTGAGGATTGTTGGAGTTAGTCTAAGTCTAGAAGATAGGCATCCCAAAGAGACTCTGCCACCGGTGTCAAACTATCTATTATCCAATGGACCAGTGACGAAGCTTAAACAAAAAAATGGGAGGGGACAACTAATAGTTTCATTTTTTTAATAAAGACTATTATGCTATTTTACGTAATATTTGAGTATATGAACTTATGGACTTTAATGTAATTTTCAAAAACTAGAGGGCCATAACCAAGGTTGGCTTTCATGAAACTCTGCCACTGCAATGGTCTTAATACTAATACTATATAGTACTAACAACTCAACTTCTACTGTATAATTCATACTATTATATCATCAACGCAACAAACACATGAATCATGATATCCTCGAAAATCAATAAACGGTTGGCAATATAAATACTAATGGATAGTATATGTTGATATGGGCGGATCTACCATGGGACATGGGGTATCTACCTAAATTTTTTGGCAAGTAATATATGATTTAATAGGTGCAATACATGTATATATATTCTCAGTTGGGTTAGAACAACCATTTCGTGAGCCTAGAATCATAGTACAACACATGAAACAGTTACGGGTACAACACATGAAACAGTTATGGCACAAACCTCCTTTGACCCCGATGCTTTGCTGTGGTTCAATCGTTGAGGGCAATGCCTGTGCGCCCCAATGAAACACGCGGCCATGCAGGCGCTGTGTTAGGGAGCTAGCGCTACTGACAACAAACTAACACTGAATCAGCTGTGATATACTCTCAAGATCAAGATTGAGATTGTTCACACTAAATCAGTGATGAACACAAAACAAAAACTATCGAAATCCTATACATATCAATTATCTAATTATTAACTAATATACTAATTAATTAACATGACATAAATTATTATTAGTTAGCATTGAATAATTTATCCGGGATCCTATAACCCCGTAAAGCAGTTAATTAATTAGCATGACATAAATTATTAAATTATTAGTTAGTGTTGAATAATTTATCCGGGATCCTATGACCTCGTAAAGCGGTACGTAGGTTCACCACTGCATCAAATATGATATATACTCCAAAAAAACAAATGTTATTGTCGAAACTAGAATTCAGCAGTAATAAAAGAGGGTAGCGCACGAGACTTAAAAATGAATAAATGCGAAAGACAAGGATTTAGACAGGTTCAGACTCTCTTAATGAGAGGTAATACTCTACTCCTGTTTAGGAATTGTATCCGTCGAGTGTATATTGACCTGACGATCTGGTTCCCTGCCCATCTTATATATGTTGCTTATCCTTCTATCACAGTCAAGGTTACCCATTGGTGGTGGTTGATGTGATCGACATGGAGACGAAATCATTAGTCGGTGGTGGCGAAGAAATCAATACCAACAAAGTGAAGGTAACCAACGGTGAAGATGAGGTTGTAGTGGAGACGAGGTTGCCCATCAGTGACGGTGTAGTAGGCCAGCCATGACGGCAAGACCACTAGTCGGCGACGACGAAGGAAAGCTGAAGGTGAAGATGAAGACGTCCATCAGTAGCGGCTTAATAGGCTAATCATGAAGGTGAGGACACCAGTCAGCGACGGTGGAGGCAGCCGAACAATGAAGACGAAGACGCCCATCAGCGACGACATAATAGGCCAACCGTGAAGGCGAAGACACCAGTCAGCGGCGGCGAAGGCAAGCCGACGGTGAAGATGAAGATGCTTATCAGCTGTGGCGTAATAAGCCACCAATTGTGACAGACGCAACCGGTGGTGATGACGATCGGCGGCAGCAGAGGCAGCCGGTTGTAAAGACAAAGTTGCCTGTCAACGGTGGCAGCGAAGTCCACTAATCGTAGAAGCGAAGAAATCATCCAGCAATAGTAGATACGACCGACAGTGATGAAGTTTCCACGAATGGTGATAGAGTAGACTAGGCCGAAGAGGCATGGTAGGATGTTGATGAAGATGACGATGTTGGTGATCCAGTGATTTCAGCGTTGACGAAGCCCAAACTCCTGAAGCAAAGAACCTGGTTGACAGTAATTGGCTGGACATAAAAGTATTGCCAATGACGACGGTGTCGAAGGTGATGTCAATGATAATAAACTGTTGAGAAGATGTTCAAGCCCGAGTAGTTGTCTTGATGCTAGTGCGTGCGTGGCAAAGATTAATACAACGCCTCTTGATTTATGACGATGACAATAGAACTTGGTGTTGTAGTTATTGATGATGCTTCACATGGATGAAAGCAGATGTTGATACTATTGATCTACTCATCGAATCTGAGTTGATTGATTGATAACCTCAAACTCCCTAGGCCTGAACTTGGGAGGCTCGAAGTAATATCCAGATAGAATTTCAAACTCGACCATGACATATGCGTTGAGAGAAAATATGCGTTGAGAATATACAAGTAGAAATATTGAAGGTTGGAGCACCATTTGTTGTAATATATTAATGTGACGTCGTATCTGGTGATGCATGTCGAGATGTCAAAGTTCTCGAAGATGTCGAGGTTGTTGAAGTAGCGAAGCTGATAAAGTAGAGACAACATAGGTTGCTGGTGATGAAGACAACAAAAATGAAGTCGCCCAAAAATGGTAGCAGAGTTGCATAGACTTGAAGGCGTGGACACCAGTCGACGACAACAGAAGCAAACTGACCGCGAAAACGCACAACCATAAAGGCGAGGACACCAGTCAGTGGTAGTAGAGGTGACTGGCTATGAAGATGAAGTCGCTCAATAACGATAGCGGAGACACGTAGCCGTAGAAGCGAAGAGACTAATCGGCGACAACAGACGAGACGGCTAGCAGTGAAGACGATGACGCCCGTCAGTGGCGGCATAACAGGCCAATAATAAAGGTGAGGATACCAGTCGGCGGCGACCGAAGCAAACCGGCGGTGAAGACGAAGACGCCCATCAGCGGCGACAATGTAGGCTAGCCGTGAAGGCGAAGGCACCAGTCGGCAACAGCAAAGGTGGTCGGTCGATAAAGATGAAGACGCCCATCAGTGATGGCATAATAGGTCAGCTGTGAAGGCAATGACACCAGTCGACGTGGCAGAGGCAGCCGGACGATGAAGATAAAGACGCCCATCAGCGGTAGCGTAATAGGCTAACCTTGAAGGCAAAGACACCAGACGACAGCAATGAAGGCAAAAGTCAGCGGTGAAGACGAAGACGCCCATCAATGGTGGCATAATAGGCCAGCCGTGATGGCAAGGACACCAGACGGCGATGACGAAGGCAAGTCGACGGTGAAGACGAAGATGCCCATCAACAGCGGCATAATAGGCCAACCATGAAGATGAGGACACTAGTTGACAGCGACGAAGGCAAGCCGACGGTGAAGACGAAGATGTCCATCAATGACGTCATAATAGGCTAGCCATGATGGCAAGGACATTAGACGACGACGGCAGAGGTAGCCGGACGGCGGAGATGAAGACACCCATCAACGGCAGTGTAGTAGGCCAACTGTGAAGGCAAATATACCAGACGACGGTGACGAAGGCAAGCTGACGGTGAAGACGAAGACGTCCATTAGCAGCAGCATAATAGGCCAACCGTGAAGACGAAGAGACCAGTTGGTTGCGGCGAAGGCAAGCCGATGATGTATAATTGATCGATCTTGTTGGTATTTTCATCGGTGACGGCGAGGATGGTCGATGTAGGGACAAGGTCATCAATAAATGGCGACGAAGACACCAACCGTAAAAGCAGCTGACACGACTGAAGGTGGAGGTGAAATTGCCTAACAACGAAGTACACCAACCGTGAAGACAAAAAAAACTAGTTGATGACAGCGGAGGCGGCCGACGGTGAAGGCGATATCGCCATCAGCAACGGCGGCAAAATCCATCAACCGTGGAGGAGAAAAAACAAGTCGATGACGACAGAGACAGCCAGCGGTGAAGACGATGTCGCCATCAGCAACGTCAGTGGAGTGCACCAACTGTGGTGGCGAGGAAACCAATCGACAACTGTAACGCCCGTTTTGTCGCGGCGTTAGTGGGAAAACTAATATCTAAAAACCCTACTTGCGAAAGTTTTGCTCTTTGGCCAAGTCTTGTTGTGTGCCAGGGTTTCGTGTTTCCCCTCTCGTCTCAATCCCGAAGAAAACCGCGAAATCGGATTTCGAATCCGAACCCTAAAACTCCTTCTCTCTCTCAGCAAAAGTCTGTTTTGCCTCCCTCCCCCTCGGGCCGACTCCTTCTTGGCCTGTTCCCTTTTTCCTCCCCTCTTCATCGGGCCACCCTCGGCCCATTCTCCCCTCGGGCCGATTTCCCCTTTCGACCTGCTCCTCTTTCTCTTCTCCCTCCTTCTCGGGCCGCCGCCGGCCCAGTTCTCCCTCTCACCCCCCTCCGGCCCGTTTCCCCTTTTCCTTTCCCTGGGCCGCGCTGTCCCGGCCCGGTCCGCTCGGCCCGAGCGCGTCGGGCACATGTGTCGCACGTGAGCCGCGCGCACCCGAGCCGAGAGAGAGCGCCCGCTCTCTTCCTCCCTCCCTCGCCGTTCTCCTCTCTCTCTCTCTTCCTCTCCGTTCCGTCACCGGCGACCGCATCCTCCCGGCCCCGCCATCCTGCGCGCGTGCCGCCAACGGAGCACGCTCCCCTTTCTCTCCCCGCGCACGCCCCTGCCCGAAGCGGCAAGGAGGCCGCCCTCCTTTTTCCCTTCCCCTTTTGCTTTTTCCCCGACCGGCCGACGTCACCGGCAGCGCCGCTCGGCCGCTAGCGCGGAGAGCGCCAGTGCGGTCCCCTCCCTGCACTCCACCGCCTCTCTTCCCCCCCTCGAACCGCCTCTCCGCCCGAACCGACTTAGCCGCTGCCCTTTAAAATTCCTCCGCCCGGCCGCCGTTACCGCCTCCCCGCCGAGCTCCTCTCCCCCTCACTGTCACCGCCGCCCTCGTCGTCCACCGCCGCAGCCGAGGATGCCGAGGAGGACCCCGGCGCCCTCCTTCCCTTCTCCCTCCGCCCGGAGCTGTGCCGCACCGCCACCCCCACGCCGTCGTCTTCTTCCTCGGTGAACTCCTCCCCTCCGCGGTAACCTCCTCTTTCCCTCTCCGCCTCCCTCCGATCTCCTCGGTGTAGGCCGCTAGCAAGCCTCGTAGACCTTCTCCGGGCGCCGCCATGGCCGCCGCCCCTCTCCTTCGCGCCTGTCCTCGCTCGCCGCACCGTCGCCACTCGGAGCCGAGCCCCCGCGTCGTCGCCCGCCCTCACTGGTGCCGCTCTGTCCCTCCCAGACGTGTGAGGATGCCCCCTCTTCCAAGGAATCGGGCTTCGCTGCTCCGGCGAGGTTTTCCCCTTCTTCTTTTCTCTCGCCGACGTTGATCGCCGCCGCATAGCTCCGCCGCCGGCCTTTGTAGCGCCTCCTCTCTCCTTTCCGCGCCGCTGGGTCACTATCCCTCTTCCTCCCCTAGCTGCCGATGCCCTCACCCTCTCCGTCCCGCTGCCGAGAGCCATTCGCTCTCGAGCGGGCTCGCCCTTCTTCCCGCGCCCGCCTGCCCTAGCCGCACCGGGGACCGGTCAACGGTCCCACGCGCATCGGCCGGGCCGCGTCGCCGCACCGGCCTTCTGGGCCTCCTTGGCCGCTCGGCCTCTCTCAATCGGCCTCCCTCTCCTCTCCGGCCTACTGGGCCTCCGTTCGGCCCATCGGCCTCCCTCGATCGGCCGCGCCCATCGGCCTCCGGCCCCATCAGCCTCCCTCGCTCGGCCCATTAGTTCGGCCGCGCCCGCGCTAATCCATTGGGCCATGCCTAGCCGCCCAAAATAAAGTCCAATTCACGTCCCTCCTCTCTTTTTCTTTTTCAAAGGAATTAATAATTCCTTTTCCTTTAGACAGAAAATCATTTAATCTTCGGAAGTTCATATCTTCTCAACCGTTCGTCCGATTGACTCCGTTCAACTTTCAAAATTCCTCAAAAATCGAGATCTATCCAATGGCACGCTTAGTGGTCATTAATAGGGCTTCTTTCTACCGTTGTGTTGAGTCACCTCGTTTCGCGTGTAGCTTCGGAGCCTGAAGACTCGCTGTGCGTGGATTTCGAGGAAGAAGCTCAAGATCTCGAGCAAGGCAAGTCACCTTTGATCAATTGAACCTATAATTTAAAATTAAGTATTTTGATTCCGCAAACTATGCATTCCTTAGGATACACTTAACACTTGCCCTCGGTTTGCAATACAACCGGCAGGCCCTACCCACTTGCTGCATTTACCTTCCTTGACTATTGAATACCCTATCACCCCTTGTCACCCCTCCGGTGAGGTCTCGGTATTCGCACCCCGCGTACAAATATCGAGGCTCCCCTCAAATTTAAAATGATCAACTGAGTAAAATTTGAGTTTACAAAATGCTTGGAAAACCCGACATTTGGGTCGGTGCTTTGAAAATAAAGTGAGTTTCTAAAACTCGCGGTGCGGGAGACGTACTGGAGGTACGGTCTGCCCGTTCTCGCCCTAAGGACCGATTCCTTGGGAATTACATCCGAGCATATGTCAAGTACAACCACATGGGTGATATGGGACACCCCTGGCTGAGTAATTAGCTAGGCTAGGGAAATCTTGATGCCAAGGGACAAGTGGATTCGTCGGGGTGGTGTCGGGGAGGACCCCTGGGCTTCCTGGCACAGTATGGTCTGGGTCCTAACCTGGTGTTGGTCCGTGGAACCCCTCCCGTTGGCATAAGATGACCCTAAGTCGGCTTTCGAAATGCCTTGTCGTGAAAGCCTCAAGGTCGCCAGACGTGGCTGTGAGGCACGTGCTGGGCTACTCGAGGTTAGTAACGTCGTGTGGGTAAAGTGTACCCCCTCTGCAGAGGTTAACAACTATTCGAACAGCCGTGCCCATGGTCATAGGCGGATGTGAGGTGATTCCTTAGCGTAGTTTTATGGGCTACTCTGTGAACTGCTGTTGGTGTGAGAAATCCTTTCTGTGCTTAAGTTGTGGCTGTTGGAGTAGCCGGTGTCGGTGAGCGATTGGCAGGGAGCCTCTCGTGCCAACGTGCTTGATTTGTGGCTGTTGGAGCAGCTGATGTCGGTGAACGATTGGTCGGAAGCCTTTCGTGCCGACAAGTTTCAATCTATACAATTTCACTGCTCCGGCCGGATGAGACGCACTTTCTCATCCATGTCGTTGAGAAGCACTCACTTAGATGTTTTCGAAAGTCTTAAACTAAAATCGACTCTGAAAAATAACTGGTTCTCCTTTGAAGCTTGCATCAAACACTTAATTCCCTTGACTTGCTGAGTATTCCCTACTCACCCTTGCTCTATATAATTAAACCCCCCAGTTCTCGAAGACGAAGAAGTGGACCCTGCTGAAGAGGAGTTCTTCCAGGAGCAAGCAGTCTACGAGCAGTAGTAGGGTTTCGGCCTTTCCCCAAGGTTTTGCTTGTGGCTTAGGGCCAGTCTCCGCCTTTTCGCTTCCGCCTTTTTGTACTGCTGTTGCGAACTCGGGCCTGTCTGCAGTTCCAATCTTGGTTGTAAGTCTACTCTTAATAAAGAGACCGCTATTGTTGTGATATTCTATCTTTCTGTTGTACCAGCGCTATTTCCTGGGACTGGTACAGACATACAGGTTAATTTGGATCGCCTTATTCTGGCCTCCGTTCGGGGCTAGTTTGGGGCGTGACAACAGCGGCGGAGGCCGCCGACGGTGAAGGTGATGTCGCCATCAGCAACGGTGGCGGAATCCACTAATCGTGGAGGCGAAGAAACTAGTCAGCAACCAACGATGAAAACAATATCACCATCAACAATGGCAGCGGAATCCACTAACCGTGGAGGCGAGAAAACCAATCAGCGACGATGAAGGCAACCGACGGTGAAGACAATATCGCCATCAGCAACGGTGGCGGTGGAGTAGGCTCGTGGTTGGTTTTACCGCATAACGACACCACGAGTCCATGATAGACATTAATCGCCTCAGTAGTGCTGCATAATTATATACGAACAATAACAAAAAAACCAAGAGATTAATCTGAGATTAGAAATCAATGTAATAAATAACGATAAGTTGAAAGGAAAAAAACCCGGTGATATCAGAGAATAAATTGTCGAACTCGTGGAGATTGATCTCCCTGGCTAGATTGAATCCGAACGAAGACTTGGGATGAAAACGAATCCGGCAACGTCAGAGATTGATTCCATCGCGCTTGTCGATGGTAAACTCGGCGCCACCCCTACTTGGCATGCCAACTATCGAAACTAGAATTTGACAGTAATAAAAGAGGGTAGCGCATGAGACTTAAAAGTGGATGGATACGAAAAACAAGGATTTAAACAGCTTCAGGCCCTCTTAATGAGAGGTAATACCCTACTCCTGTTTAGGAATTGTATCCGTCGGGTATATATTGATCTGACGATCTGATAGTGTTTATCTCTATGGTCATGTCCCTAGAGGGCTCCCTACCCACCTTATATTGGTTGGGGGACAGAGTTACAAAGAGAAAAATCTAGCCAAACACAATATCAGTTTCCTAATCTATTACATGGTAGTATTCAATCGAGACTCTAAGTCATGTCATAGAACACAAGGCAATATTATGACCGAGTTCTATTCTATTACATAATATATTGATCTAGCCCACCTTCTATCTCTAATCAAATATGGAGGTCGTGTGGGTACGTCTCCACAGTTATGTACTTTTCTAGCCCATGTTTCAAATAGTTTAATGGTCGATTCGGTTGATATTTGTTGACCATACTTTAAACTCGCAAGACACAATACTACAGTAGTGTGATGGTATATATCTGAATTTATGTTGTATAGCGGTAAAACAAAAGACTTTTAGAGCAGAAATCTCTATGTATGGTACTATAGTACGTAATTAAAATTTTCTCTGGACAATTTTGTTTTTTTATGTACAAGTGATTTTTATTTGCTATGATAAGGAAAATTAGTACTTTGCTTTTGCTATCACGAAGCTTTGGTTTTTACGGTGAAACAATTTTCTATTACTCTGTACCTCTATCTCTGAAATCATGCGTTTGCCACTGGACTGTGGACATACATGCCAATCAACAAGACTGTTGCTGATGCATAGATTAGCAAGTGGCTGTGTCCGGCTTGCGTGGAGTTGACATGGATTACTTGCTAATTAATCTGTATCTAGCAATTCGTAGCGATCGAATAGTACTTTCGGCGGAAATGGTATGAATATATAAATGAAAACCATCCAGCCATGTGTTCAACAGCTCAAGAACCCCCATGCGCCATGCATGCTCTTGTTAACTGTACTGTGCGCAGTATAACCGCGCACACTTTACAGGTCAAACCATTTGGATCCGTAACATATACAGGAACAATCTTAGAAAGAAGGTACTCCCAACATTTGTAGATACGTCGATCCTCTTATTATTCAAGAACTTAAGTTGATGCTACTACTACTTAGGCTACTACTTAGGCTGCTTTCAAGATGAGTGTTGGAAACTAATTTCTCCAACACGTAAAATGAAATGATTTATTAGCACATGATTAATTAAATATTAATCTATTTTTAAAAAATAAATTAATATGATTTTTTTAAAAAAACAATTTTCATATAGAAAAATTTTACAAAACTTGTATGCGAAAAACGAGGAATGAGAAAAAAACACAGCCTTACTCTTAGACCCCATTCGAAACTTTAACTGGAGTTGGATTAAGTTCCAGATTATAGTGACACGCTTTTCAAATTACTAATCGATGCGTTTCGTGCGAAAATTTTCTATATGAAAATTGTTCTAAAATATCAAATAAATTTATTTTTCAAGTTTGTAATAACTAAAACTCAATTAATCACATGTTAATATTATCTCGTTTTACGCGTTTTACGTGAAACATTTAATCTTCATCTTCATTAGATTCAAAATCATCTTAGTATTTGCTGAGCAGTAAACACTTGCACCTTTGGAGTTTTAAGGGGGAGGAATGTAATTAAAACAGTAGCAAAATCTGAGCAGTTCTGTATTTGTGTGGTTCGCAAAGACCTGTGGGAAAGGTACGGCTGGCCTTTTTTTTTGATAACCGGTACGGCTGGCCTTAACTCGACCGTTCATGGGGTTCATGGTTGCTTCCGGAGCTCTCACTTCTTGGCTGCTTCCTCCACTGCAGACAAAATAGAAAGACCAATAGGTTCAAGGCATCAAGTCACACTTGACATCGATCAATGACATGTTGCACTCAACTTGCACATCAGCAACTGAATGCAATTGGCCAGAAGAAGGGTACATCCGCCGGGGCAGTGAACGGTGCAAAGCCTCGCACTTTTACAGCTACATGAGGTCGAGTGGCGATGCTGTAACGCAGGAGATTCCTAGGACAAAAACGTGATCAGCCTGCAGGGCTTGTTGCCGTGTGAAGTTTTGTGTGCTTGACGCAGCCTGACATGGACGTGACATTAGCACGGCTGGACGAAAGCTTGACGAGTAGTTCTCGATTTTAATTTCAAAACGGAAAAGTTGATGAAAAATTGTCGCTGTTAAGGTACTGTATAGAACTTTTACAACGACGCGGAAAAGGACTGGGTTGATTGCACTCTCACCTTTTTTTTACTTTCCCTACTTTAATTGACCGTAAAGAGAGGATGAAGCTGACATAGTGATCTAGTACAAGCTTTCTTTGATCACCTAGTTCGCTTGAAATTTTAAGCTAAACGTGTAGCCGGTACTGTAGGTGATCAAAGACCCAAAACACCATTAGATATGAAAGGGTTGTTCATGGGCCGGACCCACTTCGTATGTCCAGGCCAGTGGCGATGTCCGTTTAGTGTAGCCCATTAAGCTGTCGACAAATTGGGCCCGTTGGACATGTCGACAATTCAATGACTCTGCTCGAAGCCCCGTCACTCCGTGCCACCGTTGTCCTCCCCGCCTCGCACGGCGCATCCGTCCCTCGCGGCGCCACCGACACCCGCCGGGCTTCCACCGTGCAGCGGCGCAAACCATGCTGCAGCCGCGGCACCTCGGACGCGCGGCGCGGGGCGTCTCCTGCACCGCCGTGATCGGAGCCGGTTAATCACGCAGAAGACACGGGCGCCGCGCCCCCGCCTAGTGCGCGATCCTTGTGCGGCGGCCGAGCCGAACCACGTCCACGTACACGAAGACGCTGCCGGTGTGACGGTGGCCTGCCCCCCATCAATTTTAAGGTTGTGTTCTTTCTCTAACTTTTTCAACTCATCTTTTTCGTTTTTTACGCACACGTTTTTTAAACTGTTAAACGATATGTTTTTTACAAAAATTTTCTATATGAAAGTTATTTTAAAAAATCATATTAATTTATTTTTCAAAAAAATTAGCTAATATTTAATTAATTATATAATAATATGTGTTTCGTTTTACATTTCGAAGAGGACTTTTCAACCCCTCACCCTGAGCGAGTACTCCACCACACTAGCCTCCCGTGATGACCGACCAACCACCGATCGAGAGCGTCTCACGCCGAACGTATGAGCTATTCATTGCACGAGGAGGAAACATGTTCACGCCGAACGAATGGGCGGGCGGAAGGAAGATTCATGCCTCACGGGATCGGCAGGGAAGGCCCTGGCCTCTCGGTGAAAATCAGCCCAGAAGACGATCATCTGAGCCCAGCTCGAAGCCCATATAGTAGAGATCTAACGTGGCCTCAGTCCTAAGGCTCCTTTTGGTCCGTTCGATCGATCGAGAAGCTGCGATGCGAGCCGCGTACGTATATGCTGCCGGTGCCGTGAAGGTGCAGAATCTTTGGACCTCAACTCGATCACCTGCCTGCCTGCCTACCTCGGCTTGGCCCCCCTGTTTCGAATTCTCTGCTGCGCTAGATTTCCTTTGGCCGCCCACGTGCATTGCTCCGGAGCATTTACTACTGTACGTATAATAGTATCTGTCAGTGGAAGGACGGACCCACACACGGGCTTGCGTCTTCTGGGCCGCAGATCACATGATCGACGGCTTGGATTAATTGTCCGCCGTGACTGGGGGCACCACGTCCAATTGCCCGCTTTGGCTCGGATGATGTACTCATTTTTTTACCACGATGCGTGATGTGTAACAAGTAGTATAACTTACTTTAGTTGAGATAAAAAAAAGAACTTACTTTACTTCATCTAGAAAACTTACTTGGCCTAATTAGGTGGTCTCGCACTTTGTCGTATGGTCGTGGCCGATTCACGACATGTGTCTGCACCACATGCTAATGCCACCGAAAAATTACCGTAACGTAAGTTTCCGCGTGCTGTCATGATGCCCTGCGGTCACATTATGCGTGGACAGGTACTGAAAAAAATATGTTCTAAAAAATTACCCTTCGGTTCATTAGAGTTCCCAGCACAGTACTTTTTTTCACGCGCACGCTTTTCAAACTACTAAACGATGTATTTTTTTGCAAAAAGTTTCTATACAAAAGTTGCTTAAAGAATCAAATTAATCCATTGTTAAAAAAAATTAGCTAATACTTAATTAATCACGCGCTAATGGACCGTTCTGTTTTCCGTGCGCACTGTGCGCATTCCCAACTCAGACTAGCGAACGCAGCCTAAGGGTGTGTTTGTTTGTATGAGTTAGGAAGAAATTTCCTCCGTACGAAAAATAGAGCGACTCATTAGCACATGATTAATTAAGTATTTACTAATTTTTTTAAAAAATAGATTAATATGATTTTTTAAAGCAACTTTCATATAGAAATTTTTTGTAAAATACACATCATTTAGCAGTTTGAAAAACGTACGTGCGGAAAATGAGAACTCACCCATGCAATTCCTTTTGTTTTCTGAACCTTGGTGTTCTCTCGTGGGAAAGCAGAGGACGTCGTCGGCAACGAGAGAACATTGTCGTCAGCCAAGGTTCCAATTCCCCGCGGATATATTCCAAATCTCATCTGATTGACCTGACGTGCGGGCAAAAAGCAAATCTCTCCACATCTCAAATGAACAGTGACGATATAAATTTAATCATCAAATTAAAACAGCCTGAGGATAACGTGGCAGAAACGATACGGGAATCTACGGGTAGATCTCCTGCATTGTGTTCCTCTCCTGCAAACCGCCCGTTGGTGCCCTCAAATCAATCCTGAGATGACAGTACAGAGGGAAGTTTTAATCCCGAAACAATCTTTCTATCGCCGGCCAGTAGGTACGCTCCAAATCATATTCGATCTCATCCAGTTCATGTGCAACTCGGTACGTAGAATAGGATCGTTTGATTGTACTACTACTACTACTACTACCCCGAATAAATTGTCACGCACGATCGATGCGAGAAAGATAGGTACGGAAAGTACGTATCCCAAAGCCTGAGGCCCTGAGCCCAATCCTGGACATACTGAGGCGTATCTTTCTGGTGGTGGCCAATGATTGCGCGAGGCACGTCATGTGGGCATGCCGCAGCGAGCGTATCCACTGGTAAATCTGTGCGAATGATGAGAGGCTGACACGGCCTAGTACAGAGAGCGGCACAGGAGATGGTCCCTTGGTCCCTCTCGATGTGCCGCTCCGCCCAACGACCCGCGCGCTAGTACAGACCTCGTCAGATCGCTGCCTCAGATCTCGGGACAGGTTCGGCGAACGTGCCGGCCTTGTTGCCGACGCTGCGGCGCGCGTGGGCCGGGCGAACGAAACGCGCCGATGCGCGTACGCCGGTATCCACAAACTCACAGCAGGGCAGGTCGCCATGCATGCGCGCCGCGCGGGGGACAGGAGCGACGCGTCGCGGAGGCGCGACACATTTAACTCTCGGGGACGGGAGGCATGTGGACATGCATGCACGCGCGCGGTGTGACCGGCCGGCGTTTCATCGCCTTCACGGGGAACCGGCCTCCGTCAGATGCTTTGGTGCAAGTCGATCCGGTGTTGCGGGTATGTGATACTCATACTTACTAGTGGTAGTATATTGTACGGACAGGACAATAGAAAATTATGAGATCGGGGAACTATCCAGAGTTCGATCTAGACTAGGGATGCCAAGCGCGACATCAAACGTCCAGATCAGCCTATTATAGCTAAGCTCAATCGTATACGTGTATGATAGCAAAGCCTCGTTTGTTTGTAGCGCCAACGCATGCCACATGATTGCTTCCAGATATATACTATCATCATCGATATATTGTTTCATGCAACACACAATTTATAAATATAGAACAGTTCTATATATGTCATATACCTTTCTCCTATACTCTGTTAAATTCATACGCCCCCAAATTACGCCGATTACCTTCCGACTATTCGTAGCTCTTCACGCGGTAGAGTGTTGCGACGCGACCACCGGGGCGGGCAGGTTCGACACGTACTGCGTGACGACGAGAGGTTGATGCAGCCCGGCATATACCGGACAGCCGACCCGGCCGGGCCAACACAACCGCCAGAGTACGTGCCAGATGCCGCCGCGCAGCGCGCATAGAGAGAGAGGGAGCCGTCAGAAAAGGAATTCGACCGCCAGGTTAATTTTCCTGGAGAGAGATCGAGCGCATGCGTGCGTGCTCCCGCGCGGGCCATGCCAGCCAAGCCCGCCCGGCTCATACTTGGCATGCCTCCCATATTAACTACCACAAGCCGCGACGCGAAGCTCCTTGTACGGGTCATGATTCGGTCGTGTCATCATGAAAAAATGTTCTCATCGTAAAAAAGATAAGTCACTTAAATAGTTATAAAAATATTTTAAAAAATTGACAAGATGGATTAACGTAAAATATATCACTTCATAAACATGCAAGTTCAAATTCAACTTTTATAACCTGTAACAAAAATAACAAATATAACTATGGATATACATTAACTATTTTCAATTTAATTTATTTTTTTAACATTTAAAAATCGAATTTGTCCTTACATGTTTGTGGAGTGGTATATTTCATATTGATCTATGTTATCAATTTTTTTTAAAAAAATTATAATTATTTAGATAACATGTAAGAAACGAAGAGATGTTTATTTGAGGAATGAAAATCCATCCGTCTGCCAACGATCCGCACGCATAATTTTCTGTGTAAATTAGTTAGTCCAGGAAAGCAGGAAGGTTCGACGCTGACTATACCTAAGTGCAGTAATTACTCAACGAACTAGCTATTAACGACAGCTGATAAGTAGTATGGTCGCACGGAAACCGTCGGTGTCCAACAGTACGTGCAACCGAACCGATCATGTATGGGCTACGTACCCGCAGCAAGAGCCGATCGCGAGTGGTGGTGGCCGTGTGAAAATTGCCTTGGGTTAATTAATATGGCGTGCAGCAGAGCAGAGATCCAGATGGCTAGCTACCGCTCTCAAGTCTCAAGTCCTAATTAAGCAAACGAAAAGATAAGAGGGGGAGTTGTCGCGCTCTCCTTGTGATTAATCAATAATCAGCAGAGGCGAAAGCGATGGCAACTCAATAAATTTTTGAAGTCGGGGAGCCCCGACACGCACAATCATTGAGACGTATATCCATACAAAAGTAAACACATGTACACGCACCCGACAGGGCCGCGCGAACAGGAGGGAGGCAGGCATGCTAGCTAAGCTAGCTCATGTCGTCATCCGATTCAACACTGTGCGTGTGTGACTATCTAAGAATTTTAATCCATCAGTAGTGCTACTATACAAGCTTAATCTATCTAGCTACTGCACTGCCCATGATGATCCCCTCTGAAAATTAACTAGCCTGTGAAACAAAAAAGAAAAGCTAACTAGTGA